>CM071640.1:1394741-1589223 GCA_036419045.1 Scirpophaga incertulas | reverse complement strand
TTCATACATATTTTTTGGTGGTCTTGAACCGTTTTCGTCGCGCACGTTAACGGAAGCCCTCAAAGATGAATAATTTTCCCCGTTTTTTCCACATTTTCCATTATTTCTTCGCTCCTATTAGTCGCAGCGTGATGTTATGTAGCCTAAAGCCTTCCTCGATAAATGGGGCTATCAATAAATAAATATTTTTTCAATTCGTAGTTCCTGAGATTAGCGCGTTCAAATAAACAAACAACTATTCAGCTTTATAATATTAGTATAGATAATAATAGGTTTATTGTTATTTCCTACTCTTTAGTTCATAAGATATTTTTTCAACACACTTGCTCATAAGTGGTGCTCTCTAATCCCTCTAATGGCAATTATGACACCCTATAATTTTAATGACACCTATATTCAAATCTGTGACTTTTTCATTACTTATTTTTTTTTTTTAAATATATTGGGTTACGCTTACATTTGCGCTAAAAAGCTATCCGCGAAAAGCCCATAAAAAAGAAACCATTTTTTAGTCTAATGGCGATGCGCGCGCATAGGAAAACTAATTAATTTTTCCCGCCATTACGAAAATTTATTAGTCTATGGATGCGCGCGCATAGGAAACTGATTAATTTTCTCCCGCCATTACGAAACATTTTTCACAACTCGTCTCGTTTCTCTTTTGAATTTATTTAGTTAGTTATTAATTAAGATGTCTGCAAATACAATTTATGAAAGATAATGGTTTTTTATTTAAGTATTATTTTATTCAGAAGTGTGTTGAAAAACGTTGTATGATACAGTGTGTATTGATGATTACCGTCCTCGGCTCCTTAAGACCCCTCGCCTGACGGCTCGGACCTCAATGCGCCTCAGCGGTAATCACCAACATTACACACTTGTACCATAATGTACTATTGTATAAAGTCAAGCTGAGTATCTTGTTTGTAAATCTTTGAGGTTGAGAGCCTGGAGATTCTGTAATACAGGTTATGTCTAGTACAGACTCCAGCTTCCCAAAGGCCTTATTCGTACAACTCAGTGGTATTTTTAATTTGGTAAATCCTTTGTAAAAGAAACAATAAAGTTTTACTATTGTTTACTTAGTGTTCATATAACGGGTGTTTTTTTTTAGAGGTATAGAACTTTTAGTTGGCATAACTGTTCAAGATGGCGACCAATTTAACAGGTGATAAGTGCTTTATTCTCAGTTTGGTTTGGCAATTCATCATGAATAGACTCACGCCTGAACAACGCTTGCAAATAGTTCAATTTTATTTCGAAAATAATGGTTCTGTGCGGAATACGTATCGCGCACTACGTCCATTTTATCCTCGACAAATTCGTCCATCAGAGCAGTTAATTCGATTAACCATGAAACGTTTTCACACCACGTTTACTCTTATTGATAACTCGCATCCCCAGAGACGCCGTACGGTGCGTACAGAAGAAGCTATTGCTACTGTAGAGCGTAGCATTGCGGAAGACCCGAATGAGTCCATCCGCCATCGAGCACAGGAATTGGATCTGTGTCCATCCACTGTATGGAAGATTTTGCGTAAGGATCTTGGTATGCGTGCTTACAAAATCCAACTCGTGCAAGAATTGAAGCCAAACGATCATCAAGCAAGGCGTAGATTCGTCGAATGGGCTCAAAACGAGATTGCCGTTGTTCCGATTTTCATAAACGAATTTTCTTTAGCGATGAAGCGCACTTCTGGTTGAAATGGTTACGTCAACAAACAAAACTGCCGCATTTGGAGTGAAGATAATCCTCAAGTGTATGTCAAAACACCGTTACATGCAGAAAAAACTGACTGTTTGGTGCGCTTTATGAGCTGGTGGAATCATTGGTCCGTACTTCTTCAAAAATGATGATGGCCAGAACGTTACAGTCAATGGTGATAGGTATAGAGCCATGATTACAAACTTTTTCATTCCTGAATTGAACAACCATGATGTCCAGGAGCTGTGGTTTCAACAAGACGGCGCAACATGTCACACAGCTCGTGCCACAATCGATTTATTGAAAGACACGTTTGGTGACGGCCTAATTTCACGTTTTGGACCTGTGAATTGGCCTCCAAGATCTTGTGATTTAACACCGCTGGACTACTTTCTGTGGGGCTATGTAAAGTCATTGGTCTATGCGGATAAGCCACAAGCGCTTGACCATTTGGAAGAACACATTCGCCGTGTTATTGCCGATATACGGCCACAAATGTTGGAAAAAATTCATCGAAAATCCGACATCCAGATTGGACTACATCCGAGCCAGCCGTGGCGGTCATATGCCAGAAATTATATTTAAAATGTAATGCCACAAGATTATCTTTCTAATAAAAAAAAAATCTTGTCAATCGCATAATCCATCGTTGTTTTATTGCAATTGAAAGTTCTATACCTCTAAAAAAACACTTTATAAAAAATGTGTTAAAAAATATATCGTCATCGCAATTTGACTGTTTCTCGTTGTAGCCTCCACATATACGAACTCTTGGGGAACTTAAGCCCAAGTGGAATCAATGAGATAGTTTATAAGTTATTTTACAAATGAGTTTACAAGCGCGTACCTCGATACCCTAAAAACTGACTAAGTATATGTTTGAAGTACGTAGGTGGGCAGGTAAGCAGACATACAAATGGCCTTATTTCCGAAGACACACGCACTGTCTATTTTTCATCTAAAAGTTGCTTCGAGATTTACGAGGGCAAGTTTCGCGGCGCGCGCCGTTTTTTCCCTTCAGGTGCGCGAATTTAGTCGAATTTCCTCCCTTGGGTGCGATTACCTGCTTTCGTTTTCGGGGATCACAAGTAACTTTTATTTTTTGTGGTTAACTGTTGATTTATTTATAGCTATGACGGTGATTGGTTTTTGAATGGAGTTGAGTTTAGATTACACTTTAGATTTTAACATAAGCTCAGCAAGCATAGCATGCTGCACAGTATACAGCGGCGACATCAGGCACGGGAAACAGCACAGAACATGAATTTGAACTTAAAACTATGTGGTCTGTAATACTGTAAGAGATCTGTGGTACATTACACGAAGGTTATCTGTAGCATTATACTATCTGTGCTTATATATATAATCTTACCTTATTAAGTACTACATATCATTGTATTTATTACGTTACGGTGAGTTGGCAAAAACAATAATTAAAAAAAAACAGAAAGATAACATGAACGAATTGTAGATATTAAATAAATAAATTTTCTTACACTCACAATTAACCTAGCCCAAATAAAGCTCTGTGAGGCTTGTGCTATGGGATCTAGGGTAACGGATAGACGTACATATATTATACATATAGAAATATTGTCGATAGAAATATGCATTAACAACCAAGACTAAGGTACAAACATCTGTCCCATCCGGGATTCCGGCGACACCTTGAAACATCATCAAACATATCATATGAAGTGGTTTATAATATATAAAAATACTATATATAAAAAGTAATATGTATATATTATAATACATATATATGTCACAGCATTGCCATAGACTAGCTGTCACAGCATTTCATAGATGATTTTCCGCTTTCATTTAAAACGTCAGGCACTTGTTTCCTGGGTGAAATCATAGATGGCGTAACTATAGCAAGTGACGTTTTGTTGACATTGACATTTTGAGTAGTGGGCAATTGGACAGACGTTGCGATCGGTAGACACATTATTGTCACAGTTCCTGAACGCATCGGACGTGTTCAGTGAACGCGTGTGCTTGTAATAAACATCTTTTAAATCATAGTAAATTTCGCGTTTAAATAATATAATAATAATCATTAAGTATTATGTAATTCAACGGCTGTGATCATTATTTTTTGCGACAGAAGCTTAAACAATATAAAGGTTTGAAAAGGAGATCGACGACGCGACATATAAATATTTTTGAGATAAATATATTATAAGAAGATCCACGCTATTATTTAGAGAATGACGTAACTTTTTACAAAACACTAAATGCTTGAGGCTCTGAAATAATTTATGCAAAAGAAACTCAACTAATATTTAATAGAAAGCTATAGAGGGTAATTTGAAAAACATGTGTTCACTCGTCGACTAGTAAATGAGAAGTGAAGTCGCCATGAAGCCTCTGAGCTCGAGAGCGCTCGGATAAATTCGGCTGCTGTCGAACGCACTAATGCTACATAGCAAACGTAGCGCCATCTGTTTTTTGACAGCGATAACACGCAAAAATGGCGGACAGCAATGTTTCAATGGTCAATAGTTTGCACTCGCTTTTATACTCTCCGTAGACATATTTTTTTCATATCTTCTACAATATCTTAACAACCATGTCTAGGATAAAAATGCTCGCATTCATCAGAGATTCTCCTCAGAGATGGCGATACCTTGGTGTACTAAAAGATATTCAGTGCAACAAAACAATAAAGTTTTTAGAAATTCACAGAGAATTATGCTCTCACCGAATGCAATAAAACCGCAGACATTGTTACACGACAATTAACTATTATGTGTTATTTTCCCGCGTGTAAGTGAAATGCACTTAAGGATGTACGAGTACCATCCATTAATAACCTTCAGCATTTTCTGTGGACTAAAAAGTGTACTGACGTTAGCGACCTCATAAAGAAGAAGGGGGGCTTCGCCTTTCCGCCACTGGTCGCTAGCAGCGGCCCGCCAGGTTGGACCCGGTCATACCACGCCCCCCCTTTCGGGGGGCCCTCTGTCAGACTATTAGCCGTTAAAAGACGTTGCCCAGGGTGCAGTACCATGACGAAGTTATCTGACGTCGCGCCCCGTACTACGGTATCTAACTCCAGTGAGGCTAAGTGCGGATAAAAGCCCAGATAAGCTATATGCAATTTAATAAAGATTTATTATTTATATCGACACACAAGTGCTCAGATACGCCCTCGTTATGAATATTAGTTACTTGGGTAATTGAACACGGGCGTCTCCGCTCAGTGCGAGGCGTTTCACAATTGGAATATAGCGTAACTTTATACGAAGCCGGTGGATACCTGCGGCTTCTGCGGTCCTGACAGCTGCTTGTCAAGTTGATCTATACTTGAGGCGTGAGTGTGTAAATCGGGAATGACTTGCATTAATTTTTCTATTTATGCCGTAGGGCCCCTATGGCCAAAGCTAAGGCTGAATTTGGTCGGCAGGTCACGTGGTCAGACTGCTTCGGCCGCGTAGAGTCCGACATAACCTCCGTGACACCTGCCGTTGACCATGCTCCTTAGTTAAGATTCTCAGCCTCTTTTTCCTGAGGGAAGAATCATTTTTTTACTACTACGACTGTGGTAAAATATTGGGCAGGCTAGTCCTATGCTTGCGTGCTACCGTCCTATCTATTCTCATCGCTGTACTGGTGTGGAGAGTAAGTTAGGCAGTGACATGACTCCGCAGGTCGCCGGCGGGCGCGAGGAAGTCGCGACTGCTACGGCGACCCGGGATGGACTACGCCCCTTCCGTGGCCGGGGGGCGTCGTCGGTGGAGGAGACCGGGGGAGGTAGTAGCCTCCCCCGAGGAGGGCTCCCCTCTAGGCAGGGGAGCGGAGGCTGGGGGTTCCCGGAAGTGGCTTGATGTTCCCGGGGTTCGCTACATGCCTGAGGAAGGCCATCCCTGAGGTTTTTAGTGGGTAGGCCTCCCCCTTCTGGGGAGGAGAGCCCCACATAACCGCCGGCTCGCCACAGCCGGGGTATGCAACTTAATGCATTTTCCTCAGGGGGAACAAAAAAAAAATAGTTTTAAAGATTTAAGCGTACATCATACATACATATAAGGACAGAGAAAGCGATTTTGTTTTATACTATGGAGTGATGATAGATTTGCCAGAATAGGTCAATAGAAACTCGGTATATTTATGCCCGAATCCCGCTTCGAACGGGCACACCGGGCGAATGGTCCAGCCAGTCCTCTCAATTTGAATTTGAAGGATAATTAAATTAATAACGGAGGCATTGCGCATTACTTCATTAAAGTGAGTGCTCTGGGGGCCTGCTTGGTAATTTACTACAAGATTACCACAAAAATCCCAACTAATATTATAAATGCGAAAGTGTGTTTGTTTGTTTGTTTGTTTATTTGTTTGTTTGTTTGTTACCTCTTCACGCTTAAACTACTGGACCGATTTCAAAAATTCTTTCACCTTTGGAAAGCTACATTCTCCCCGAGTAACATAGGCTACTTTTTATCCCGGAAAAATCGACAGATCCCACGGGATGCGCAATAAAGGCTTCGCTCAAAAACTACTGCACAGATTTTTATGCGGTTTTCATCAATAGATAGAGTGATTCTTGAGGAGTTTTGCGGCATTTTTTATCTCGGAAAAAACGGATAGTCCCACGGGAAGCGCGATAAAATCTTCGCACCATAAACCGACTTCCGCGTATATGTAGCCGTGGGCAAAAGCTATGACCCTTAACCCTCTATACACCCAATCCCGAAATCCACGCGGGCGAAGCCGCGGGCAGAAAGCTAGTCCCAACTAATATTATAAATGCGAAAGTGTGTTTGTTTGTTTATTTGTTTGTTTGTTGTTTGTTTGTTACCTCTTCACGCTTAAACTACTGGACCGATTTCAAAAATTCTTTCACCTTTGGAAAGCTACATTCTCCCCGAGTAACATTGGCTACTTTTTATCCCGGAAAAATCGACAGATCCCACGGGATGCGCAATAAAGGCTTCGCTCAAAAACTACTGCACAGATTTTTATGCGGTTTTCATCAATAGATAGAGTGATTCTTGAGGAGTTTTGCGGCATTTTTTATCTCGGAAAAACGGATAGTCCCACGGGAAGCGCGATAAAATCTTCGCACCATAAACCGACTTCCGCGTATATGTAGCCGTGGGCAAAAGCTATGACCCTTAACCCTCTATACACCCATCCCGAAATCCACGCGGGCGAAGCCGCGGGCAGAAAGCTAGTGTGTAATAAAATGAACTCGGGAACAACAGTAAGACGTTTACTTTACTCAATCGTACAGGTCAGAGGTTTTTCACAGAATACCCCGATGGTTTTTCTTTCCCTTAGCAGAGGAAGGCTGAGAATCCTACCACCGACTAAACTCAGCTTAAGCCGTTGGTCCTATTGACCTTATGGCTTGACCTGATAAGGAAGGCCGCACCTAAGGAGAGGCAGAGTCAGCACTGCCCTGTAAAGAGAGCATATGCGGTAGAAGAATACCAAAGTAGCTCCGGCCTATGTTGATAGGAACCTACTCGTGGCTAAACAGAAGTCTGCCGAGAAGAGGATAAGCAAGGGATGCTACGGCTCAGACGCCGCCGTTAGCAGGTCTTGAAATTCCTCCGTTAATTGATTAAGGGGGTCGCTAAGGACGTGTCGCGGTCTACGAATCCTCTGCCGATTTTGATTAACACCGATCGGCCAAGTGTCTTCCTCTTTAACCCCTTGTTACTTTTCGTATAACTGAGTGTTGCCAGTTTTGTTAAAGCAAAGCACTTAATGGCATTTATAATTTGTCTTATTCTACTAAATATTCTAATAATAGGGTATTACGCACTATGAAAAATAAAATCTAAATTTATGTTTTTATAGTTCATTTATGAAAAAACAAACGAAAAATATTAATTTCTATTCATAAAACTGCAAAATAAATTAAATATTTCAATTTGAAAATACAAGTTTTTTTATCTGTGCTTCGAATGTCAAAAACGCTGTACGCCATGTTTGCATTCGCTGTGACGTCACTGGACTTGTAAATAAACAACCTCGGTTTTTGTTGTAGGTACATGTCTACTGTGTAATTTATTAGATTAACGAAGTTTCTCAGTTATTACTATCACGTTTCTTGATATTCTGCACCTATACTATATATATTGACCATGACGGCATGAACAAGTACTAATCTTCCACGAATAAATACATTGATGGTGGCGAAATTCTTCGCTTGCAATCCGACTTCTGTTCTGCGGAATTAAGAAATGTCAAAACATCTATGTAAGTATTAATATACCTACTACAAACTTTCCTTTAATAACAACAAAACTTTACGATTATGCTTTATTTTGCGATCATAGGTATTATAACCTAAAATTTCCTTTCAGAAAAATATAACCTATAAAATATTAGTTTTGTAATGACAAGAATTTATTTTCACATGTTTATATGAGCTATTAAACTGCATACTTACATCGAAATGATCCTCACAAAAATAGTATTTCGTTTTTGTGGACAATGACTTTGGATCTCTTCGTGCTAATTTCAACCACGTATTTCTCATTTTTAAATCTGTTGGCACTTGTATCCATAACTTTTCCGGTGTTTTAACACTTGTATTCTTACATTCAGACACAAGACACCAATGATAAGGACTATAGCCACTAGAACTCATTATTTATTTCGAAAATATGTTTATTTCTTTCAGCGAAGCGTAATGTTTACAATGCCCGTGACGTCACAGACATGGCGGCCTGAGAATTGGCGTTTTCGCGCCCAAATTTGAATTGTAAAATTAAAACACGTTTTTATGAAATAATTGGATTAAAAAAAATGTATTTATATTTTTTTGTGGCATTTTATCAATAACAGATTAAATTAAAACACTTTTTGAATTAGACTGTAATACCCTATTATGTTCTATTTTTTTAATTTCTTATTTTAATAGATATTTTTAGAAAAAAAATCACTAGAAATGGTGAAATATACCGTATTACAGATTCGTCAATTAAAAGCTGAGTACTATTAGTTACTAAAATTAATTGAGTTACTAAAATTAAACCCAAACATTGTTATGATTAAGTAATTCTTAACAGTATAATAACCTTTTTTCTTAACAGTATTTTTGACAAATGATTTAAATCTGTGAAAGGCATCTATATAATTATGTACTATACATATGGTATGTAATATCTACAAAAATGCCTCAGTAAATTTAATCCTTATTGAACTTAAAAAAAAAGGACTCGGCTAATTTTAGTAGTCGCTTTGGCTCGAATCGTTTTGGAATGCGTTAGGGTTGCTACACATTTTATCTGTCTATGCCAAAATTATAAACAGGAAAGATTTTATTGTTTTTTTGTTTGCATTGAATAGACTTCGAAGCTACTTGATTGATTCAAAAAAATATTTCAGGGTTGGAAGGTTACACTATCTCCGGTGAACATAGGCTATATTAAATTTTCAAAAAAGTTATAGATCTATACTAAAATCCTAATAATGTAACCCAAAGGTTGAAAAAAATACCAAAAAACTTTCTTACATCGCGTGCGAACTGTGAACTTGTTTAAACTTGTAAATACTAACTTGTTTAAACTTGTAAAGACTAACTTGTTTGAACTTGTAAAGACTAACTTGTTTAAACTTGTAAAGACTAACTTGTTTAAACTTGTAAAGACTAACTTGTTTGAACTTGTAAAGACTAACTTGTTTAAACTTGTTGGGTTCAGACTATTTATCTGAGGCCAGCTGCTAATTGACGACTTTGTACAAAAAATATCCCTTACTGTTTCTTTCCAGTACAACGTCTCTCGCCGGCTTTTTGTTTTTGTTTTGTTTTGTGTTCCGTTTTGTTTCCTTTTTTTTTTAATTACATTTGCTCGTAGTTAATGCATATCATAGCAATCTTTAATTAAGATAGCACTTAGCATACCTTTAAGTATTGAACCCATGAACATGAATTTTGTCTTTCCTAAATCAATACATAGTATAAAACAAAGTCGCTTTCGCTGTATGTCCGTATGTATGCTTAGATCTTAAAAACTACGCAACGGATTTTGACGCGTTTTTTTCAATAGATAGAGTGATTCTTAAGGAAGGTTTGTATGTATAATAAATGCATAATATAGTAGAGAAACTCTGATAAATTAAAAGTTTCTAATGTGATGTCGTAAATAAGCACGTTTTTTTGCGCTTATATTGCAAACGCTGGCTGAACCCTACGAGATAGACCAAAATAATGTACTACAGTATTGTACAACTTATAAAAATCCACAAAAAGTCCGCGATGGTATATGTCTATCTCTTAGGGATAACCCACCATAACCATTTTTTCACTGCACCCGTGCGAAGCCGGGGCAGGTCGCTAGTAAGTATAGTAGTTCAGATTACTGATAGATTTGGTATTAAAAAATAACGTCATGAACTTTTGTGTAAATGTGACTGTACGAGACATCGCACAGAATTATATGTTTACATTGATTTCATCATCATCAATTTGTTAGTCATTATATCAAGCAGTGCAATAAAACGCATTCTATCAACGTGGTCGTTTATTATTTCTAGCAGTTTCTTAACATAGTTCAGCACAACACAGCGTAGCACGTAGTTGAGCATTCTTAAGCATCACATCTTAAATGTAGAGAAACATTTGATGTAGAGAAATCAAACCCCTAACAGTGACTGTCTAAGCGCCAAAGTGTGCAAGTAGCCTTGCGCCACGGCCCATCTTCTATCCCGCTTGGATTGATGGCCGAATGTCCCACTCCATTAACCTAATCTCCTGTTTTCACTTATTCCCGTTTGCTTTTATCCCGGGGAAATATTTTGCTTCGAACCTGTTAACAGCTTGCGCGGAAAAGAATTCTAATTGAATAATTGGAATTGAATGTTCAATTAAATACATACATTTTAGCCTTTTTTCCATTGTGGTAGGCATCAGGTTATAGGATCCAAACATACCTCCCTGGCTTTCTCGACTTTCTTTAGTGCTTTCATGCACGCTCGTCGGTTGCGGGCACTCTTGACCTGACCTTCCTTCAGTACATCACCTATTTGGTCCAACTATGTTCGTCTAGGTCCTCCCTTGCAAACTAGCAATTTCATATTTATTTATTTATTTGCTTGTCACATGGTTATACAGTTATAACATAAGGTTAGGTACATTGATCACATGACACCCCGTAGGGGCACTGCAAACACATAGAATATAAATAACACAGAAAAAAAGAAAGGGGTCAGATTTCATTTACAATTAAATTAAAATGAACACATTAAATTTTAAATAGTCATATCACAAAAACTTGTATTCAAATATTATTTGTCAGCAAAAAATTCTTCTAATTTATAGAATGCTTTTTCAACTAGATATTTTTTTAAATGTTTTACAAAAGAGTGATAGTTTTCTAATTCTCTAATTTTATTTGGAACATTATTATAAATTTGAATTGACATCCACTGTGGACCTGATCTTACTAATTTGAGAGCTTTTATATAAGGCTTGCAAGATGTCATTTGATCTATATTATATATTATTCGTATCAATTTCTTTTGCAATGCAAAAACATCATCTTTATCGGTAATATTTCCCCATAAAAGTATTCCATAGGAGAACCAAGATATTTATGACAACAAATTTTCTTCAAGAGTATTACTTAGTTCAAAGTAGGGATATTCATTTGATATCGATATATCGAATTATTCGATAATTGCCATACGATATATCGAAACGATATTTTGACAATGAATTTTTTTATTCGTTATATTTATGAAAATATCGAATCGATTAAAAACAACGAAGCCGAAATAAATTATGACATTACTCAATGATTTCAGTTTTGAATCAATTTTATTAATTGGTAGTGCATATGCATTCCATAGAGCAAATAGCCGATCAACATTTTCTTATGTATTCTTAATAATATACATAGATTAAGAATCGTCCGTGTACATAATCTGTGGGTGTGTGAATTCACACCGACAACTCATAAGTTCCTTTGACCATCTTCCAACTCCATCATCCAGACCCTGGTTACCTAATTGCACTATTAGTATAAAATATCTTACTCTAGTCTTTGATTATACTTTCACACATACGATATAAACAACAACAAACTGCTATTATAAAAAATATTCGATATAAATAATATCCATATTTTCAAACGATATATCGAAAGGTATCGATATCACGTTTCGTAATTTTATATCGATAAAATGTATCGATATATTTTTTGAGTGGACACCCCTAGTTTAAAGGTCTATGTTAAGTTATTATTGTTGTTATTCGTGTTATTGTTAGCTCTGAGGTATGGCTTGTGTATCATTTCGTAATGTTAGGAATAAGTACGGATTAACTTATTCTATCGTACCATACATACATACATACACTCACGCCTTTTTCCCACGGGGGTAGGCAGAGATTACGTCCTTCCACTTGCTACGGTCACATATCTCGTTCGCTTCATCTACTTTCATAACATTCCTCATACATGCTCGACGATTGCGGGTACTTCTGACCTGGCCTTTTTTGAGGACACTTTCGATTTGTTCGAAATATGTTCGCCTAGGTCTTCTTCGTCCCGTCTCCACTCACTCCAGCTTCATAAATCATTTTTGTCAGTCTACTTTCATCCATCCGTTCCACATGCCCAAACCACCCAAGCATCCCTTTCTCTATTCTTGTCACGATATCCTCTTTCAAACCACATTTCTTTCTAATCACTTCATTATACAATCTGTCACTCAGTTTCACTCCTGCCATACTCCGCAAAGCTCTCATTTCTACTGCATTTATTCTGCTTTCATGTCGTTTCTCCCATACCCAACTTTCACTTCCGTACATTAACGTTGGGACCAGCACGCCCTCATGCACTGCTAGTCGCGCCTTTTCTGATATTTTCTGACTACTCAGAAACGTATGCATGGCCCCATTCACCATGTTACCAGCTTTCACTCGCTTCTCTATATCATTATCACACCTTCCATCCCTTGTAAACTTACATCCCAAATATACAAACTCTTCTACTTGTTCTACTTTTTCTCCTTCTATCATAATGTCACACAATGTCATATTTACGTCTCTTTCAAACACCAATACCTTGGTCTTACTTACGTTCACTTTCATTACCATACAAAACAGTATTTTTATATTTTCCCTCTCTCTCTCTCTCACACACACACACGCACACTGACATACAAATAAACGTAATAAACATAAATATTATTAGTTTGTATAAAATCTTCTTTCGTTAAGATGTTGTTCGAAATTGGCATGGCGGCACGATCTTCGACTAATATGATTATTAACGTTAAATGTGTTTGTAAATCTAATAAAAAACTAATAAAGATTATTATTATTCACCCTTAATAATTATAAAACATAAAACCAACCACGATATAACATAAGTCTTTATTGCACACCAAAAACAAGAACATAGACTAAAAAATACAACAGATAACAAATGTACGACAGGCGGCCTTATTATTAATAACTTGATGATCTAATAAAAAAAAACTTTGTTACAGGTATGCCTTGTAATATAACAACAACATCTATTGTTACATTGTTGTAAGTATAAAAGAAATTATATTTATTTTCACAGAATGATTTCAATGATAACTCTAGAAATGGTGCGTGACAACTGTTCAGAATTAATTGTTCTTCTAAAGTGTAACATTTAAAGTTTATTATGTTCATACGCCATTAGGCGAACCATGATTCTACCTACTTTTTTTGTTCCGCTGAGGCAAATGCATTGAATTGCATACACCGAGAGCTGGTGGTTATATGGGGCTCTCTTCCCAAGAAGGGGAAGGCCTACCCACTAAAAACCTCAGCGATCCCCCCCACTACGCCTAGGTGCAAGCGCGTCATCCCAAAGGAGAGCTGCATCGCGCCCTGACGAGGCCATAGGAACCGACTATATATGCGACTAGCGCCTACACCGAGTCACCGTCCTCTGACACAAGATGTGTCACTTGAACGACAGCCACCCCCTCTTAAAGAAGAAAGGGGACTTCACCCTTTCGCCACTGGCCGCTAGAAGCATCCTGCCAACTTTTAAATAGGCTGAGAAATTACTGAATCGATTTTGATAAAAATGTTTGGTAATTAATTAGGTCTATTAGCATAGCATTACTAAATAAATTTACATAATATTTGCATTTCAAACAGTCTTTACAAAAATCACCATCTTTGATACAAAAATAACTAATCAATAAATATATCTACATAATATTTGCAGTTTAAACATAAGTTCAATATTTCAAAATACAAACTTATTTTTTAAGTTTCACTACAAAAATCGCCATCTCTGATACAAAAATATATACATCCGCATTTGAAATAAAAACTTTTTGACTCGGCCTAAGTCATTTTGTTTGAAAAGGCAAAACCTTTTCCCATTGGTGGCCATTTCTAAACAAATAGCTACATTTTTACATTACTTCGGCGAAGCTTTGATAATAAGAATTCAGGTCGACCGCCATATTGTCCCATCATAAGCTGCTCCGTCTAAACAACAGGAGCTTTCCGCCCGAATGAGTGTACGACATAAAGCTCCACTGTTTCCGGATTATATCCTTAATTCCGAGGGGTGAAGGCACAAAATACTTTCGTATATTCAGTGTTATTAACAAGCACTTATTTACACCCGTGGAAGTGTAGTGAGAATTCTAAATGGAAAAAAACAAGTAAGTGGAATGTCTGTTTATTTTTCGGGTTCCATACCTTAACAGGAAATACGGAACCCTAATACGTACCAGACTGCGGTACAAGTATCAAAACGGAATTAACATTGAATACTAGATTACGTACCAAAAGAACGGGACCCTTATAGAATAAATAACAATAATATCTATTTTAATAATGTATGTATTGTATGTTGTATAAATATGACTTTAATAATATTTATATTTTATAAAACAATTATATATAAATACTGTGTCCCCGAAAATTTTTCTTTAAAAAATCACATAACCATCTAGGGTTGGCTGGAAGAAATCTTTCTAGAGAGATAAGTCCGCCTTTGGACCATTTAAATTTGTACCTCTTAATATTTTTATTGTAATGTTGTTTAATTGTTCAATAAAGAGTTTATCTATATCTATACTAATATTATAAAGAGGAAAGATTGTTTGTTTGTAATGAATAGGCTCCGAAACTACTGGACCAATTTCAAAAATTCTTTCACCTTTGGAAAGCTACATTATCCCCGAGTAACATAGGCTACTTTTTATCCCGAAAAAATCGACAGATCCCACGGGATGTGCAATAAAGGCTTCGCTCAAAAACTACTACACAGATTTTCATGCGGTTTTCATTAATAGATAGTGTGATTCTTGAGCAAGTTTTGCGGTATTTTTATCTCGGAAAATCAGATAGTCCCAAGGGAAGCGCGATAAAACCTTCGCGCCATAAACCGACTTCCGCGCATATGTAGCTGCGGACAAAAGCTATGACTCTTAACCCTCTACAGACCCAATCCCGAAATCCACGCAGGCGAAGCCGCGGGCAGAAAGCTAGTAATACAATAAATTCGTCGTCTGTCTGTATGGTGATGGCAACGTAGCCAGTTGTTCCAACGGGGTTTGAAGATTTGCTGCAAATCTCAGAGATTACCATCAGCCTACCACCAGACAGACAGACGACGAATTTATGCTATAAGGGTTCCGTTCTTTTATGGTAGAGATTGCCTCTACGAAGGTTTATGGTATAAAATTGACGCCGTTATAGCAAAAAAGTTCCTTATTACGTCTAGCCATAGAGAAATTAGGATCAACGGCTCAGGCTGAGTTTAGTCGGTAGGTTTTTCCAGTCAACCCATCTCTATTGGACTGGAGTCCGCTATAATTATAGTGGCTCTTGCTTGCGGCGGTATCCATGGGGTGTTTTCTCTCCTCTCCAGAGAGAAAAGATCGTTAATATACAGATTGCCTCCACGAGACTTATGGTAAATTGACGCCGTTACAACAAAAATGTCATTCTATCGCCGGACTTTCTCTGCGGAAGTGAAACTAAGCCCGGTGCAGCCGGAGCTGGTCATACCTAGGGTTGGCACTAAATGGAATTTACCGTAATACACAATTTGGTTGATGTGCACTTTTTATATCAATGGAATGGAAGGTCCAGAAAGCGAAGGGGATCCGAATTCTGTACATGAAATATATTTCCAAAATATCTATCAGGGGGTGATTAGGGGTTGATACTGATGCCAAAAATGCAATCAATAAAATTTTTGTCTGTCTGTATAACCGTTATAAAAAACAAAAACTACTCGACGGATTTTAACGAAACTTGGTACAATTATTCTTCATACTCCTGAACTGGTTATAGTATACTTTTCATCACGCTACAATCGATAGGAGCAGAGCAGTGAAGGGAAATGTTGGGAAAACGGGAGAAGTTACTCCATTTTTTACACCTCCGTCGCGTGTGCAACCTTAAAGCTACACTGAAATTATGTACTACGGAAATGTTCTCCTTAAAATTACATAAAAAGCATCTTACGACATCATATGTCTATCTTTTATGGTTGACTCACAATAACACGTGTCACTCCCGATAGCTTAGCAGTTCGATGCTTTCTGATTATATTTGTCTACTCTTGCGTTTATAACGCTCTCAGTCATTGCAAATATTTTTTAATAAATATATTCCTTTCCTTTACAAGCTTAAACAACTTTACATTATATCTATAACATCTATAGTTTCATTGTGTTATTATCTTATATAAAAATGAATCGCAAAATGTGTTGGTAAGCTCATAACTCAACAACGCCTGGACCAATTTGGCCAATTCTTTTTTTTTTAATGTTCGTTGAAGTTCAAGGAGGGTTTTTACAATGAGGAAAATTCGAATAATTATCGGAAATACCCTAAAAACAGCCCTTTTATTTTCCCATGCAAACGTTTTCTAACTAAAACGTACAGTCGAACTGAGCTTTATTGTTATTGTATAAAGTTCATATTGCAAGCACTCACTGTTGTCTAAGCAATGAAGGTGTGTTCCTAACATCAAAGAGTCGATTTGCGCTTTATTAACGCTACATATAGTTGAAATTCAATCATATCTATCAGAACAGTGTGCGTGCGTGCGTTGGAGCACAGAATACATCGTTGGAGGATTTAATGTCACGTTCCAAAATTGAATAGCCACAAAATGTAATAGGTCATTTAGACTTATTTGCGATTTGGTTGGCTATGAGATATTATCTATAAAATAATTAGGAACAAAAAACTGCCACTGTACAAATCTTTTTGACAGGACGAAGTCTGTCGGGTCCGCTAGTTTACAATAAAATTAGTCATTAAAATTAAACCCAAATATTGTTATCGTTTAAGTAATTCTTAACAGTATAATAACCTTCTTTCGTTATATTCTAGCGTGAGAAACTCATTGCCAACCCTACTGCGAGTCGATCACCGGCGACTCCCCCTATCTTAGCTTCTGTAGAGGTACGAGCAGTTGCGATTTTGAATCTTACGATAGTTTTGTTTATGGTCACCGAATTGCTTGACGACGAGTTTGCCGTTTACGACCCTATTATTATCATAAACTTGAATAAATCTCCTGGTGTATTCCTTAATAAAGCGAAATGTTTCTCTCGTAAAATATTATATCTGGACCTTCGTCCTCCAATCCGTACTTACTAATATTATAAATGCGAAAGTAATTCTAGTAATTCTGTCGCGGTTTAACTGCTGCTAACGTCAGCGCAGGATACTTATCGTCACATTTTAGACAATTTTCACAATATCTTTATAAATTGTACCGTATGTGTTATTGTGATATATAAGCTATATTATTGTAAAGTTTTATTAAAATCCATTCAGTAGTTTTTACGTGAAAGAGTAACAAACATACATCCATATTATATATACGTACAAATTTGCAACATTACTTCATTTTTTGTTACTAAAAGATGAGGATACGACGAATTAGGGATATTTATTTAATATCGATATATCGATGTATTCGATAATTGCCATAAGATATATCGAAATAAATCGATATTTTGACAAATATTTTTTTATTCGATATACATATCTATGAAAATATCGAATCGATTAAAAAGCTAAAGCTAACACATAGTGACAATGAAACCGAAGTAAATTATGACATTACTCAATGATTTCGGTTTTAAATCAATTTCATTAAGCGGTAACATCTATGTGCTGGCACAGACAGAGCCATGCATATGCATTCCGTAGACCAGATAGCCGATCAACATTTTCTTATCTATTCTTAACATAGATTAAGAAGCGTCCGTGTACATAATCTGTGGGTGTGTGAATTCACACCGACAACCCATAAGTTCTTTGACCATCTTCCACCTCCATCGTCAGACCCTGGTTACCTTATTGCACTATTAGTATAACTATCTTACTCTGGTCTTTGATTATACTTTCACACATACGATATAAACAACAACAAACTGCTTTTGATAAGAAAAGGACAATATAATTTTTTTGTGTAAAATATTCGATATTTTATATCGATAAATTTTTTGACTGGACATCCCTACGACGAATAAAAGGAATGGTCCAAGAAATCCAAGCTTTACGTTCTGTGCATCTCTCTCACACTAATATAATATTTGAAACGTGACATGTCAGGTCGGAGTCAGGTCTCCTTTATATCTGGCCAGCAGCCAACGGCAACATATCTTTAACACTGCATAAATATCCCCAGAGTCTTGATTATATGGCTCTTTAACTTCTCTTTGTTTAGGGGTTGCTAGTTTATAGGTGCATAAGGGGAAGTATTTTAGGTTTATATTAGAACGAGGGTTACAACCAATCGTTTTGATGATGACGTGTGACGATTTATTATTGAGTACTTGCCGGTGCCCGCGGCTTCGTCTGCACAGATGATAGACTTTCTCCTCCTTAACATTCCTTCATCCTCATTTATCGTCATGTTTTGGACAATTCACACAATCTTTACTAATAATATTAACGCGGAAGTTTGGAAGTATGGATTTAGCTTATATAACACATAAGCTATGATATTGTATGAATTTTCTAAAATATGACGTTAAGTGTCAAGTAAGTAGGAAAAAATCTACCGTCTGTACAAACTTAGTCGCGAGTCACGGGCATCAACTAGTATCTTTATAAATTGCAGCCTATGTGTTATTGTGATGTATAATCTATATTATTGTAAAGTTTCATTAAAATCCATTCAGTAGTTTTTACTTGAAAGAGTAACAAACATACATGCATACTTAGTTATAAGTTAGGTTAGTATGTAAATAACTTAGGTGGCGCTGTGGTCTTGGCACTGCTCTGCGAATCGGATGATTCGGGGATTCCGGGGTCGATGCTGCCCTGTACCAATGTGTGTTTGTTTTTGGATTCCATACATACATTTATCTGACGCTCTTACGGTGAAGGAAAATATCGTGAGGCTACCTGCATATAGCTGCGAACATGTTCAAAGGTGTATGCAGTCGACCAATCCGCCCTGGGCCAGCGTGGTTGACTAAGCTCCTGCCGCCCTAACCAAGGGTCGGCTCGTTCTTCTAGGTGGGAACCTATTTGGGCTGTGATGATGATAAGCCGGTGTGGTGTAAGATTCAAAAAACCCTAGTACTTGGCGTAACTTACATAAGTGAAAGCTGCCTTGCCTCCCAAAAATGTATTTGATGCTAACAAAAACTTGAACCCAACCTGCATACAGCTGTGAGGAAATTCAATGCTGTGAGTAGTCATCCAATCAGCCCTGGGCCAGCGTAGTTGACTGAGGCCTAATCGCCCTAACATAGTCAGGGTAGGCTCGTGCTCTTGGGTGGGGACGTATATAAGCTGTGATGATGAAGCTTTTAAAAGTATTAAACTTAAGTTTAAAATTATATGTAATAACAATAATTTTATATTCGAATAAAACCCCTTAACCGTGCTGCTTGTTTTCGTAAAATTTCAACACATCCGTCGCTGTTTTCACCACTCGTCTTTTTACCCCCAGCTCCAATTATTTAACTGACGTGAACGCCCCCCAAAATATTGCGTCTGTTTATTACAAAACAGTCCTTACACGCAGCGTGTAAGGTGCTTTTTGTGTTGTCATTCCGTCGACACGTTTGTCTGTGCAACCCTCAGGAACATCACGTATAATTTATGCATCTTGGACGAAAAAATAAACATAGAAACATGGAAATGATTTGGTTTCACAGTTTCTCTCGCGTCCCTGCCTTTGATATGGCCAGGGGAAAATGGAAAAACTTGCGTTATTTATAACTAGAATATATTCGTTCGTTGTGACGCGTGCCAAATTGTTGTTTTCTTTTGGCTGTTTTAAAGTTAAATTACTTTATTGGTAACTAGCTGGTGATCTTTATAAATTGTACGTAGCCTTTTTTGTTACGATAAGGGAATTGTATTATTGTACCAATATATATCCCGAGTTTCATCTCAGTCCTATTTATTTAGGCTGGGGAGACCGTATCAGGACAAGTCCTTTTCGGTGGCTTCATGCGCCACCCGCTTCAACGGGTGGGTCCCTGGGGTTGACATTCTGTCATGTAGTATCATGTGTATATATGTATATACGTGTTCCTGGGATTTTTCTTATGCTTGGTCTTCTTGGATGGTTATGAGATCTCGTGGTAAGCCTCTCCGTCTTCCCTCGGGCGGTCGAGCGTGGTGTGGGGCTAACTCTCTTATGAGCGTGTGCTTGGATCTGCTAGTACGCTCGAACATAAGGCTAGCTAGTCTGCGGATATGGTCTTCAATTTTTTCGCACTGGAAATCCCTCAGCAGTACCGAGTTCCGGACGTAGCGAGGGGCCTGTGCTATTGTTCTCAGTGCGAAATTTTGCTGTGTTTCCAGCAGCTGCTTATATCTTTTGGCCTTGAGTAGCGAGTACCACGAGGGAGCCGCATACGAAAGCCGGCTTCGGACATACATTTTGTACAAATGCAGTTTGGCTTTTGTGGGCAGGTGCGATGTTAATAGAGGCCTAAGTGCCATTCTGGCCGTCCTTGCTTTGCTGATGGTAGAGTCAACGTGTCGCCCCATGGTCATACTTTTGTCAATGATCACACCCAGGTAGGTGACCGATTGAGCCCAGGGGATATATTGTACCACTCGACTCGGGTTTCTTCCACTATTTGTGGGTTCGGGCCTCGGGCCTATGTGCCCCTTGCCCGGGCGTCTTCTCGCCGAGCATCGCTTCGGCGGTGTTGGTATTTCGCCATGTGGCGAACCTTCGTCCTTCCCAAATGACCCCTCTTCGCCACCCCCCTGCTACTCCGGGTCTCTTCTTGCAGGCCTGCCGCGATCAAGCATACCGGGTGAGTGGGTATTGACCCAAGCCCAGGTAGCGACCGCAAGGTCAGGCCCGACTTATTACCCGGAGGAGTGGGGTGGAGGGTGTCTATTGGGAGGTGGTATTTGGTAGCTAGCCTAGTTTCATGGTCGCGTGCGTGATCGAGTGCGTGGTATTATATGTGTTGGGAACGGGTTTGATTGCTCGGCCTCCACTATACGAAGTCTAGGCCGGGGCGGTGCGGTCGCATCGTGTGCTGGTGGTAGCGGGGCTGGTTGTTGGTTGCTGGCGTCTCCCTCCTCACGCTGCGTCAGCAGCTCGCGGGGCAGCGGTCGTCCGTCTGGGGGCCTGGGAACATATGGGGCAATTTGATGAAGGCGGAGGTGTGGCCCGTTGTCGGCGCGGTCGTACATACGACGCGCCAGCCGGGTAACAAACTCCTCCACTGATGGTATCCTGGTGTCCCTGGCTATTACGTCGTTCCTGACGTAACGCCCCGCTCCCGTTATTACGCGAAGGGAGACGTTCTGTACTGCCTGCATTCGTTGTTGCTGGTGCCGGGAACATAGCGCGTACCAGGCCGGTGCCGCGTAGGTCAGCCGCGAGCGAATGAAACATTTATATAATTTACTAGCTGGCCCAACAGACGTTGTCCTGTCAAATGTCTCAAATGTCAAATGTCTCAAATGTCACGTTGTCTCACGTTGTCTCAAATGTTTTTAAATAAATAATTTAGCTGAAAAACAATATCTATATGACCGTATTGTGAATCTAAACCATCCTCAAGCCCCCTGGAATACACACAAAAAATTTCATCAAAATTGGTCCAGTCGTTTAGGAGGAGTTCAGTCACATACACACGCACACAAGAAATATATATATTAAGATATAAGTTATTGTACCAAAATGTCTGTGTTTAGACCCCCCTCGGAAGGATGTACCGTACAGAAAGCGCCTATTTAACCCTTTTGGCCCTTTCCTGATATATTAAATCCCTATTTTTGACAATTTGTTTTTATTACACCCTTACTATAGTACTTAGGTAGGTAATCTGCAGGAGCTCATTTTCCTCTATGTATCGCCGTTTACTGTATTGCTATATTTTTGATAGCACTCGAGTTATTCCTGATTATCCTTCTTCCAGGGTGAATTTCAAACCCTATTTTCGGCTTATTTTAGCTCCCACAAATTACCTACGGGAGTTAAGTCCCTTCTCTCTAGGCCATATATTCGGGCAGTACGAGTATGTCAATTACTATATCTCAACCGGCGACCAGCTAGAATACGCGATAACATATATATATATGCGATTTTCTATGTGTTCTATAGGACACTTACAAGTTTCTATTAATAAAATCGCTATCTCGTGGTAGCTGCCTTCTCACATTTTTATATTCGTTAATGCTTTATTCATATATTTACTGTATTGAAATATAGTATGCCCGAATTGTAGTCTATTCATTATGTTTTTGATGGGCTTTCTTACGCTAGTTATGTATTTCTTATATGTATTTACTCGACCACTGCGTTAAACATATATATTAAAAATGTTCTTACATACTATGACTATGGAACCTAATCTATTTGCGTTTATTTACTTCCTATGCTATGCTTATCGCCATGTTAATATATTCTATCTATCCAAACATTCTTGTGCCGTATTATATTCCGAACATATATTATTTTGTGATTTTCTAAAGAGAAGATAATACTCAAAGGAGATAAAACTCCCTCAAGAAGTGATATATATATATATATATATATATATATATATATATATATAATATATATATATATATATATATATATAATATATATATATATATATATATATATTAGCGGACCCGACAGATTCGTCCTGTCAAAAGGATTTGTAAAGTGGCAGTTTTTTGTTCCTACTTTATTTATAGATAAGGAATTTTTTTCTGAATTTTCTTTGCTATAAACCTCACGGAGCCCGAGACCTTTCCAACGAATGCAAACCCGTGGAAATCGGTTCGTGCGTTTTGGAGTTATAGCGTCAGGAAGGAAAAATCGACTTATTTTTATATAGTAGATATTAATTAAATATATGAATAATAATCTTTATTTTACTCACACATAAGGTATTGGATATTAGAAAAGGAGGCTATATAATAATATTTTTTACAACTAAAACCTAAATGTGAGAGTCTGGAGTCTGAAAAAGGATGAACCTGCGCTACAGATCTCCAGGCTCCCTCACCTCTAGACATTACACATTATTGTATTTTATAACAAACTTAAATGGATTACAGTAAACAAACAACAACTACAAATTACAGTTAGGTACAAAGAGTTAACTTTATTATATAAATACAGTCCGAGAAAACAAATATACTTACGTGTATGTTGCAGATAAAACTTACAACATTTTTATCTCCGTTTTTATATATAGGAATTACAATGGCTTTCTTGAATACAGAGGGGAATACTCCAGTAGCAAATGAGAGATTAAAAATATAGGTGAGTGGGCCCCTTAAATAAACTCTATAACGCTTAATAAAATCACAGCTTATATTATCAAAACCAGACACCGAGGAACTCGCGCCGGGCTCGGTAGCACAGCTGCGGCGCCGCCGCGGGTCGCCGGCGGGCGCGAGGAAGTCGCGACTGCTACGGCGACCCGGGATGGACCACGCCCCTTCCGTGGCCGAGGGGCGTCGTCGGTGGAGGAGATCGGGGGAGGTAGTGTAGCCACCCCCGAGGAGGGCTCCCCTGTATCGACGGGGGAGCGGAGGCTGGGGGTAGCTTGGTAGTTCCCCGGGGGCTCCCTACATGCCTGAGGAAGGCCATCCCTGAGGTTTTTAGTGGGTAGGCCTCCCCCTTCTGGGGAGGAGAGCCCCACATAACTGCCGGCTCGCCACAGCCGGGGTATGCAATTCAATGTATTTTCCTCAGGGGAACAAAAAACAGAAGACACCGAGGAACTTTTCAAATTCAAAATTAAATTTTCGACTTCAGATTCGTCAGTAGGCATTAAAACAAAAGACTGCTCAACCATTTCAGGTAAAGAGCACGGAGAAGAATTAGGAGAAATTCTGCCTGCTAATTGGCTACCTATGGATGAAAAGAATCCAGCTATCGACATTTTCTCGTATTCGATTTTTTGAGCAAATTGTTACAAAAATTCCTATAACGTTTGTACGTCGATTTGAAGGTTTCGTTATTAGGGAATAATTTGCACTTTTTATGAAGGTTGGCTCGATTTTTCATGCATTTCAAAAGACCTGGAGTGATCCACGGCTTCAAGATCCGCTTACGTTTAAGTAGTTTACTTGCAAGAGTGTGAAGAGTAATTACTTGGTTTAGAACATATGTTTAATAGCTCATATAAATCTGACAAGCTTAACGTAGCGATCGAGTTTACTTTTACGAGAGCTTTTACGCAATGGGTCGCGCGTCCGATATCCGCCATGGAAATTTTCCTGCTTTAAAAAAAAATGCTTATTTGATCGATCCGCGATAGTGCCATAAATAAAAGGCTGTATCTTAAAAAAAAAAAAGAAGAAAAAAAATCAAATACCCGATTATATTTACCCGGAAATAAATTCAAAGTGCATTTGTCACGAGATCAAAGCTTTTCTCGCAAATTCTGGCAACAGTCCACTGCGCCGGCTGTGAGGCCGACACTTATAAATGTGATTGACTTTTTAATAAATGCACTGCGAAATTGATTCCGCGCAGTGCTGTCGTTAGAAGGAGAAGAATCGATTTCTTCAGCCTTAATGCAGCATCATTAGGTTATTAACTACATAACCATTCGTTTGCAAGTTTTTATTTTCATTTTGCAGATACTTCAACCCATTAGACATATTTTTGCGCTCCGTAACACATTAGAAATCTCAATATCATTTTTAAATATCCATCCATAGATATGCACGCGTATGGGTTGATGAAAAAATATTTAATTTCTAAATATGGTGAAATGAAAATCTTAATCTTATTATTATTATTTATTTAACAGACAACATGATCCATGGGTTAGTTACAAATTTTCTTATTTCTATTGTTATTGATATGGCATAATTTATTTGCAAATAACATTAAATATTCTTATATCTAATTATAATTTTAGTCCTCCTGCTGCCAAGAAATCAGATGGTTAAGCCTGTCCTATCAACAGGCGACAAAATGCCAAATCATAGGAGATTCACAGCTCCCACTCACGGCTTTCAAGATGCTGTTGGTGCTGCCCCGCAATCTTTCCAGTAGTGAAGCTGTTTTTTTGCGAATAACGGCAAGGAACCGTCCGTATGCGTGTGTGCAAACATCTCCGACGCACTACAAAAACGAGGCAGACCCAGCAGCGCCCTGAAACCGTTATTATACTGAATACGAAGAGCATCAAGCGATCTCTTAGTGTAGCTAGTCCACAAGCTGCTCGTGTAGAGATTTTGACAATAAGCTTTAAACAGTGTTATTTTGACTTGATTAGTGCACCGAGCAAACCTGCGGGCCAGCATATTACACCTGACCGCTAACGCTCTTCGTTCTCTCTCTATATCCAAGTTGTCCTTAAGGTCAACCGTCAGATAATGTCCATAATGCGGTTCATAGAACACATCTACTTACCAAGTTTTAACAGTACAGTTCTTATAATCACGGAAAAAAGTGTCTGTGACATACGAACAGACAGACAGACAGACATGACCAATCGACTATGAAACCGTTAGCATGTGTACAAATTATCCTGGCACAAATTATCAATTCGGAATAAGAATTTAAATGATATGATTGATTCAATATGGTTTCCTATTGCTTATTGAACCCCTTTTCACTTATTTCGGATTCAATAAGTCAATACCCGAGAAATTAGTTTACCGCGATCAAAATACGGACTCCGGCTTACAATGTCGGATACAGTTAATAGGTGGGGAGATTCGGCCATTGGATGGAATTTATTAGGTTTCCTCTACCTTGTATAATACGAATCAACTTGTATAATACGAAACGAATTTGTTACCCTAATGAGTTGGATTTTATTTGGTTGTTTGTTGGTGGAGTTTTAACTTTCGTTAGTATTATAAAGGGGTTATTAAAACACTCTCTGTGTCTAGAAAGTTAGCCATTAATAGATGGGATTAATCTGTAATATGCTATAGATATAAGTAGATTGGAGACAATACAACATAAATTCTCAAGATATTTACAATTTAAATGTAAAAAATACGATGTCAGTTACGAGGCTAGATGTAAAAGACAGCACTTGCTCCCTCTTTGTATACGCAGAAAAATAGGCGACATTACATCCTTAGTAAAAATAGCACAGTCCAGAATAGACTCCCCCTATCTCCTTGATAAAATACAACTTAAGGTCCCCAGTAGGTCTGCTAGATTACAATGCCCGCTCTTTGTACCTTACAGCCACACCAACTATCGGAAGGGTTCATTTTTTCGTGAGAGCCGCGAACTCGGTGAATGAGTTAGGACATATCCAAGATTTAGATCTGTTTAACTCAGCTCCATCCAGATTTGCTCATGTGGTCTCGCAGCAATGGATTGAGTCGGTTCCCGGATGATTAGTTTAGACATATTGTCAATAATGTTCATAGTAATTATTAAGATAGCAGTCAAGTTTAGGTTAGTTATTTATATGCGAAAACTCGTAAATAGTCCGTAGTATTATAAGTAGATGTTAAATAGTTATTAAGTACTGTTAGTTTTCCAAATAAAATAAAATAAAAATAAAATAGATCTGTGCTCTTAATTAACCAAGCGTCATTGGGTCCCGACTGTTATGACTTTCTTTTTATAGGGTTACATTTTTGATTATCTCTTGTTACGATCCAAATATACTTCGGCAGGATATATTTTACCTCAAGAGAGGAAGGCTAAGAATCCTCATGCATACCACCGCAACGGCAAGTTTTAGTGATTATGTCGGAATCCTGGCGAACCGAGGCGGCTCGACCCGACAGACCCACCGACTAAACTCAGCCTAAGCCGTTGGTCCTATCGACCCTATGTTGGCTATGTTGTACGTGATAGGGAGGACCGCGCCTCAGGAGAGGCGCAGTCAACGCTGCCCTATAAAGAGAGCATATGCGCTAGAAGGGGCACGGTATACCAAAGCGGCTACGGCCTATATTGATGGGAACCTACTCGTAGTTAAGCAGAAGGCTACCGAGAAGAGGATGGCGAGGGGCCGCCGCTTGCCGATCTTGAAGGTCTTGCGTGAATTGATTGGGAATACTTCCGCTTCCGCGATCTTTATTTATACTTTTATGCACGCTCCTCGATTACTCTCTTGAGCAATTTCTTTCAATATATCACCTATTTTGTCCAAGTTTGTTCGTTTAGGTCCCCTGCCAATTGGCCCATTCATATTGGCCTTATATTACTTTTGTCCATTCATTCTACATGTCCTAACCTGTCCTACATGTCTAAGCATTTCCTTCTAGAGTTTCGTCTCTACATCACCTTTTACACTGCGCAATTGTTTTATTTTGTAATTTATTGTTCATCGTAACTCCAGCCATTTCCCTCAAAGCTATCATTTCCACGCCATCAATATTTTTTTTATCCTAATTTAGCCACACCCAGTATTTACTTCCATACATAAGCGTCGAGACCAGCAAGCCTCCATGCACAGTCAGATACGTTTTTTTTGACAAGGGCTAAATGATAATAAAGCCATTTATTGCCCCATTCACTCTGCTTCCTGCCATTACTCCTCTTTTAATTCCTTCCCGATTTTTGTCGGGCATATTTCCCTTATCACAGTATTTCGTAATTTATCATGAATAAAGGAAGTTGCGTTCAGACTATTTATCTGAGGCCAGCTTCTAATTGCCGACATTGTGAATATTCGGGGAGAAAGAAAAAATAACCATTACTGGTTTTCTTGCTGGTTCTTTCCAGTACAAGGTCTCCCGCCGCAGACTTGTGAACCAATGGCGTAGCATCTTGACTATTTGAAGATTACATTTTAATTTTGATTTGATTTATTCTTTATCGTCACTTCAGCCATGCATTTAGATTTCTTTGCGACATTTAGAAGTCGCTTCGTACCGAAATACGTTGGCTTCCTCTTCTCATCATGTCGTAATTCAGACAACAATCTACAAATCTGCCAAGTAACAGTAAAAAGCGGTTGAAACCAATTACAAGTTGCCAAGAAGTGTCGGGAATGACTCGGGCGTCGCTACTTCGAAAGAATCCGACAGGTTTCTCATCAGAGGCTTCGGCGAGAGAGTTGGAACTTTGTCTCTTTATTCGCGTTAAAAGTTTTTGTAACATGTCAAAGGAAATTGCACGAACGCGTCATGTTCGTACATGTTTAGGCACATATGAGGTTTTTGGGGTGGAAACTGTCGCATCGATTGCTCCCCCGCGACTCAATGGTCTGTGGACACTGATCCAAACTTAACGGACAATTATTCTTGAGCATTGAATACCTCCTTTCGCCTTCGCTATATACTTATATCTAAACTAACTGGTGTCGTGACTTTGTCTACATAGACGGTAGATTTTTTTATGGTAGACGCATCGTTTATATCTTACTAGCGACCCGCCTCGGCTTCGCACGGGTGCAGTGAAAAAATGGTTATGGTGGGTTATCCCTAAGAGATAGACATATACCATCGCTGACTTTTTTGTGGATTTTTGTAAGTTGTACAATACTGTAGTACATTATTTTGGTCTATCTCGTAGGGTTCAGCCAGCGTTTGCAATATAAGCGCAAAAAAAACGTGCTTATTTACGACATCACATTAGAAACCTTTAAATTTATCAGTGTTTCTCTACTATATTATGCATTTATTATACATACAAACCTTCCTTAAGAATCACTCTATCTATTAAAAACCGCGTCAAAATCCGTTGCGTAGTTTTAAAGATCTAAGCATACATACGGACATACAGCGAAAGCGACTTTGTTTTATACTATGTATTGATTTATCGTGTCATATTTTGGACAATTTGGACACACGATCCCTACTAATATTATAGACGTTTGTCACTCTTTCACGTAAAAACTATTAAATGGTTTTTAATGAGACCTTACAATAATATAGCTTGTATTAGGTTGTAGGAAAAGTTGGTCGAAAAATTAGGAACAAAAATGTTTTGTATTAATTTTTTTAATAAAAGTTTAGTTTTAATCTATTATATATAAAGTCTTATATATAAAAATGAATCGCAAAATGTGTTGGTAAGCTCATAACTCAACAACGCCTGGACCAATTTGGCCAATTCTTTTTTGTTAATGTTCGTTGAAGTTCAAGGAGAGTTTTTACAATTAGGAAAATTCGAATAATCATCGGAAAATCCCTAAAATAGAGTTTCTTTTTTGTTTTTGTATAAAGTTCATATTGCAAGCACTCACTGTTGTCTAAGCAATGTAGGTGTGTTCCTAACATCAAGAGTCAATTTGCGTTTTATTAACGCTATATACAGTTGAAATTCAATCATATCTATCAAAACAGTGTGCGTGCGTGCGTTGGAGCACAGAATACATCGTTGGAGGATTTAATGTCACGTTCCAAAATTAAATAGTCACAATATGTAATAGTTCTTTTGGACCTTTTTTGCAATCAATTATTTTTTATTCACAACGCCCTACCACCAGGGTGCCAGTTCTGTACAGCAGAATTTTTTGCACAGCCTATAAAATAAGTAAGAACAAAAAACTGCCACTTCACAAATCTTTTTGACAGGACGAAGTCTGTCGGGTCCGCTAGTCTATACATATAGTAAGACAGTAAAAATATTTTGTCTGTACATTTAGTATTTTTGACTGAAATGGATAGAGGGGCACTTAAATAGATTATTAGAAAGCAAAAAAAATTTTTTGGAATTTTTTGTCTGTCTGTCTGTCTGTATGTATGTTCACGTTTATCTCCGAAAGTACTGAACCGATTTGCTTGAAACTTTCACTATTTGCTTTGTTTTAACTCAGAATAATATCTAAACTTTGTTTCATCAAAATCGGTTCATTAAAAAAAAGTTATCGTCATTTTAATGAACTCAAATAAATAAAACTGGAGTGTCATCTGTGAAAATTGAAGACGGTGAAATTTTAATCAAAAGTACTGTGAAAATAGTATTTGTGGAAAAGCTCATTGTTTTGTGCCATACTATACATACATACATACTAATATTATAAATGCGAAAGTAACTCTGTCTGTCTGTCTGTCTGTTCCGCTTTCACACCAAAACTACTGAACCGATTTAAATGAAATTTGGTACACAGATAGTCTGGAGCCTGAGAAAGGACATAGGCTACTTTTTCATGCAAAAAAGGTTGTAAAGGGTTGTAAAAGGTTGAAAGGAGGGATTATTGGTTGTATGGAAATATTGTTAAAACTACTGAACCGATTTAAATGAAATTTGGTACACAGATAGTCTGGAGCCTGAGAAAGGACATAGGCTACTTTTTCATGCAAAAAAGGTTGTAAAGGGTTGTAAAAGGTTGAAAGGAGGGATTATTGGTTGTATGGAAATATTATTAAAACTACTGAACCGATTTAAATGAAATTTGGTACACAGATAGTCTAGAGGCTGAGAAAGGACAGAGGCTACCTTTTAAAGCAGAAAAGGGTTGTAAAAGGTTGAAAGGAGGGGGTGAAAGGTTGTATGGCAGTATTGTTAAAACATATCCTTCCTGTGGGAAATTCGAATATAACGCGGGCGAAGCCGCGGGCGGAAAGCTAGTTTACAATATAATCACCGTCAGAACTAATGACAGTGCTCCATCTATTAGGCAGGACGCTGATACCTCTGGCCCATAACTCTGGAAGCTTAGAATCAAAAACTTAGGCACTTCTGTTTTCAGATTATTAAAATCTTTGAATTTTTTTCTATTCAAAAAATGTTTTAAATGTTTGAATACGTGATAATCTGAATGTGTCAAGTCGGGTGAAACAGAGTTCTTCTAATTTTATTTGTCTTTTTGGCGATGTGTAGTCGTACGTTGTCTTGGAGGATTGATTGATTCTCCATAACTACGGAAAAAACGCACTGGGCGCAATATATATAGGCCTCGTATGAAAGCACCGAGGGATTTCTTGAATGTTACTGTATATTTTGGAATTTCGAGATTGTTCCAGGAAAGAAAAGAATCTTCGAATTTTTTTCGACGAACTTTTCCTGCAACCTAATATTAATAAAAATACATCAGAATAAACACATAGACATATTTTACCAATTTGGAAGTGTCAGTTGCGCTAAATATTCAGAATAAAATTATATATAGATATATAGATATTTTATTGATTACACACACACACACACAACAATAACTGAGTACTAAACAAAAGAAAAAAGTAAAAAAAAAAACAAATTTAGGGTACCAACAGGAAAACAGACCTGTCCTCCATACAGAACAATTGAGGTTCATGTGTGCTTCAGCAGCACAAATAGGTCCATGGTTTAGCGCCAATTGCGCCTATAGCGCAATGCTATTAGAAAAAATAATATCATTTTTGAAGATCTATCTATAGACAACCCACACGTATGGGTCTGATGAAAAAAAGATTTCAGTTCTAAGTATGGGAAACCACCAAAATTTATCGGTTTCTTTTTTCTATTTTTGTGTGAAATTCTTAATGCGGTTTACAACATAAATCTACTTACCAAAGGAGAATGCCCATTGTAGTATGGACTTTAGTATCGCCAAAAATGATTTTGTACCATAATGATTTTTATGATATATTGTAGATTTTTAACTATATATTCAAATATTAAAAACTATTTGACTCTATTTCGATGGGTAAAATAGAAATTAAACACCAAAGACTTTCAAGTTACGAATTTCTCCTATCATCATTTTTGATAATACCTATTTAATTGTAGAAGATTAAAACTATACAATGATTAAGTCTATCTTATCCAATAAATATTACAACTATCCAATAATTCATATAAAATAATTAATTAATTTAAAAACAATTGTTTTAGCAACATTGATATTAGCTATCTGTATAAAGAAACTCTTAAAGCAGAATAATGACTAAAATATTAGAGAAAGCAGAAAAAATACTAAAGAAAATTAATTGTTTTGGTATTCCTTTTACCCTTTCACGAGAGGACAGTGGAATGTATCGAATATATTTTTGACCAATCGATCCGATCGTTAATATATGGCAATACCGAAGAGACTATTTATCAATGAAATTGCAGGTTCGTGTCCTGTCACGGTCGCCACAAAATGTAAAGTCCTGTCACGGTCGCCACAAAATGTAAAAATATTATTCAAATAAAACTATGTAGTAATGGAGCGATGCAGAACAATCTTGACATTTTTATTTTATTTTTCTTTGTTTCAAAAATTGACGTATAGGTTTGTCAACAATCATCAATAAAAATACACATAAAACTATGTAGTAATGGAGCGATGCAGAACAATCTTGACATTTTTATTTTATTTTTCTTTGTTTCAAAAATTGACGTATAGGTTTGTCAACAATCATCAATAAAAATACACATAAAACTATGTAGTAATGGAGCGATGCAGAACAATCTTGACATTTTTATTTTATTTTTCTTTGTTTCAAAAATTGACGTATAGGTTTGTCAACAATCATCAATAAAAATACACATAAAACTATGTAGTAATGGAGCGATGCAGAACAATCTTGACATTTTTATTTTATTTTTCTTTGTTTCAAAAATTGACGTATAGGTTTGTCAACAATCATCAATAAAAATACACATAAAACTATGTAGTAATGGAGCGATGCAGAACAATCTTGACATTTTTATTTTATTTTTCTTTGTTTCAAAAATTGACGTATAGGTTTGTCAACAATCATCAATAAAAATACACATAAAACTATGTAGTAATGGAGCGATGCAGAACAATCTTGACATTTTTATTTTATTTTTCTTTGTTTCAAAAATTGACGTATAGGTTTGTCAACAATCATCAATAAAAATACACATAAAACTATGTAGTAATGGAGCGATGCAGAACAATCTTGACATTTTTATTTTATTTTTCTTTGTTTCAAAAATTGACGTATAGGTTTGTCAACAATCATCAATAAAAATACACATAAAACTATGTAGTAATGGAGCGATGCAGAACAATCTTGACATTTTTATTTTATTTTTCTTTGTTTCAAAAATTGACGTATAGGTTTGTCAACAATCATCAATAAAAATACACATAAAACTATGTAGTAATGGAGCGATGCAGAACAATCTTGACATTTTTATTTTTTTTTCTTTGTTTCAAAAATTGACGTATAGGTTTGTCAACAATCATCAATAAAAATACACATAAAACTATGTAGTAATGGAGCGATGCAGAACAATCTTGACATTTTTATTTTATTTTTCTTTGTTTCAAAAATTGACGTATAGGTTTGTCAACAATCATCAATAAAAATACACATAAAACTATGTAGTAATGGAGCGATGCAGAACAATCTTGACATTTTTATTTTATTTTTCTTTGTTTCAAAAATTGACGTATAGGTTTGTCAACAATCATCAATAAAAATACACATAAAACTATGTAGTAATGGAGCGATGCAGAACAATCTTGACATTTTTATTTTATTTTTCTTTGTTTCAAAAATTGACGTATAGGTTTGTCAACAATCATCAATAAAAATACACATAAAACTATGTAGTAATGGAGCGATGCAGAACAATCTTGACATTTTTATTTTATTTTTCTTTGTTTCAAAAATTGACGTATAGGTTTGTCAACAATCATCAATAAAAATACACATAAAACTATGTAGTAATGGAGCGATGCAGAACAATCTTGACATTTTTATTTTATTTTTCTTTGTTTCAAAAATTGACGTATAGGTTTGTCAACAATCATCAATAAAAATACACATAAAACTATGTAGTAATGGAGCGATGCAGAACAATCTTGACATTTTTATTTTATTTTTCTTTGTTTCAAAAATTGACGTATAGGTTTGTCAACAATCATCAATAAAAATACACATAAAACTATGTAGTAATGGAGCGATGCAGAACAATCTTGACATTTTTATTTTATTTTTCTTTGTTTCAAAAATTGACGTATAGGTTTGTCAACAATCATCAATAAAAATACACATAAAACTATGTAGTAATGGAGCGATGCAGAACAATCTTGACATTTTTATTTTATTTTTCTTTGTTTCAAAAATTGACGTATAGGTTTGTCAACAATCATCAATAAAAATACACGGCGAATGAAACGGAAGTGAAATAATTACTAATTATTATGTGGATTTATCTCCGGCGAAGTTTCGGCTTGGTATATTGCAGAGTTTTGTTAAAAATTGTTACTTATTTTTTGGTATTAGTTTGGTTAAGGCACAAGGACGAGTAAAGGTGATACTACGAATGGGCATACTCCTTTCAACAGTATAGTGCTTATCGTTTCGGAAAAGTGGCTGTGACATACGGACGAAGAGACAGACATGACGAATCCATAAGGGTTGCATTTTGCCATTTGGCTACAGAACTCTAAGAAAAATAAAAATATATATAACCACATAATATGTCACATCATAATGTCGTCAGTTTCACTGTAGGTTTCCATTTTTAACCACGGTGTTAACTGTCAAGTTAAAACATTAAAAATTAAAAGTAAAAAATCCTTTTTTAAAAACAAGCATTTATTAAATGCGCTAAAATGAACAAAATAGACTTTTAATACATATAAACCTTGTCGCGAGATTTACTTACTTATAGAATATTTTCAACGACAAGCTTTTATATGTATTAAAAGTTTATTTTGTTCTTTTTAGCGCATTTAATAAAAGCTTGTTTTTAAAAAAGGTTTTTTTTACTTTTAATTTATTTTCCGATTAAAAAACCAAGCTTAGTAAACCCTTTCATTTGATACCCATATTGTAGGGGTGCATTATAAATAGTTGGTTCGCCATATTGGATACGCCGCCATGTTGGATTTAGAATGACGTCACACAGTTAATCATGCATTGTCATCCGAACTAAACGTGTATACCAAATTTCAGCTCAATCGGAAACCGGGAAGTGGATCAAATTTAAGTTGCAAGATTTGATTACAGAACGACAGACAACGGGACAGGTGAAACTAAATAAAAGCTTGTAAAAAAGGTTGTAAGAAGATAACCCCTCGTGTAATGTTAGGTTTTTGTGATGTTGCTCCGCCAGTTCCACGAAGAACGCCGCGTGGCTGACGCTGGCACGAGTTTGGAACTCATCAGGCACAACTGGCTACAAGTTTGCTATGAGGCGACACATGTTATACAGAACTGGCACACTGCACTGTCGCGTTACTTATCAGTAACTTTTCAAGTCGTTGTCAACTAATGTGGAATGTACAGCCTCACGTTGGGCGCCAAAAGGAAAAAAGGAATCATTTATTACTAGCTTTCCGCCCGCGGCTTCGCCCGCGTTATATTCGAATTTCCCACAGGAAGGATATGTTTTAACAATACTGCCATACAACCTTTCACCCCCTCCTTTCAACCTTTTACAACCCTTTTCTGCTTTAAATGGTAGCCTCTGTCCTTTCTCAGCCTCTAGACTATCTGTGTACCAAATTTCATTTAAATCGGTTCAGTAGTTTTAGCAATATTTCCATACAACCAATAATCCCTCCTTTCAACCTTTTACAACCCTTTACAACCTTTTTTGCATGAAAAAGTAGCCTATGTCCTTTCTCAGGCTCCAGACTATCTGTGTACCAAATTTCATTTAAATCGGTTCAGTAGTTTTAACAATATTTCCATACAACCAATAATCCCTCCTTTCAACCTTTTACAACCCTTTACAACCTTTTTTGCATGAAAAAGTAGCCTATGTCCTTTCTCAGGCTCCAGACTATCTGTATACCAAATTTCATTTAAATCGGTTAATAGTTTTGGTGTGAAAGCGGAACAGACAGACAGACAGACAGAGTTACTTTCGCATTTATAATATTAGTATGTATGTATGTATAGTATGGCACAAAACAATGAGCTTTTCCACAAATACTATTTTCACAGTACTTTTGATTAAAATTTCACCGTCTTCATTTTCACAGATGACACTCCAGTTTTATTTATTTGAGTTCATTAAAATGACGATAACTTTTTTTTTAATGAACCGATTTTGATGAAACAAAGTTTAGATATTATTCTGAGTTAAAACAAAGCAAATAGTGAAAGTTTCAAGCAAATCGGTTCAGTACTTTCGGAGATAAACGTGAACATACATACAGACAGACAGACAAAAAATTCCAAAAATTTTTTGCTTTGCTTTCTAAATCTATTTAAGTGCCCCTCTATCCATTTCAGTCAAAAAATACTAAATGTACAGACAAAATATTTTTACTGTCTTATTATATGTATAGATGAGATGCTTCCATATGACCAAACACTAAATTCGGATCTGTACTAGAGTTGAGTCGTTCATGAATGAATGCTTCAATTGGACTAGTCCACTTCGCAATTATATCTCCTTCACTCATTCATTCTGGTCCCAACTAGTTCAGTAGTTCATTTAGTTCATTAGTTCCCAAAACACTTCTTTCACTGAAGGAGAGTAAAGCGAACGGATAGAGTACAAACATAGCGTGCGAGAGCGAGACAGTTGATTGGCTTGGCATCCTGTGGGTCAATTCCACTAACAAAATGAACCGAACCATGCCGCTTATCCAATCCGAACGCTAGAATATCACGTCATCTAACAATCTATGCGATTCTATTGGTTAAAAGTAACGTTTCGGCTGTGATTTGTTTGTGGAATACAGGAACTAGAATCACCGGCCGGTCGGAGTCTGCCCGCACACAATTTCATGTCTTATGGCGCAAACATTATGTTTAGTTTTACTTGAATAATTAGTTGAAGGAATAATTTGTTTATGAATAATTTCATATACTTTGCTTAACTTCTAGTCAGCATGTGCATAATATATATGAGTGTGGCGTATACAAATCTAAATTCGTATGTAATATCTAAAAAATAGTGTAAACATTTCAATAGTTTTAGTAACTTTTATTACTCCTGCATTATGTATCATACATGTGTTTAGTTATGCAGTCAAATTGACATAACGTCTCATACCTACTTAAAAGAACTACGATACAGATGGACTAATTGGACTATACGAATGAAGTGACGTAAATGAACTAAGCGATAAGGTGACTCAAATGGACTACTGAAGTACTGAGCCATGTGAACTAGAAGAACTAATGAACTAAATGAGAATAGAATAGAATAGAATGAACTGAACGATATAAATGAGTGATATACTTCATCTAGTCCAGTTGAAGTATATCATTCTTTACACTTCAGTGAACTATTTTGCGCACCTCTAATCTGTACTGTCAACAACTGGACCGTTTGAATCTAGCAATTGACCAGAAAGGGCCAGAATTGGCCAACAGAAGAGGTGTTATGCTCCATCAGGACAACGCAGCGCCACACACGTCTGTAGTGACTCGCCAGAAACCTCCGCGATGATATATATTTATTTCTTATTTCTTTATCTTCCGTTTTAAATTTATTAAATTATATTTTATTACAACGTTCGCAGTAGCGAAGCTGAGGCGTGTCGCTAGTATGACGAATAAAAGAATATAGAGCACGCAAAAATCTTTTTATTATATATATACACATATATTATATTATTAATAAATAAATAAATAGGTTTTATTCTAGTCATTTTTGGCGTGTTTTTGGTCAGTACAGCAATTTCGTTTTATTTCAAAGGTTCTCAAAATAATTTTTTTTTTTTAAACTCAATACTTACGTGCCAACTCAGGCAATGATAAAATAAGGTCAGCGTATTTGGGTCAGATATAAGTTTAATGTACAAAAAAAATTATGGGAAACTATACAAATCACTCAAATGTATCTACCTAATTCGTAATTTAATAATAATAATAAATAAATAAATATTTGTTACACTTACACCAATTAGCCTAGCCCAAACTAAGCTCTGTAAGGCTTGTGCAATGGGATCTAGGGTAACGGATAGACATACATATATTATACATATATAAATAATTTTTATAGAAATATATATCAACAACCATGACTAAGGTACAAATGCTCGCATTCATCACACAAACATCTGCCCCCACCGGGACTCGAACCCGGGACCTCAGAGATGGCGACACCTTGAAACCGGTGTACTATCCACTCGACTATGGAGGTCGTCGAAAACTTAGAGTTCAATTTACAAAAATAAACATGTCGTACATTTATGGTAACATTATTAAGTCTGAGCATAAAACTTACATGAATTGACAAAAGTTAGAATCGATAAAAGCGAAACTCGGCGAACTGCGACAAAATGAAGATACAATAAATCATCGTCTAAAAATCTGTAGCCTTTTTTATGTACTCCTGGTATGAAAAACTTGACGGACGCCTTCCTGGTACATTCAACGGCACAGACCCACAATATCCATAACTTAGAACCCTACAAAAGCCTGCTTTATGAAAAGGGAGTGAATAAAGAAATATTCTGCGCCAGTGATATATCGCCTGCGACACTGTTTAGAAAGAGTTAACATTTTAACTCTATCATTTTGATTTGTCATAGCAATGATGTCTTTTTTTTTATAACGTCCCACTTTAGGATTTTTATCGCGTAGCTTCACCGCGCAGTCACAGGCAAGCCGGCACAATTTTTGTAGATCATACAAAATCTCTCCCGGGCGGCAATCGAACCCGATCGAGTAGCCGATTATTAGATTGTTTAAACGCGTCGTCTTATCTTTAAATGCGTCCCAAGATTATTAGTGCAAATATGATCTATTCATTAATGTAACTTATACATCAGAATAACAGGCTACGATTTATAAGGATACTTGCTGGTGTCCGCGACTACGTCTACACGGACTTTTTCTACTCACTCTATGTGTTAAACATATCGTAATATTTTGGACAATTCACATAATAGCTTTACAAATTGCAGCCTATGTGTTATTGTGATATATAAGCTATATTATTGTAAAGTTTCATTAAAATCCATTCAGTAGTTTTTACGTGAAAGAGTGACAAACATACATCCGTACAAACTTTTTCATTTCACACAAACCCAACTAATACTCGTATTATACATGCGAAAGTAACTCTGTCTGTCTGTTGCGCTTTCCCGCTTAAACCTCGCAACCGATTTTGATGAAATTTGGTACAGACAATCTTTAGACCCTGAGACAGAACATAGGCTACTTTTTATTTCGAAAAAAGGAATGAAGGGGTTGAAATAGAGGTTGGAAGTTTGTATATGATTTCTTAATTTTAAAATATACAACCATGAAACTTTATATTTAAGCACTTGATAAGAAATCATTAAACATTTGTCCTAGCATTTTTGAAATTTCGACCAGCTAAGGGGTGAAGTAAGGGTTGAAAGTTAGTATGCAAGTTCGTCAAATATCACGTCATAAGTAACAAAAAATCGTTTGTTCTAGCATTTTGAAATTTTTACCAGTGTGGGGTTGAATTGAAGATAAGACCTTGAATCTTGGTTAACGTGAGGCTGGCCCCTGTAAGAGTCTCTTAGAGATAAGGGACCAGGATTGACTAAGACTAATTTCACGCGGGCGAAGCCGCGGGCGGAAGCTAGTATCTTTATCTATATATTAGTAGAATTGTGTGTCATCAACCCATCAGGCTCCTCGTACAATCATGGCTATTATTAGCAACACAATAGTAGTCTTATGATCAACATGTGATGTAAATTTACATTATAAAAGAAAAGCATATGCTATATGGATCCCCATGAGAAAAAATAATTACAACTTACCAGCTCAGACCGAACTGAACATCGTCCTATACATGATCTCAAATGGCCCACAACTCAACAGTTGCGCAACTTCGCTCCTGATAGGACTTCCGACGCTCTTTGTTGCAAAGTTACACGGCGCTGCCAAAGCTCTGACAAAGACGAGCTTTCCGCGCACGACATCAAAGAACAATGGAATTGCATTGTGTCTTTAGGTAATGGGATTACACAGCTTATGTTTTGAAAAATACTGTGGGCTTAAAGAAGGTTCTATAATAACTATTTTAAGTAAGAGTTATATAAAATTTATATGATATACTATCGTACTTCTCTGGTATGGTTATGTATTGAGAAGAGAGAATGGTCATGTTACCAGGAAAGTTATGAACCTGAAACCTCTTACCGTGGGAGAGCCATGCTTCGGCACGAATTGGGCCGGCTCGACCGGAGTGAACCACGGCCTCACAGAAAACCAGTGTAAAATAGCGCTTGCGCTGTGTTTCGCCGAGTGAGTGAGGGTACCGGAGGCCCAACCCCCCTTCCTCCTTATTCCCTTTTTAAAGGCCGGCAACGCATGTGACTCCTCTGGTTAATGGACGCGCTGACTGGAAAGGGCGCCAGGAAAAAACTGGCAGTCCAGCAGTCCCAGTCCCTGAGAGCAGCGGTCCGTGCACCGAGATACCTGAGAAACGCCAGGGACCTCCAGATCACTAGTCTGCATGACCACATCAGAACGCTCGCTTTTAACATGTTCCGCAGGGCTGCCAGTTCACAATACCATCACCTGCTGAACATCGCCCCGTACCATGCCCGCCCTCCCGACAGGAGAGCTCAGCCAAGAGACCTCGTCCTCTCAGAGAGCGACGACTAAAGAGGCACAAGAAAGACACAGCTCAGAATGAGCATTGATACCAAGACGGAGGACCATCCCGTCGCCCCAATGCCCCGGCAGTAGTAACTGTCGGCGTAGATGCCACTGTAGGGGGCCAAAGAGCCCCGAACAGTTTCCTATGCTCCCCAGAGCAGAGATGGATGTTCCCGAGTGACTCCTCTGGTGTTGCGGGTTTCCATGGGCAACGCAACTTATCGCTTATCATCAGGTGATCCGTTTGCTCGTTTGCTGCCCTATCCTACAAAAAAAAAAGTGAATGAGCATGTGCAGAGAGGAAGACCGAAGTACATCCATCCTTTCTGTGAATGATGTGTAGAAGAAGGGAGTGAGTATCGAAATAGCGAGTAATACAGGAGACTGGAAAAGGAAGACATATTGCGCTATCTATACTAATATTATAAAGAGGAAAGATTTGTTTGTTTGTTTGTTTGTAATGAATAGGCTCCGAAACTACTGGACCGTTTTCACAAATTCTTTCACCTTTGGAAAGCTACATTATCTCCAAGTAACATAGGCTACTTTTTATCCCGGAATAATCGACTGATCCCACGGGATGCGCAATAAAGGCTTCGCTCAAAAACTACTGCACAGATTTTCATGCGGTTTCATCAATAGATAGAGTGATTCTTGAGCAAGGTATTGCGGTATTTTTTATCTCGGAAAAAGCGGAGAAGCGCGATAAAACCTTCGCGCCATAAACCGACTTCCGCGCATATGTAGCCGTGGGCAAAAGCTATGACCCTTAATCCTCTATAGACCCAATCCCGAAATCCACGCAGGCGAAGCCGCGGGCAAAAAGCTAGTCTTCAAATAAATTTGGGAACAGGGCAGGAAAAAGAAAAAGAAGACACTGTAGATTTTAAAATATTATTTCTATTGATTACAATTATAATAAACTAGCATGTGCCTGTGACTTCGTCTACTTAGCATTTTTATTTCGAGTAGCTTATATGAGCGTGACGTTTCATCATATTTTGGACAATTCACAAAATAACTTTATAAGTTGCAGCCTATGTGTTACTGTGATGTATGAGCTGTATTATTGTAAAGTTCCATTAAAATCCATTCAGTAGTTTTTACATGAAAGATTAACAAACATCCATACTTACAAACTTTCGCGTTTTTAATATAAGTTGGGATTAAACATACATGTCATTAAAAAATATAAAAAATAAATGAATATTTATACTTCGTACGACATGAAAGGAGCGAAAAAAAATTGCGATGTATTTTACAATTTGTGTTGTTCAAAACTTAAATTAAGTTAGCGCCATCACTTATGTCAGAACTCTATATTATTATCCTTATAACAATAAGAATTAAAAGCTATTTGAATTCGTAATTTCTGCGACGGTAGATTAGTCTTTGTTGGAATTATTTTCGAAGTAGCATAGCAAAGTAGTATAAATAAACAGTGGGAATCTTTGCAGGCAAATAGTTCAGAGTTTCCGAATAAGCTTCGCAACTATTTGGCAATCGCCGATATAAGGTCGAGAAGCTTCAAGGATGCCGTGACATTTCTGTAAAATATTTTTTTATTTGACTTTTTAACAAACAAACAGGCTGACGTAAAGTGCTTCCAGTTAGATTCGCAGCACATCTGCAACATAACATGTAAAGTCACCAAGACGGTTGAATTACACAATATTTAATTATAATTCGTAATTATAAAGGCTAAATTTACTATGATTTAAAAGATGTTTATTGATTTTAAACGTGGCGTTATCAAGATCGCGTAAGTATACGCGTTCACTCGACACGTCCGATGCGTTCAGGAACTGTGACAATAATGTCTCCCGCGATCGCAACGTCTGTTTAATTCCGCACAACTGAAAATGTCAATGTCAACAAAACGTCATTTGCTTTAGTTACACCATCTATGATTTCACCCAGGAAACATGTGCCTAACGTTTTAAATGAAAGCGGAAAATCATCATATGGCTATATAATCTATGGAATACAGTGACAGGTATATAGTCTATGGCAATGCATCACATACATAAGAACAAAACTATGTTATGTTCAAAGTGGCACACGCCACAACAGCAATACAAACACCGCTATTTTGACGCAGGAATAGCTTAGATCTTAGTATATCAAACAATCAGATCTGTTTCACGAGTAACCCGTCCATAGAATTAAATTGATTAAACATTAAAATGTAATAAAATTATTGTTATTTTTAGAGTCATGTTGTAGTGGTTTCTGACACCGACTCCAAAAATAACTATAATTGTAACTACAATATACTAACTTGTTTTGGAATAGTTTTAACTCTGTTTTTCTCTCTCTCTCTCTCTGTTTTGGAGACGGCATTTTGTTGTCAAAATTATTGTTTATATTTTTATACTTAGTGAATCTGAAATACGCGCACTCATTCGCGTTTGTCTGCATGTCTATCCATTACCCTAGATCCGATAATACGAGCCTTACACAGCTTACTTTGGGTTAGGCCTATCGATGTAAGTGTAAGGAAAGTTTATTTATTGTTCATACCGCCGGCATAACTCTAGGGAATTTAAATATGGCATAAGTAACAACTGGCAACCCTATTTCGAACTAGAGGAACTTTGTAACTCCGTCCGGGGAACAGATATGTGCAGCGCTGTTTCGCTTGCCAGTAATACCTGCGCGTTAGCGCTGAAACTTTCCCCAGACTGTTACATGCCCAATTACGGAAGGGCAACTTACCCTTACGGGTTTAACAAATTGTATTTACTCGTTTGAAAGTGTTTTTCAAATTCCTATGGCAGCCATTTTGTTTGTTGTTGGCTAGGGTTGCCATATCAAATTAAGATTTAAATTAATATAGTTCGGAAATTGGGTAGACGACATTTTTTTAAATTCTATATATAATAAGAGTACTCTTTTAAGTGAGAAGTATTGTAGAACCAACAGTACACCTGCGCCTAATTACTTTTGAAAATACATCGCCATGTTTGCGGCGCTGTCGCGGGTCGCTCAAAAACGCTCCATACTAAAAACACTGCAATCGTGACGTCATAACTCAGTAAACTCGCCTAATTTGTATGAGCGTATAAACAAATTTTAAAATAACTTTGTTATTTGTACGTTTAAAGGTATACTTTCTATATAAAAAAATGTTACATTTAATGTGAGAATGTTAGAAATGTGTTCGTTTCATTAGAATTACGTAAATAATAATTGCTCATTTTTTAGAAACCTAAAGACAATATAAATTAATAATTGAACTGATATTTCTATATTGACATACTTTCATGAGATATAAATTGCTCAAATCAGATAATTATAGTATAAAAACGGCCGTAATCAGTTGTAGTCGTCTACCCTATTGCGTAATAGTTTTTTTTTATCACTCGGGAGATAACGGCTGAGAATCCTCAAAAAGAACATAAAACGTGTCCAGAATAGCTAAATGGCATGCAGATTATGTTAAACACCATGCCAGCAGGGGCGGCCTGACTGATATGTCCTTGGTCCTATTGACCTTATGGCTGGAATGACTAGTGCTCCTTAGGAGAGGGTGCGGTGTAATACAAAATAATGTAATAAAGGAAAAGGGCGATGTGAAAGAAGATGTACAAAAATCCAGAAGGGATGCTTAGATGATCAGAGAAGATACGAAAGACGTCTGTCGAAAGAAATTTATAAAGCAAACATGAATTAACAAATTGATAGGGAACGACTTAGATGCACATATGTCAATGTTTGTTTTTTTTTTATTGGCTGTAACATTACTCTTTTGGCCAACGAATTGGTTTCGAAAAGAGTTTGTTGTCTCGTGTGGCAATTAGGGCCTGTCGTAAGAACAGCGCCTCTGCAGAACTGCGGAAGCATTGTGCTGAGACAGAGCCCTTTTTGACACATGTAGATACTCAATACTCAATACTTTATTGTTTCCAAAATTTTAAAAGATGGTCAGACAATTTTGGACCCTGTTGGGCGCAACAATATAGTAGGTATGTTGCTACAAATACAACATAACTAAAATAATTACAAAAACAATTTATAGTCAACGACCCGCCCCGGCTTCGCACGGGTGCAGTGAAAAAATGGTTATGGTGGGTTATCCCTAAGAGATAGACATATACCATCGCGGACTTTTTTGTGGATTTTTGTAAGTTGTACAATACTGTAGTACATTATTTTGGTCTATCTCGTAGGGTTCAGCCAGCGTTTGCAATATAAGCGCAAAAAAACGTGCTTATTTACGACATCACATTAGAAACCTTTAAATTTATCAGTGTTTCTCTACTATATTATGCATTTATTATACATACAAACCTTCCTTAAGAATCATTCTATCTATTAAAAAAAACCGCGTCAAAATCCGTTGCGTAGTTTTAAAGATCTAAGCATACATACGGACATACAGCGAAAGCGACTTTGTTTTATACTATGTATTGATTGATAAATAACGCACACACACACACATATATTATATATATATACAAACATACACACACACGTACATACATACATGCACACATGCATATACATATATATGTGTACATTAATTGTGCTTACTATTAGGTACAGAATAACAAAATTATATAATACAAAAATAATAATAATAAATGATACAGATTTAATAAAATTAATTTGATTAAATAGATTTCAATAAATGGATTTTATGTCATGGAGAAGGAAGGGAGACTCATATTAAAATTTATCATCAAAAAACTCGTTTTAATTATAGTAAGCCTTAGCTAATAGCATGCTTTTTAATAATGCAATGAATTTCTTATCACTTGTCTCGTTTATCAGATTGTTTGGCAATTTGTTGAATATTTTTATGGCCATCACATACTCCAGATTGCACCTGTGTGTGTGTGTTTTCTCTCTTTATTATTCTTTTCTTTTCTCTAAATTGTTTAATAATTGTTGTTACTGATACATCTTTCATATTTTATTAGCTCTATGTTTTATAATTGTATTTTATTAGCTCTATGTTTTTTTACTTCTCTTGTTTTGTTAATTTGTCAAATAGATCGCTTTGTCACCGAACCTTCTCTAGTCATTATTGTTTCCCTCTATTTTCCTAAATATTTTACAATTTAATATCATTTTCAATAGTTTCCTAATCATTTTCATTACAGTTCCACTCTCTCTTTTTCCTATCGATAACAATTGTAATCTTGCTGTGCTTGTCAATCTGTGTGTCAAATAAATGTTTATTCTTTTTATTCTACATATATAGGCTTGCCAGGTGTCCTATGCCTATATGTGCATGTAACGTGTTCGGCCCGACCGGTATTTTTCAGGCTTTTTGTCAGAGTGGCGATTCGTACGACGATGGGCGGGCGAGCGCCCGACCCGAGCGGGCAAATGCGAGCGGAGAGCAAACTATCTTCCAGCAAAATCTCATCCTGACTTTATATCACGTATAAATACTTTTTTCAACAGCCCAGCTGTAAAAACATTATGTTTGGCAATAAAAAAAACAGGTCCGGCTTTTAGGACAAAATGTCCGGCCTTATATAGTGCGCAGTCCGGCCTTTGCATTTTACGGCCTGGCAACCTTATGCACATACTTGGACCAAATAGGAAATATCCTGACAGGCCTGGTCAAAAGTAGCCGTGACCGGCGAGCGTGCATGAGTCTTAATGAAAATTGAGGTAGCAAGTAGGAAACTGTGATCTCCGCCTACCCAGCTGAGCTGGAGAGACCCCCATGGGAAGTCTCTCCAGCTCAGCCTCGGGAGAGGGGAGAAAAAGATAGCTGCCGCACAAAAGGTCAAGGTGTGCTCCACGTTAACTGAACAAGTTTTTTTTTAGTACTACTCACTCGATCCTCGAAATATTATATATTTCGTATAAATAACCTCGAATCCTTACCAGTACAGTTCCGGCACAGAATAGGTATTATTCTTGTGAAATTCTCAATGTCCAAACCATGAACTGTGAACGAGCCTTAAAATAATAAAATGTAATAAAAAAAGTTCTAACACAAAAAATAGGTAAAAACTTTTTAATTTAAACGGTTTTTATGTTAAACATACATTGCAATGTTTAAGATAAATGTACTAAAAATGTACTAAAAACCAAAAAATAATAAAATAGATACAGTCGTGGGAATTATAAACATATGCATAGACTAGACTAAAATAAAACGTGGGGCACATCAATTGTCTACAATCGTTGTGTTGTTTCAATGTGCCCCACGGTTTTATTTTAGTCTAGTCTATGCATATGTTTATAATTCCCACGACTGTATCTATTTTATTATTTTTTGGTTTTTAGTACATTTTTAGTACATTTATCTTAAACATTGCAATGTATGTTTAACATAAAACCGTTTAAATTAAAAAGTTTTTTACCTATTTTTATTTTCTAGTTTTTAGTTTTTATTTCGCATTATTCTCTTTTAAAACCTAAGTTATCCGCCATTTTGTAGAGACCGCCATTTTGGATTTTAATTTTATATAGTGCATTATACTCTACTAGTTGAGCACTTTCATTTGATACCCATATTGATAGGATTGATTAAACCTAAGTTTTCCGCCATTTTGTAGAGGCCGCCATCTTGGATTTTAATTTTATATAGTACATTGTATTCTACTGGTTGAGCACTTTCATTTGATACCCATATTGATGGGATTGATAAAACCTACGTTATCCGCCATTTTGTAGCGGCCGCCATCTTGGATTTAATTTTTTTATAGTATATTGTATTCTGCTTGTTGAGCCCTTTCATTTGATACCCATATTGATGGGATTAATAAAACCTAAATTGTCCGCCATTTTGTAGCGGCGGCCATGTTGAATTTATAATGATAATGAATAAATATAATTGTATTGTCACCAAAATCCAAAGTGTATACAAAATTTCAGATTAATCGGTTGACAGGAAGAGGGTGAAATTTGATTTACTAAATTTGACCCAAGAATGAATGAACCGGGCTGAGCTAAATAAAACCGTTTAAAAAAGAAGTTCCAGAATTTATGGAGCCTGGCCTATAATATTGTGCTATTTAAAATACAGGCGATGATTTAACAAACAGTTTCTAAGTGTTAATTTCTTATTTAATGGCTCCGTTTTCGGGCTCATGTTGTTTATAAATTGCTATTAATTGCGACGTGACTTCCATAATGGCGGAAAATGTCATTTAAGTACATAATGACCACAGATTAGGGAGATTACATGACATGATAATCATGACATTGGCATATAAATGACGTTGATATGTAAATTGATAAAATGTCCGAAATATTTTAGTTCGTGTTGTGATATGTTTCAGACTGGAGTGCCTTGGTTCTCGGTAGAGTGCCTTGGTGGAAAACCTATACTCTTAGGTCGCGTTCGAATTTTTGTCTATTATATAAAGCCGACGTGACGCTGGCAAAATATTTTTATAAAAAACTAGCTTTCTGCCCGTGGCTTCACCCGCGTGGATTTCGGGATTCTATAGAGGGTTGAGGGTCATAGCTTTTGCCCACGGCTACATATGCGCGGAAGTGGGTTTATGGCGCGAAGGTTTTATCGCGCTTCCCGTGGGACTATCCGTTTTTCTGAGATAAAAAATACCGCAAAACCTTGCTCAAGAATCACTCAATCTATTGATGAAAACCGCATGAAAATCTGTGCAGTAGTTTTTGAGCGAAGCCTTTATTGCGTATCCCGTGGGATCAGTCGATTTTTCCGGGATAAAAAGTAGCCTATGTTACTCGGAGATAACGTAGCTTTCCAAAGGTGAAAGAATTTTTGAAATCGGTCCAGTAGTTTCGGAGCCTATTCATTACAAACAAACAAACAAATCTTTCCTCTTGATAATATTAGTATAGATAGCGCAATATGTCTTCCTTTTCCACTCTCCTGTATTACTCGCCATTTCGATACTCACTCTCTTCTTCTACACATCATTCACACAGTACATCCATCCTTTCTTCGGTCTTCCTCTCTGCACACACTCATTCACTTTTTTTCTCGGCCCAGCACACGCTGGCGGAGTGCCCCGCGTGGGCCTCCGAGCGCCGAGTCTTGGTCGCAGAGATCGGGCGAGATCTGTCTCCGCCAGCGTTGATTGCGGCAATGCTGGCGGACGAGGGAGGTTGGAGGGCTGTGGCCTCCTTCTGTGAAGCAGTGATGCTCCAGAAGGAGGCTGCCGAGCGGGGTCGGGAGATGGACGATCCGATCCGGGCGCGAGGAAGTCGCGACTGCTACGGCGACCCGGGATGGACCACGCCCCTTCCGTGGCCGGGGGCCGTCGTCGGTGGAGGAGACCGGGGGAGGTAGTGAGCCTCCCCCGAGGAGTGCTCCCCTGTATCGGCAGGGGAGCGGAGGCTGGGGGTTCCTGGAAGTGGCTTGATGTTCCCGGGGGCTCCTACATGCCTGAGGAAGGCCATCCCTGAGGTTTTTAGTGGGTAGGCCTCCCCCTTCTGGGGAGGAGAGCCCCACATAACCGCCGGCTCGCCACAGCCGGGGTATGCAATTTAATGCATTTACCTCAGGGGGAAAAAAAAAGGATGAGGCAGCAAACGAGCGAACGGATCACCTGATGGTAAGCGATAACCGTTACCCATGGACACCCGCAACACGTAAAAAATCACGTCAATTCGTCGCTCCGTTTTGCCGTGAAAGACGGACAAACAGACAGACACACTTTCCCCATTTATAATATTAGTATTGATGATTGCCATCAATAAATTGAAATTGTTAATGTAGAGATAACAAATCGCTTATTTTCAATTTACATATTGACTGGAGACATTTTTAACACGGGAAAATACATTTTTCCTACAGGGAAATCTAATGAAAACAGGCACGCGGAATAATAAGACAATTTTCACCGCGGCTAAAATATACATCTATTGATAGAAAATTTTGTATCTTATAAATAATTTGTTATTCTTCTCGATATAAATATTTTAAATTCGAGTTGTTAATAATCTGTAGACTTCATCATCCATTTTGGCCGAGTCAACAGAGTATATTACGACATTTATTGTTATTAATTACGACAAACAAGTATACTTTCTTTCATTGATATTGAATACTGATAAAATTGTTGAGACAAAGGGTTTCATTAACGAACCCTTTAAGGGCGGACAAGGTCACTGCTCCCAGCCAGGACAAGGGCGATGTTACATGTGCCCTGGTTCACTAGACGCGTAGGTATTTCATTTGTGAACTATTCCCACATAATAATTCTAATGTCACACAAAATATGTCTAAGTTTCAGACACTTCGAAATGGGTACGCTGGCATTTCGATCTTCGTAAGCCTTCACTAATCTCATGGTATATTGGACCACAAGGGCGCGGGAATTAGGAATAGTTCGGGATATTACTCAACTATCAACACCCAATTGGAAGGGTTGAAATGAAAATACATAACAAGGGTTGTTATTTTAACATTACAATCCAAGTTTTGTCTATTATATTTTTTCTATTTTTTTTTCTAGTTGTGTTAATTTACACGGGTACCTGTTTTTGGTAATTTGTATCCTTCTGTGGCTTAAGGGTAGTCATAGTCTCATTAAAATCTGTTCGGCAGTGTCGTGTGAGGCGGGTCGTTACGTTCCCTAAGACATGGTTGAGCGAAGCGATGGCTGGTTCATGCGTCATGCTCGTGAACGGCTGCTGCCAGCGGAGATGAGTCTGCTCTTTGCTATACTGGGTACTACTCGTATTTATTATAATTTTAATTTAACTTTAATATATTCTTTTAAACTGTATGACACGGCATTCCTAATATAGGCATGTTTTCAAAATAAATTTTTACTAATTATATTATGTAATGGAAAGTGACTTCATGAATTATCAATATTGAAGTCATTTTCCAAATTGACGACTCTGTATCTATTTAATACAGGGAAAAAAAACAGCCCTTGCTGAGTTTCTTGCCGGTTCTTCTCAGTACAAGGTCTCCCGCCGTAGATTTGCGAACCGATGGCGTAGCTTTTCGACATTCACAAGTGCTTGTAACAGCCCAGACTGAATAAATGATTTTGAATTCGAATTTGAATTGAATATAATCAGACACTGTGTACTTCTTCTATAAGTACTTTTAATTTTAAACTTAATGGGTTGATTCAGAAAGCTAACAACAATAATATATTTTTTAACATCTTTGCTTCGTAAAGCTGATGTAATTCCACCGGTTTTAAATATGTAAAGCGGGTCTTCTTCAAGAGGTTTTCAGTAGGCTCTGTCTACATCCTACAACTTAAAAACACAATTTCTTTTACTTCATAGGTACTTTTATAAATAATGTATGTTTTGATGACCCCTAGAGGTTGAAATAGATCACTTTCGGAATCACAGGCTGTAAGAGAATGAGAGTTTGTATGGAAAGTATGCCATTATTGAAGTTAGAGATTCGATTATTTTTTGTTTTGATTAGATATAAGAAATACGACATTTCAAGTACGCAAAAACTTTAACCTAAAGGGGATAAATAGGGGATGAAAGTTTTTCTTTGAATAGGCTTCTAAAAAAACCACTGAAACGATTTTAAGTTGTTAAAAAAGAAGTTGAGTTGAATCTGATAAAAACAGCCGGACGGGTTTTGGTGCAGTTTGGTATGGCGATGGTTGCAGACCCAGGGAAGAACATAAGAAAATTTTTAGCTCGGGTAAATATAACTTTTTTAGAAAACCCGATATAACGCAGGCGAATCTGCAAACTAAGTGGCTACCAAAAATTCCATTACCAATTTATTTATTAAAAACGATATCTCATCTAACATGGCGCTTGTTGCTGTCAGTTGTCAGTTATACGACAAGATTACACCAGTACACACACTTTCTATTAATCTTGGAGAACTGGGCTCGCAAAAAATGTCCGTCTCCCGTCATCATGACGCAACAAAAAAGAAACTGGAGGGTCGAGCTAACAGCTCACCTCGTGAGGAACTATCAAAGTTGTATGGGCAAGATGATTTATTTCTCACTCGGCCTCCATTAAATCTAACATAGAACTCTTTGTTTTTTAATCTATATGCCGCTTATCGTTGTAATGTTATAACTTAACAATGCCTTTACCGATTTGGCTAATTTTGGCCTTGAATTATTCGTGGAAGTCCAGGGAAGATTTGTACGTAGAGAAAATCCCAACTAATATTATAAATGTGACAGTAACTCTGTCTGTCTGTCTGTTACGCTTTCCCGCTTAAACTTCGCCACCGATTTTGATGAAATTTGGTACAGACAATCTTTAGACCCTGAGACAGAACATAGGCTACTTTTTATTTCGAAAACAGGGGATGAAGGGGTAGAAATAGACGTTGAAAGTTTGTATTCCCATACATTCTTAAATTTAAAAGATAAAACCATGAAACTTTATATTTAAGCACTTGATAAGAAATCATTAAACATTTGTTCTTGCATTTTTGAAATTTCAACCAGCTAGGGGATGAAATAAGGGTTGAAAGTTAGTATGCAAGTTCGTCAAATATCACGTTATAAGAAACAAAAAATCGTTTGTTCTAGCATTTTGAAATTTTTAACAGTGTGTACCTTAGACAAAAGGGACCAGGATTGACTAAAACTAATTTCACGCGGGCGAAGCCGCGGGCAGAAGCTAATCCCAACTAATATTATAAATGCGAAAGTGTGTTTGTTTGTTTGTTTGTTTATTTGTTTGTTTGTTTGTTTGTTTGTTACCTCTTCACGCTTAAACTACTGCACCGATCATCACGAAAATTTGCATACACATAGTCTGTGGTACGGGGAAGGATATCACATTTTATCCCGGAAGAAAGTAGCTACTGTTCCCGTGGGATCGAAATTAACGCGGACGGAGCAACGACGGGCGGAGCCACGGGCAAGAAATAACAATATAATTATTTAATAATATTTAATATTTGCATACACATAGTCTGCGGAACGAGAAAGGACATAGGACACCTTTTATCTGTTCCCGTGGGATCTAAATTAACACGGGCGGGCTACTAACAGTGTAATCCTTACTAATATTATAAATCGGAAAGTGAGTTAGTTAGTTTGTTTGTTTGTTCCGCTTTCACGCCGTAACTCCTGAACCGATTGCTTTGAAATTTAGCAGACGTAAAGATAAAAGTCCGGATTAAATAATAGGCTACTTTTTATCCCGGAAAAATCGACAGATCCCACGGGATGCACAATAAAGGCTTCGCACGAAAACTACTGCACAGATTTTCATGCGGATTTCATTCATCAATAGATAGACTGATTCTTGAGCAAGGTTTTGCGGTATTTTTTATCTGTTTAGTCCCACGGGAAGCGCGATAAAACCTTCGCGCCATAAACCGACTTCCGCGCATATGTAGCCGTGGGCAAAAGCTATGACCCTTAACCCTCTATAGACCCAATCCCGAAATCCACGCGGGCGAAGCCGCGGGCAGAAAGCTAGTTTATAATAAGTCTTGAAAAAGTGTAAAGTCAACATCTTTCTATACTTCTATATACAAACAATTTGTATTAATACTTAAAAGCCAATTTGAACCTTTGGCAAAACAATGAAAGACAAAAAAGTGACGTTAGCTCTGTCAACTCTGTCAAACAAACTTAATCTATACTAATATATAAAGCTGAAGAGTTTGTTTGTTTGTTTGTTTGTTTGAACGCGCTAATCTCCGAAACTACTGGTGCGATTTGAATAATTCTTTTTTTGTTGGATAGTCCATTTATCGAGGAAGGCTATAGGCTAAATAACATTACGCTATGACCAATAGGAGCAAAGACAGAGCGGTAAATGTGTAAAAAACGGGGAAAATTATTCATTTTTGAAGGCTTTCTTTGCGTGCGCTGCGAAAACGGTTCAAGATACACAAAAAATATGTATGAAAGAATTATTCCTCTATACATGATCTAAAAAAAAGTCCGCGACGGCATATGTCTATCTTTTAAGGTTTAGTCACAATGACCGTTTTTATGGTACCAAATTTGGTCGAAATAATTTGTTTAAGTTGTATCAACATAATAATATTAATCTTTATTCAAATATAAATATAAATATGTTGTTGGTTAACCAAAAATCTGCCGGAAGTCACTATTCCACGCGGACGAAGTCGCGGGCAAAAGCTAGTGTCATCATATGTCTTCACGTAGAAACAAAAAACTGCCACTTTGCAACTATTTTTGACAGAACGAAATCTGTCGGGTCCGCTAGTAGTGCATAAGATTTCAAACATAGTTTGATACTTTGTGCGCGACGGCACACTTAAATGAGAACCCGAACACCGGACACTTACGACGGCTCTATCAATAACATTGCTATATCGCGGTGGCTGCGTCTTTCATTTTTACATTATTTATGCCCTATTTGTTTATTATGCTATATCTATACTAATATTATAAAGAAGTAAAGTTTATGTTTGTATATTTGTATATTTGTTAAATTGTAAGGGGTAATCTCGGGATCTACTGAACCGATTTTAAAAATTCTTTCACCAATAGAAAGCCAGGTTATTGCTGAGTGTCATAGGTTATATAAAATTTACTAATATTATAAAGAAGTAAAGTTTGTGTGTTTGTGTATTTGTTAAATTGTAGGGGGTAATCTCGGGATCTACTGAACCGATTTTAAAAATTCTTTCACCAATAGAAAGCCAGGTTATTGCTGTGTGTCATAGGTTATATAAAATTTACTAATATTATAAAGAAGTAAAGTTTGTGTGTTTGTATATTTGTTAAATTGTAAGGGGTAATCTCGGGATCTACTGAACCGATTTTAAAAATTCTTTCACCAATAGAAAGCCAGGTTATTGCTGAGTGTCATAGGTTATATAAAAAACCGAAAAATAAAAAGGCTTTTATGTGGTAGCCCGTTTTGCAAAGTGAATCGGAGAAAAACCGGTCGAATGAAAGCGTTTCTTGCGAACGCTGCCTTAACTATGAAAGATAGATTTTTGAGTTCTAGAGAAAAAATGTGGAGCTTGAAAATGCCTACAAAAAAGTCAACGACAGCATATGTCTAACTTTTATATGTAAATGACAAAAAGTATATTTTTTAACATTAGCATAGACAATTTAATTTTTTATATTAATAAAATAATTCAAATCATTAGGTCATATTTATTAGTCATATATTCCGAAAAATTATGAATCTATGAAAACAAGTAAACTCATCGTCATAAGTGTGAAGGCCGAAGCAGCGGACGGCGCGCGATGGCTTCGGGTTTAATCGGTTCGCGTTCGTGCTCGCTTCGGCGATTATTAATATTATGCCCAACGAAGTGGGCACGGGTCAGCTAGTGTTTAATATATTGGCATACAGTATACCTGAATTCAACTATATTTTCTATATTTTCAATGGGTTTTCCTATGCTAATTCATGTTATATCTTATTCTAAGGGTTTCAATCAACATATTTTAACATTCCTACGTACTATGTATGCCCTTATGACTTTCGAACCAATTTCCATTATTCATGTCCTATGCTACACTTATACATCGACACCTTTCGCCAAAGCAGCGCAACGGGTCGCGGATTCAAATCCCGCATGGGCTAGATATTTTGTACGACCTACAAAAATTTGTTCCTATCTTGGTGTATATATTTGTGACTGCATCCACGATGCAGTATAAAAATCACAGTCTGGAACGACATTTAAAAAAATCGAAAGTCTCAAGATATCGAAATTTCCATAAAACACCAATTACATAGATTAGAATAGCCCCCTATCTAACGCTCGTCCAAGTTTCAATAAGTTCAGCTCGCGCCAAACAGCTCCATAATAGCTTTCATTCAATTACCTCTTTCCATTGACTGAAGCTTATGAACATACCTTGTTGGCTCGTCAAATGAATATTCAGCGGGAGTTCGGCCGAAATTGGGAAATTTCGTTCGTTTTCCAAAGAATTTGACTAATGACCGAAAGGAGCGAAATAAGGGAGTGTCGTTCAAAATTGTTTTCTATGAATTTGTTTATTTCGTCGACAAAAAAGTAGATTGATTTGCAATGTCAAATCTGACAATCAGACACTCAATAGTTAATGTAATGTGCAATATAATATAATAATAATTTAATAATAATATTTATGCGTAGGGAAGTGATGGCCCCATCGCCCGCTGGTGGGGCATTGAATACCACTTGACTGCCATAAATGCCCCATCAGTGCAGTCAGTCTCCCTCAGGGCAGGTTCAGGGCAGCTCAGTGCAGCAGACCCCCCAGCTGGTCGAATTTTCAAAAATGGTAGAACAAATGTTTAATGATCTTATCAAGTGCTTAAATATAAAGTTTCATGGTTTTTTCTTTTAAAATTAAGAAATCCCATACAAACTTTCAACCTCTATTTCAACCCCTTCATCCCTTCTTTTCGAAAGAAAATGTAGCCCATGTTCTGTCACAGGGTCTAAAAATTGTCTGTACCAAATTTCATCAAAATCGGTTGCGAGGTTTAAGCGGGAAAGCGTAACAGACAGACAGACACAGAGTTACTTTCGCATTTAAAATATTCTCCTGCCTTTATACACGCAAAATTGTAACTTGGCGCAACAGATTTAGTTTAAGCGTTTTTATTTGGAAACTAAATATTAGGAGTACCAACCAAATGATTAATCTATCTTACCTCGTCTGTCTATTATGGGGGTCGGCTGCTAGTATAGAAAGTATTTTTGTTCTTCAAAAAAGAGCAGTCCGCGCTATTTATAATTTACGAGCAAGGGATTCTCTTAGATATTTATTTAAAGAGATTAATATAATGACTTCAGCGGGCCAGTATATTTATGAAAATTTCATTTATGTGTTTTTAAATTGTAAAACATTTCATACTAATTTTCAAATGCATAATTTAAACACAAGAAATAAACTTGCCGTTCCAACGTACAGGCTACAAAAAACTAGAGGTTCGTTTCTGGGCAAATGTATAAATTTTTATAACAAGATGTGTAGCTGAATTGCCTTTTTATTACAAAGTCAATGATTATTTAAATGATGCCAATGCTTGGTGTTGATTTGAGGATACATTCTAACGTGTAAATATTTGTTTTCCCTTATAAATTGTAAACACATATGTACATTGTATGATAACGACATAATTTATTGTAAATGTTGTTATTACTTTTGATAAAGCTGATAAGTTGCTTGCGCCCATTCTTCTTATCAGCTAAAAAATACGTCAAGAAAAAAAATTTGGACGATTCAAAAGAGCTTTCTATAAAGTCATCTATACTAATATTATAAAGAAGTAAAGTTTGTGTTTGTAAATTGTAAGGGGTAATCTCGGGATCTACTGAACCGATTTTAAAAATTCTTTCACCAATAGAAAGCCACATTATTGCGGAGTGTCATCATCATCATCATCATCATCAGCGGACGGCGCGCGATGGCTTCGGGTTTAATTCAGTTCGCTTTCGTGCTCGCTTCGGGGATTATTAATATTATGCCCAACGAAGTGGGCGCGGGTCAGCTAGTATTTGAATAAAGTTGATCTTGATTCGATTTGATTTGTCGAAAAGAATTTAACGTTTTAAATTCTCTGAAGCCAGGATGAAATAATCATTGCCCTCGTCTTGGGGCAATAAAACTTGGCCCATCTCGGAGGCTTACTGCGCGACATTTGTCTTGTTCCTAAGTCAGGTTCACGCTTGACAAGGACCCATCATTAATTTCGCGCGGTGTCCGAAGCGGCCCATCAAAAGGGACAATCTCATATAATTTTTGACTGTTTAAATTGTGCAAAACGTTAGGTTAAACTGCAAAAGTTATTGTAGCAGAAAGTGTGGTGTACATTAAAAAGCATGGAAATAAGAGTTTCATTGAATACTAGCGACCCGCCCCGGCTTCGCACGGAGGGAGCAATGAAAAAATGGTTATGGTGGGTTATACCTAAGAGATAGACATATACCATCGCGGACTTTTTTGTTGAACTTTTTAAGGTGGACTGTAGCAGGCAGGTACTGTAGCACATTATTTTGGTCTATCTCGTAGGGTTCAGCCAGCGTTTATGCAATATAAGCGCAAAAAACGTGTTTATTTACGACATCACATTAGATGCCTCAAAATTTATCAGTGTTTCTCTACTATATTATGCATGTATTATACATGTTATGAGCTGGGGTCAGTAAATCAAACGGCGGTCTACCAAAACACTGAACTTTTATTAATTAGCACACTAACAGTCACTAATCACTTCACTGAAAGCACTGAAAGTCACTTCTTAGTTCTCCAATATCACTTCTTAGATGTTTTCGCACTGTATCGCAAACAATACTCTCCCGGCGGCCGGACACAGCCTTATATAGTCCCTAAGGCACTTGCCACTCTTGCCAGAACATTCGCGGACACACTCGAATGTGTAAGTCGCAATACATAAGCGCGTAGGAATGACGTCGCGCGTTCGAGACGTTTCGAGTATAACTGTCTCTTCCTTGTGCTATCCTTGTCACACAATACTCGAATATTCCCGTACTATCTTTCTCGAATATTCTGAGTTTGAGAGATCTCTTTCTAATCGATGTGTTCTCATTCTAATACTTCTCGAATGTTCCAACTATATCTGTCTCTTTCTACTATTGCTATCTCTTTCACTCTTATTGAAATTTATTTCCCTTTTTACTGAAGTAGGCTTAATGGCTCGTAAGGGGTCCTGAAAACGCCTGAAAACGGGTTTTCAGGTTATTGCGGCGTTGGATAGAGGGTAGCCTGAAACGTACTGAAAACATGTTTCAGGCGCCTGTAACTTGGGTGTAATTTAGATTTTTTAGTATGTGAAAGAGCTACTTCTGAAACGGCCTGAAACGACGTTTCAGCCTGCTGAAAACGTTTCTAAGTCACAGAAAATCACTTTTGAAGTTTTACTAAGCCACCGGCGTAACATACATATAAACCTTCCTTAAGAATCACTCTATCTATTTAAAAAAACCGCATCAAAATCCTTTGCGTAATTTTAAAGATCTAATCATACATATGGACAGACAGACGGCGGATAGATACTTTGTTATAGTAATGTAGTGATGATATAATACAAATTTTATTAAAAAAGATAAATAATATGAAATTTAAATTAAATATCTCACCTAGAAATAAGAGAAACGACACTTAAAGTTTTTATATTATTTTAAAGTTAATATTGTTATTTTTAGGGTTCCGTACCTCAAAGGAAAAAAACGGAACCTTATAGGATCACTTTGTTGTCCGTCTGTCCGTCCGTCTGTCAAGACCCTTTTTCTCAGGAACGCGTGGAGGTATGAAGCTGAAATTAAATAAATATCAATTACTCAGGTCTACTGTCCCTTGAAGCTGTGAAAAAATCAAACTTCTAAGCCAACGCAATCAAAAGATACAGCCGTTTATGCCGCAAATTTTCGACACTTGCAAGGGAATCAAAACCTACAGGATGCTTTCCGTGAACTCAGAATCTTGAAATTTGATACGAAGCAACGTCTTATAGCATAGATAAAGGAAAAATTACGAAAACCATAAATTTTTAGTTACATCACATAATATATATTTTTTTAATCATTTTAAACTTACTACCCATTTCCTCATAAACGCGTAGAGGTATTAAATTGAAATTCATACCAAATACTCAGGTCTATAATACCTTTAAGCTGTAACAAAATCAAACTTCTATGTCAACGCAATCAAAGGAAACAGCAAATAAAGCTGCATATTTTGAAACTCGCAAGTACTCGCAAGGGAATCAAAACCTAAAGGGTACTTCCAGTCGACCTAGAATCTTGAAATTTGGCATGAAGCAACGTTTTTATAGCACACATAAAGGAAATTCCGAAAATCTTAAATTGTTAGTTACATTACAAAATATATATTTTTTAATAAATATAAACTTATTACTTTTTTCCTCATGAACGCGTAGAGCTATCAAGTTGAAATTTATATCAAATACTTAGATCTAATTTTTTTTTTACTTACGATAATAGAGTGTGTGACATTTATTTAGATGTATTGTGGTACGGAACCCTACGTGCGCGAGCCCGACTCGCACTTGCCCGGTTTTTGTTATATCATATAGTTTTAAATCTTTGATTTTTACGCGGCTTGACGTTTCGTCAACTATTGTACTGATATTTCGACTCGCATCAACATGAAGGTTATATTATAACTAGCTTTCTGCCCGCGGCTTCGTCCGAGTGGATTTCGGGATTGGGTCTATAGAGGGTTAAGGGTCATAGCTTTTGCCCACGTTACATATGCGCGGAAGTCGGTTTATGGCGCGAAGGTTTTATCGCGCTTCTCGTGGGACTATCCGTTTTTTCCGAGATAAAAAATACCGCAAACTGCTCAAGAATCACTCTATCTATTTGATGACAACCGCATAAAAATCTGTGCAGTAGTTTTGAGCGAAGCCTTTTGCGCATCCCGTGGGATCTGTCGATTTTTCCGGGATAAAAAGTAGCCTATGTTACTCGGGGAGAATGTAGCTTTCCAAAGGTGAAAGAATTTTTGAAATCGGTCCAGTAGTTTTTAAGCGTGAAGAGGTAACAAACAAACAAACAAACAAACAAACAAACACACTTTCGCATTTATAATATTAGTTGGGATTAGTTGGGATAGAGGATTGAATGCCTACATCCTACAATATCTTTTTTACTTCATAGGTACTTTTATAAATAACTAGCGACCCGCCCCGGCTTCGCACGGGTGCAGTGAAAAAATGGTTATGGTGGGTTATCCCTAAGAGATAGACATATACCATCGCGGACTTTTTTGTGGATTTTTGTAAGTTGTACAATACTGTAGTACATTATTTTGGTCTATCTCGTAGGGTTCAGCCAGCGTTTGCAATATAAGCGCAAAAAAACGTGCTTACTTACGACATCACATTAGAAACCTTTAAATTTATCAGTGTTTTCTACTATATTATGCATTTATTATACATACAAACCTTCCTTAAGAATCACTCTATCTATTAAAAAAAAACCGCGTCAAAATCCGTTGCGTAGTTTTAAAGATCTAAGCATACATACGGACATACAGCGAAAGCGACTTTGTTTTATACTATGTATTGATTGATAAGGATTGAATGCCTACATCCTACAATATCTTTTTTACTTCATAGGTACTTTAATAAATAATGTATGTTTTTATATTAGAAGATAATATAATGTAAGTAAATATCAGTGTGTGTTGAGATCCATTAACGTGGACCCCCATTTTCATTTCAAGGACCTCCAAATTTTTTTCCGCTGACATAGACCCCTTGCAGGTTGTCATAGACCCCTAGGGCTCGAAACAGATCTCTTTAGGAATCACATATTTAGAAGAACGACGATATAATCAAATTAATGAAAGCCTTAGACGAAAGGAAAGCTAGTCGTAATATTATTCCGTGTCAGACGTCCGTTTGTCAACGATTCGTTTCAATGTACGAGGAACTCTGGCCTTAACTCCCGTGAGCCTGTTTACAAATTTCATTAATCGTCGGGGTACAATGGGACGGGGATGTCTATAAGGTGTAATTGGCCCGCAGCTGAGGGCGGGCGGCGCTTCGTAATCAAGCGGACCCAAAGACCGGGCCTACTGGAAACCTCTTGAAGATTAATTTCATATGCTTAAATGGCATACTGGAACTTTAAAATAGTCTCTTTTAAATAAATTTTGGTTCGCTCAAGAAGTTTGTATAAATAAACTAGCGACCCGCCCCGGCTTCGCACGGGTGCAGTGAAAAAATGGTTATGGTGGGTTATCCCTAAGAGATAGACATATACCATCGCGGACTTTTTGTGGATTTTTGTAAGTTGTACAATACTGTAGTACATTATTTTGGTCTATCTCGTAGGGTTCAGCCAGCGTTTGCAATATAAGCGCAAAAAAAACGTGCTTATTTACGACATCACATTAGAAACCTTTAAATTTATCAGTGTTTCTCTACTATACGAGTATTATGCATTTATTATACATACAAACCTTCCTTAAAAATCACTCTATCTATTAAAAAAAACCGCGTCAAAATCCGTTGCGTAGTTTTAAAGATCTAAGCATACATACGGACATACAGCGAAAGCGACTTTGTTTTATACTATGTATTGATTGTGCATTCAGTTGAGATCATTCCTTCGTAGTTGAGTACACCGGTTTCAAGGTGTCGCCGTCTCTGAGGTCCCGGGTTCGAGTCCCGATGGGGGCAGACGTTTGTGTGATGAATGCGAGCATTTGTACCTTAGTCCTGGTTGTTAGTATGTATTTGTATGAAAAGTAGTTATATATGTATATTTTTATTATTATGGTGCCGTCTTACCGAACGGCGTGAGCGACGACCATGCGACATTTTTCAAATAACTAGCATTTTTAAATTTGTGATATCTTTCGTACGGAATGTCCAAATTGAATATTTCAAATGTTATATAATGGTATTGGGGCAGACCTAACTATGAAGTCTGAAGTATGAAGAATTTATTTTGATAAGGATGTGTGTGCTGGTCCCAACATTAATGTACGGAAGTGAAAGTTGGGTATGGGAGAAACGACATGAAAGCAGAATAAATGCAGTAGAAATGAGAGCTTTGCGGAGTATGGCAGGAGTAAAACTGAGTGACAGATTGTATAATGAAGTGATTAGAAAGAAATGTGCATTGAAAGAGGATATCGTGACAAGAATAGAGAAAGGGATGCTTGGGTGGTTTGGGCATGTGCAACGGATGGATGAAAGTAGACTGACCAAAAGATTTATGAAGCTGGAGTGAGTGGAGACACGGGACGAGGAAGACCTAGGCGAACATATTTCGAACAAATCGAAAGTGTCCTCAAAAAGGCCAGGTCATAAGTACCCGCAATCGTCGAGCATGTATGAGGAATGTTATGAAAGTAGATGAAGCGAAAGAGATATGTAAAGACCGTAGCAAGTGGAAAGACGTACTCTCTGCCTACCCCCGTGGGAAAAAGGCGTGAGTGTATGTATGTATGTATGTTTTTATAGCGGTGGCATATACATATATTAAAAAATACAGTTATTTTGACTGCTCTAGACTATCTGTGTAGCAAATTTCACTTGAATCGGTTCAGTAGTTTCAGCGTGAAAGCGCAACAAACAGACAGATAGACAAAGTTGTTTTCAATTAGGTATTATATTACTTGGATCAATTGGCTGTTAATTTTATCTTATTGTTATTCTCTTGTTGTTTTAAAAGCAATTAGTGCCTGTAAAGTCCTGTGTTGAATCAAGATTGTTATTACCTTGAATCATCTTTAGTCACGCCACGTGTAAACATATTATAATTCATAATTATGTATTATTGTTTATAATTTACACTGTTTAATTTGGACCGGCGGCGGTAGCGATTTAGTCTCAGCGCTGTTCCACGCAGATGATACGGTGGCCCGCGGTCAATCCTGCCATGTACCAACGGAACCCTTATGGGTTCGTCATGTCTGTCCGTTCGTATGTCACACTCTAAAGTCTACTCAAAGTGGAAAAAGTGTCCTCCCCCCAACTTCTAAAATAAGGGAATATTAAATATAAAAATAATATATGTTTATACAAGTTTTGAACAAGATCTAATAATTAGTTTTTTTTCAATACGTTTATAAATCGTAAACCGAGTTTTACCTTTCATTCAATCAACTCAAATGTAATAAAGAATTAAGAAAAAAAAATATTTAGATGTATAGTGTTACGGAATCCTCGTTGCGCGAATCCGACTCGCACTTGACCGGTTATTTATTTTTTATAATGTGGCATTAAAAATACCTACAACCCTAAATTTTCACTGTTCTATCACCAACCCCTGTGTTTTAATATATACATATATAATCTTAGTAATTTTCATGGCAAGACTTTTGCTGAAACACCTGATTGTCTGAATTAATATGACGATAATTGTATCCATAATTTGTGCAAATTAATATTATTATTATATCGCTTCATATCACGCGTTCTGTATATGTCGTGCGCGGAGACTTAAGCGAAATTTAATGAAAGTGTGCGTGGAGTGTACCAACTGGGTCTGATCTCCATCTGCATCATGAGAAATGCAGCTAAAGACTACACCCAGTTAGATGCACAGAAACTATTGTCATTTGTGGTCAAAAAGTTTGTGGACTATTGCATTTCGATTTTAGAGGTGATGAGAACCGAGCTATGGAAGAGACTCCGGTCACCTGCCTTCTCAAAGCCTCCTATTCGATTTAAATATGACAGATGGTGACTCGCCACTCACTAAATGGGCCACCCAAAAAAAACAGACCAATGCAGCAAAGCGAAACGAGCAACATTGTGTGATGGAGACGCCGTCGGCGTTATGACTTCATTACACTTCCACCCTGCTCTTGCGACTCCACTCTGTCCAGCCGGCTAAGGCAAGGCAGAGACGGGTGGCATACGCCGCCCTGAAGCATATCGGAACCCTCGGTGACGCAACTCACCGACAGCTCGCTACAGCTGTCCTGAGAGAAGACTGACTTTTTTTTTTTATTCCATACGGTGGCAGACGAGCAAATGGCCCACCTGATGGTAAGTGGTAACCATAGCTCATGGACATCTGCAGTGCCAGGGGCACAGCTGAGCCGCTGCCTACCTGGAGAGAAATACTCTTTTTAAGCCTCCTTTGAAGTTAGACATATCGTAGCGCTCAGGAAACACCGCAGCTGGGAGCTCATTCCAGAGGTTGATATGAACGCTGAAACCGAACTGTACTAGACAAGATCGGTTCCAGGTGATATGGATGAACTCTACTGCGGTGCGGGTGGTGCGATGGTAAAAAGGTGACGAAGGCACCATTGCAAATAGTTCCTCAGAGCACTCTCCGTTAAAGAGCCTATAAAGAACACACAGAGAAGCCAAAGTCTCTCCGCTGCTCCAAGGTCTCTGTTGAGGCCGTAATATTGGGATCACCGGTGATACGGAAAGCACGCCTTTGCAGGGAGTCAAAAGGGTCGAGTTGATATTTGGGGCTCCAGCCCAGAGGTGTGAGCAGTACTCCATATGCGGCCGTATTTGAGCTTTATAAAGCATCAGACGCTGACTGGGCGTGAAGTACCGCTTCGCTCTGTGTGAGAACACCCAATTTTTTACTTGCCATTTTGGCTTTGTCCTCCAAATGACTCCCGAACTGCACTGTGGTTGAAATTTTCACACCTGACTGCACTGATGGGGCATTTGTGGCAATTAAGGGACGTTAAATGCCCCACCAGCGGGCGGTGGGGTCGTCGCTTCCCTACGCATATTATTATTATTATTGACTTTGAAACGTTAAAACAACAAAGCATCAAGTTTTGAAGTTCCCGCCTTAATCCATTGTATAAACATTTTTTTAAAAATCTCGTCACTTAACCCTAGGCAAAGGAATCACTAACTCACACGTCTTCTAATAATATACAAATATTCACATATCAAATAGAAATTACCTACCTAATAAAAGCTGACATTTATATAAGCTACACAGTTTTAGGAAGCCGAAACGAAGTCCGTTCACTGGTTCTAATTTGTTGAATTGTTCCTTTGTTGCAGGTAAACCGCGCGGAACAATCACATTACATCACGCGTCTCCGAGCGAGCTGAGGTATTCTGTAAGGAGGATCTTCTACCCAGTGCCCACGCACACCTACAACTCGATGTGAACGAGAATTTTCACTATGATATCCATTTAATGGGGCAGAACAATGGGCTTTGATTCGTTCCACGTTGTTTTTTACGTACTGCGACCGCAAAGAAGTTTTTTAAATCTGAAAATAGCGCAGGATAACTCGACTGTGGTATATCCCAGCAAATTATTATTTTAAATTTACCTGATTTGAATAAAAATGTAATATTGAGTGAAGTTTAAAATAAATAAATTAATTGCTTTGGTTATAAATCTGGCTAGTTTTTCTCGCACTCGAAGTGTTCTGATACCTCGAAATTAAACTTTATAGCATTGTAATAATAGTCACTTTTGCTTAAACTTGCAATTGGTGTAAGTGTGCAATGAAAGGTTAACACATTGATGTCAAATATACCGCGTGTGGTTTTTGTAAAATTGGCGCAAAAGTGCAGTGATAGGTTGAGTCGATTTGGTTGGCATATAAATTAAAGCTAACATCTTAAACTTTCAAATGACACATTGATGTCAAATATACCGCGTGTGGTTTTTGTAAAATTGGCGCAAAAGTGCAGTGATAGGTTGAGTCGATTTGGTTGGCATATAAATTAAAGCTAACATCTTAAACTTTCAAATGACACATTGATGTCAAAAATACCGCGTGTAGTTTTTGTAGATTGGCGCAAGTGTGCAGTGATAGTTTGAGTCGATTTGGTTGGCATATAATTAAAGTTAACATCTTGAACTTTCAAATGACACATTGATGTCAAATATACCGCGTGTGGTTTTTGTAAAATTGGCGCAAGTGCAGTGGTAGGTTGAGTCGATTTGGTTGGCATATAAATTAAAGCTAACATCTTAAACTTTCAAATGACACATTGATGTCAAAAATACCGCGTGTAGTTTTTGTAAGATTGGCGCAAGTGTGCAGTGATAGTTTGAGTCGTTTGGTTGGCATATAAATTAAAGTTAACATCTTGAACTTTCAAATGACACATTGATGTCAAAAATACCGCGTGTAGTTTTTGTAAGATTGGCGCAAGTGTGCAGTGATAGTTTGAGTCGATTTGGTTGGCATATAAATTAAAGTTAACATCTTGAACTTTCAAATGACACATGATGTCAAATATACCGCTTGTAGTTTTTGTAAGATTGGCGCAAGTGTGCAGTGATAGGTTGAGACGATTTGGTTGGCATAAAAATTTGTCTTGTATTAGTTTTATTTTGAAGTCGATTTATTTTGATAAAAATGTTAATTTAACTGTATTTACTTCTATAATTTCTCATAGACGCAATGGCATCTAGAACCAATCACTCTCAAATGGGTGCCAGGTCATTCTGGAATAACCGGCAATGAGAAGGCCGATGAACTAGCCAGGGCTGGGGCTCAAGGAATACAGTTGGGCCCAGAGCCTATCTGTGGTATCTCAAAGAACCAGGCCATGCAATACCTGAAAACTCGCCTTCTTAACGAGGCGAAAGCAGACTGGCACAGTACGTCCGGATGACACACTCAAGAGCACTAATCGAACCATACTCTCGCAAACGCACTGACGAGCTATTAAAGCTTAACAGGAGTAACTTGAGCGTGATGGTTAGGGCTTTGACCGGCCACTGCAAGTTGAATAGACACCTTCACAACATGAAACTTAAGGACACTGACACATGCAGAGTCTGCGAACAAGAGCGTGAAACACCAATACACCTCTTGTGCTACTGTGAACCGCTGATTCACAAAAGAAACAGACACCTGGGGAAACACATCCTTGACCCAGATGAAATAAAAACAATCCGAACTGGGAACATCCTATCTTTCTTGGTCAGTGCCCAGTTAAGGAAGCTACTGTAGGGCCTACATAAAACCTACATAGGAGGCTGGTCACAATAGATCTTAATAGGTCGCAGTGATGCACATCAGCCCCGACTTACATGAAATAAATCTAGAACTAGAATAATTTTTGACATTTTAGTGCACATCTATACACATGCACATAGTTATAGAATTCTTATTTTATGAAGTCAATTTTTTTGTTAATATCTTTGTTTATGTTTAGTGAATCTTACTTACTCGGCGTGATACTGTGTCACGTGCATACTTAAAGTAAACTTAAGACTTAATTAGCTTTCCAATGGATGCCATTGTCAGAACTAAACCAATTTAATTTACATTTAATACATATTAAATTGTCTTATAAAAGTTAATTGTTGTAGTCCATTGTTTTTAGGGTTCCGTACCTCAAAAGGAAAAAATGGAACCCTTATAGGATCACTTTGTTGTCCGTCTGTCCGTCCGTCTGTCAAGACCCTTTTTCTCAGGAACGCGTGGAGGTATGAAGCTGAAATTTATATCAATTACTCAGGTCTACTGTCCCTTGAAGCTGTGAAAAAATCAAACTTCTAAGCCAACGCAATCAAAAGATACAGCCGTTTATGCCGCAATTTTCGACACTTGCAAGGGAATCAAAACCTACAGGATGCTTCCCGTGAATTCAGAATCTTGAAATTTGGTACGAAGCAACGTCTTATAGCATAGATAAAGGAAAAATTACGAAAACCATAAATTTTTAGTTACATCACATAATATATATTTTTTTAATCATTTTAAACTTACTACCCATTTCCTCATAAACGCGTAGAGGTATTAAATTGAAATATATACCAAATACTCAGCTCTATAATACCTTTAAGCTGTAACAAAATCAAACTTCTATGTCAACGCAATCAAAAGAAACAGCAATTTAAGCTGCATATTTTGAAACTCGCAAGTACTCGCAAGGGAATCAAAACCTAAAGGGTACTTCCAGTCGACCTAGAATCTTGAAATTTGGCATGAAGCAACGTTTTATAGCACACATAAAGGAAAAATTCCGGAAACCTTAAATTTTTAGTTACATTACAAAATATATATTTTTTAATAATAACTTTAATAAAAGAACTTTCGCAAGTCTGCTGCAAGGCTAGTATAAGTGTTTCAGTTATATTATAGATAAATGATATGTGTTAATATAAAATAAAGGATTACTTAAACGATAAAGAGATCTTTGTCTTAAATTTATGCTCCTCCATCTTTCCCCATTGTAATGTTATGAATTTCATTTTGCAATAAAAATACCATAGTTATGACTCGATTGTCGTAATGAACGAACTTTGTAAACCATGCCGGTTTGTACGGAACCCTTGGTGCGCGAGTCCGACTCGCACTTGGCCGGTTTTTTGTTAAAAACTTTGTTTATTTTTAGTGAATCTTACTTACTCGGCGTGATACTGTATCACGTGCATAATTAATGCAAATTCAAGAATTTATTTTATATATAATCTCTTTATTGCACACAATAAAACAAAGTTACAATAAAAACACTAGCATATCAAAGGCGGACTTATCTCTCAGAGAGATTTCTTCCAGCCAAGACTAGATAGTTTTGTGAGATTTAAAAAAATTCGAAGAAGCAATATTTATATGCAATTATATAGTTTTGTCATGGACATCATTATCAGAACTAGATCAAATTGAAATGGGACCACACGAGATTTACCAGCTTTCAAATAGAAAAGAATCATCAAAATCGCCCAGTATTTTCTTTTTCAGTCAGCTAAAAAACAAACCTTCCTTTCTCTATATAACTCTACATTTGCACAATCCTCTCGAGCGATTTTAAGTGAGCGCTTACAGAATACCAGTTGCCCAAACAAATGTGTCTGTTCATTCCATTCCAAGTGTCATTATTTATTCCCGGATTACGCTCGGCCGATGCTAAACATCGGGCGGGTTTAATTAAAACTGATTTCACGTCGCCCGAATGTAGGGTCATCGCTCGAACGCGTTTTGTAAGCGAGCTTGTGTTAAGCACTGGACACTCATTTTAACTTCCCATTCAGAAATATGCTCAGTACAATTTGTTTCTTCATTTATACACATTGTACAACATTAAAATAAATTTACAAACGGTGAACTTATCTCTACCAGAGATTGTTTCAGTCCCACTGTAGTGAAAATATTAGGTTGTAGGAAAAGTTCGTCGAAAAAAAATGGAAAATTCTTTTCTTTGAAAGAAAGAAAGAAAGAAAAACGTTTATTTGGTAAGCAAAATAACGGTTCGGAAAATAAAGAGACAAACATGCATTCTAGTTTTGTTACCAAAATGGTCTCCGCTCAGCATATGTCGGGCGTACACCACGACGCTGATCTTCCGCGGACGCCATTTACAAAATTAAAAATAAAAAAATATGAATGAAATAACATAAAACAAAAAACACAAATAATAAACACTAAACAATAAACTAACCATATTTTCTGTGAGTAATTTTATAAATATATAATTTGATATTAATATACATATAATATTACTAGCTGACCCGCGCCCACTTCGTTGGGCATAATATTAATAATCCCCGAAGCGAGCACGAAAGCGAACTGAATTAAACCCGAAGCCATCGCGCGCCGTCCGCTGATGATGATGATGATGATGATGATGACACTCAGCAATAATGTGGCTTTCTATTGGTGAAAGAATTTTTAAAATCGATGATGATGATGATGATGATGACACTCAGCAATAATGTGGCTTTCTATTGGTGAAAGAATTTTTAAAATCGATGATGATGATGATGATGATGACACTCAGCAATAATGTGGCATTCTATTGGTGACAAATTTTTTAAAATCGATGATGATGATGTTGATGATGACACTCAGCAATAATGTGGCTTTCTATTGGTGAAAGAATTTTTAAAATCGATGATGATGATGATGATGATGATGATGATGATGATGATGATGATGATGACACTCAGCAATAATGTGGCTTTCTATTGGTGAAAGAATTTTTAAAATCGATGATGATGATGATGATGATGATGATGACGACACTCCGCAATAATGTGGCTTTCTATTGGTGAAAGAATTTTTAAAATCGATGATGATGATGATGATGATGATGATGATGACACTCAGCAATAATGTGGCTTTCTATTGGTGAAAGAATTTTTAAAATCGATGATGATGATGATGATGATGATGATGATGACACTCAGCAATAATGTGGCTTTCTATTGGTGAAAGAATTTTTAAAATCGGTCAGTAGATCCCGAGATTACCCCTTACAATTTAACAAATATACAAATATACAAACACACAAACTTTACTTCTTTATAATATTAGTATAGATTTTAATATATAATTAAAAAATTAATTACATGAAAATTTTTGACTGTACTGTGACTGTTTGACTGTACAATGGTGATTAATCAAATAATCCGAACACAAATAAACAAACATCAACAAACCCCAAATACACAAAAACTTCATAAATCATATCTAAAGTTCGTCATTATATACCTAAGAAAGTTGACATAAAAGCGCGACTGGGCTGGGTCCATAGAGTATGCAAAATAAAATATATACAAATGTTAAGGTAACGCTTTTAGGGCATTAAGGGCGTATGACTTAAATTTATTTTTAAAAGACATGACAGACTGTGAATTACGAATAGGAGGTGGAATGTCGTTCCAGCATCGTGTTGCAGCAAATCTGAAACTACCACGAAAAGCAGCAGTCTTATGTGCGGGGCAAATTAAGCGGTCAGGTACTCGGGCTCGTTGCGTGAACTTTAACTTATTAAAGAGACTAGCTTTCTGCCCGCGGCTTCGCCTGCGTGGATTTCGGGATTGGGTCAATAGGCCCACGGCTACATATGCGCGGAAGTCGGTTTATGGCGCGAAGGTTTTATCGCGCTTCCCGCGGGACTATCCGTTTTTCCGAGATAAAAAATACCGCAGAACCTTGCTCAACAATCACTATCTATTGATGAAAACCGCATGAAAATCTGTGCAGTAGTTTTTGAGCGAAGCCTTTATTGCGCATCCCGTGGGACCTGTCGATTTTTCCGGGATAAAAAGTAGCCTATGTTACTCGGGGATAATGTAGCTTTCCAAAAGTGAAAGAATTTTTGAAATCGGTCCAGTAGTTTCGGAGCCTATTCATTACAAACAAACAAACAAACAAATCTTTCCTCTTTATAATATTAGTATAGATATGGTGGAGTTTTGTTTTTGATTATTCCACAAAGTAAAACTGCAAAATGTATGTACTTTCCTTCCAGGATCTCGCGCGTTCAAACAAACAAACAAACTCTTCAGCTTTATAATATTAGTATAGTTAAAAGAATTCAAAACTTAAAAAACACGCTTTTATTAAAAAGACTAAAAACCGATCTAAAAACTTGAAAATAAAAATAAAGTCACGCTTTTAGAAAATTTGGGTACATATCAAGAAAAATTTCTGATGACAAAAAGAAATGTAACTCAAAAATTTGTCTATAAAATTTAGCAAATTAGTCCAAGAACTCAATGACTATAAAAGCGTGGGGTGTAAATGTTAAGACCATTAAATGAGTAATGTTTAATTTTGAACACCCCACGCTTTTATAGTCATTGAGTTCTTGGACTAATTTGCTAAATTTTATAGACAAATTTTTGAGTTACATTTCTTTTTGTCATCAGAAATTTTTCTGATATGTACCCAAATTTTCTAAAAGCGTGACTTTATTTTTATTTTCAAGTTTTTAGATCGGTTTTAGTCTTTAATAAAAGCGTGTTTTTTTAAAAAGTTTTTTTTAATTTTTTTTTATTTACTACTTTTTAGATCAAATGTTTTTTAGTCTTTATAACAAACAAAAGTTTTTTCAAACGTTTTTTAGTCTTTGCGTAAAAAGCGTGTTTTTTTAAAAAGTTTTTTTAATTTTTTTTAATTTACTACTTTTTAGTCTCGTGATTATTATAACAAACATAAAGAAATGTACATAATTGTTCAGAAAATGTAGTATTAGAATTAAACATATGCATTATATCAAATTCTATCTGTTGAATCTTCTGTCGCACAGCACGTAGTGCGCCTCCTCCGATTGGTCGAAGGAGTCTGGATCTGTCCGATATGGACAGATTAAAACCGCGGATGATGTTGTTCACAACTTTATTTTGCTTACACAAACACACACGCCCTATTCCTTGAAGATCCGTTCTTCACCACGGATCCACGATCAGTGTAAAACAAATACAGTGATATGGACAATTTCAACCTCGCTGATATTCGTCTCGACCCTTGGAGTAGGGCCGGGGTAACCGTTCAGGACGTTGTCCTCTTCGGTGGCTTCAATCGCCACCCGTGACGACGGGTGGGTCGTTGGGGTAGGTGATTCTCACCTGTGGGTATCTTGAATACGCATTTCGTATTTTATGTAGGTATCTTCAACCTGGTTTTATTTGGATGTCGGTATTTTGAAAAAATTTTTCTGCAAGTCACGATGATTGCGATGTTTTGCAAGTCATCGTGACTGGTATTCCATGTGTATTCCCTGGTCACTCTACGATGTCCCTAGGGAGCCCTCGTCTTCTGCCTTCTGGAGGTCTAGCGTGATGCGGCGCGATGTTCTGGATGAGCGGGAAGTCGGATCTCCCAGCTCGTGCAAACATCCGTCTGGCCAGTTCCCGGATGTGGTCCTCTATCTTAATGCATTGCAGGTCTCTTCTTATGACGTCGTTGCGGACGTATCGTGGGGCCCGTATGATCGTCCGCAACGCGAGGCTTTGCTGGGCTTCAAGTCGCACCTTAAGGGATTTAGCCCTTAGTAGCGAGAACCATGATGGAGCTGCATAGGTGATCCGACTTCTTATATACATCTTATATAGATGTAGCTTAGACCTCAGAGGCAGGTGTGAATGGAATATCGGGCGTAGGGCCATCCTTGCCGTCTTGGCTTTGTTTATGGTGGGCTGACGTGGTGTCCCATGGTCATAATGTCTGTCTATAGTCACCCCCAGGTAGGTGACTGTTGAGCTCCAGGGTATATTGATACCCCTGAGTGCTAGAGTGGGTGGCATGTTCCTCACCCTACTCAGCACTATGGCCTGGGTCTTCACCACGTTGACGGTCAACCGCCATTTATCGAGCCATGAGGCAGGGTGTCCAGCTGTCTTTGCATCCTCTTCGCTGCTATATCGGCCCTGATGGAGGATGTGAGGTAGGCTGCGTCATCTGCGTAAAGTGCCAGCAGTGAACCTTCGTTCACTGGGATATCATTCGTGTAATAACAGGTAGAGGATTGGTGCCAGACAGCTGCCCTGCGGGACCCCAGCTCGGATCGGGCGGGCGGTTGATACCGTATCCTCGATTGCCACGCGGAAGCTCCTGTTTGTGAGGTAAGATGCCACGATCCTTACTGCTCGCTTTGGAGTAGTAGTAGTGGACATCTTGTATATGAGGCCCTCGTGCCAGAGCTTATCGAACGCTTTCTCCATGTCGAGCATGACAGCTATCGGGTGTTCTTTTTTATTGTTTGCGGTTGCCGCGTGATGGAGTACTCTAGTGAGCTGGTGGGTTGTTGAGTGCTCAGCGCGGAACCCAAACTGCTCAGGCCTCAGGTGGAAGTGTGGTAGCAGCTTTGTAAGGAGAAGCTTTTCAAACACTTTCGATAAGGTACTCAGTAGTGTTATCGGACGGTAGCTAGCAGGGGATGTGGTGTTCTTCCCTGCTTTCGGGAGCGCTATGACCCGCCCTTCCTTCCAGGGGACAATTTCAAACTATTTCAAAGCCCTATTTATATAGAGACAACAATTACGATGCCACCGAGATGCAGAACACAATCACCGCCATCTATTGACGCGTGCCCAACCATTACAACACACAACCGTGCTTTTACTAACCTAATATAAATTGTAACCGTGCTTTCATTAACACTATCTGTTTGCTTCATTGAACCAATTCTCATATTAAAAGTTTTTTAATTTATTACAACATAATTATGTATTTTTATGATTCGAAAATGATTGAATATTGTATTGTCATCTAGAATACACGTATGTAAAAAAAATTTGAGCTCGATTGGAGCAGTAGAAGTGGTCGAAAAATCGATTACAAGATTTGATCATGACAAACAAACAAAACGGACAGAGTAAGTCAATAAAAAGCGTGTAAAAAGAAAATGTTCATCATTTTCTTTTTAAGTTTATTTGTTAAATTGTAAAGGGTAATATCGGGATCTACTGAACCGATTTTAAAAATTCTTTCACCAATAAAAAGACACATTATTGAGTGTCATGGGTTATATAAAAAAGGCTTTTACATGGTAGTCTGTTTTGCAAAGTGAATTGTAGAAAAAACGGCCGAATGAAAGCGTTTCTTACGAACGCTGCTTTATCTATGAAAGATATATTTTTGAGTTCTGGAGAAATGATGTGGAGCTTGAAAAATGCTTACAAAAAAGTCAAAGACAGCTTAAATATAACTTTTCTATTTAAGTTACAACAAGTAGTTTTTTTAATATTAGTATAGATAATTTATATAATATACAATATATAAAAGAACAGATGTTTGGGTATTATTTTTTGAAAATAACGTCATTAAAATATGATCTTTGATTGTTTTGGCCTTTAATACCTAGGCCGGATATTTCACCACCGCCCGACATATGTTTGGAGAAGTGTTATATGAATTTCCTTGTGTGTTTTTTTTTTCGTAAATTATTCAATAGACGATCGGTTGTTATTGAAGGTTACTTTTAATGTAGCCTGTAAAATGTTGTCTTTGGAGGACAGACATAGGTACCTGGAGATGAATATTTTGTATGCAATTATTAATAATACTAATTATTAATAATAATAATTTGACTGCACTGAATTTATTACACAGTTCCGAGATCCGCTATTAGCGTAAGGTCCGTGTTGACAATTTATTTGCTATCAGGTTTGTCGTCCAAACACTGGACTGCGCTGTCCTCTATCGGATTTTAAAATATTATAATTCTATATTTGTATCTGTAGAGGTATTCAATTTGTCAAAACGCAAACGGTTAGACCCGTTAAAAAACGGGAAATAGTTAAGAAACGGTAAACGGTTTGAATAAATTCTCGTGCTCTCTTTTTCTTTGTTTTTATTTCAAATAATGTGTAGTTTAATGGCTTACTTACACCTTCTAATCGTAAAAGTACCTCTCTCTCTCACACACAATAGAAATATTACCTTCTTATGAATAGGGTTTTTTTTGTCAATTTTGACTTGTTTTGTTAGACCCGTTTCTTAACTATTTGCCTGTTTAGCGGTACTTATTTTAGGTTTATTTACAAGCTCAACTCATTGCCAATAAATTAAAACAAAAAAAATGATATGTCAAGTAGAGCCCAATAACTAAAAAAAAAATAGATATTTTACCCAGTTTTCCGGCTAAATCAAAGGATTTTGTTTATTATTGTAAAAAATTCTTAACAAATTAATTGTTAAATGCTAGCACACTCATTAACTTTGAAATAAGGTCACTTTTGTGTATGTAGACCAAATAAAATCGTAAAACAGCAAGATTTAATAAATTCCTTAAAATACGAGAAATAAAATTTTAAAATAGCTTTCATTCATAGGGGTGAGGGATGCGACCCCATTTGTATAGGTTTTTGTCGATAAAACTTAACATACAACACGTTGGTAAAGTATCGGAAGTCCGATCCCTAACACACTGTATATTACACTATTACATATAACACTAGTATATATTACACTATTATATATTAGACTAGTATATACGAGTATTACACTATTGCAAATTACATTATTATATATTACACTATTACATATTACACTAGTATATATTACACTATTGCAAATTACATTATTATATTACACTATTATATATTAGACTAGTATATATTACACTATTGCAAATTACATTATTATATATTACACTATTACATATTACACTAGTATATATTACACTATTGCAAATTACATTATTATATATTACACTGTTACATAATACACTAGTATATATTATACTATAAGTCGTAATAGAACCATTGTATTGTTAAATATTGCAAAAAAATAAACGCATAAGTTATAAAATATATTTCAAAATATATTCTTTTTAACTCTTTTACAAATTCTCTCTGAAACGCCTCGTCAATTTTGCCAAAAAACAATACAAATTAATCTAGCGATATCGCTACATTTTTAAAACTGAGTAGCTACTGAAGGTACCTTAAAAATACCTTCACGCATTCCCGAAAAAGGGTCTCGACAGACAAATGGACAATAACTAATCCTATAAAAGCTCTATTTGTCCTGTTCTGGTAATAAACGCTAAAAATATAATAAATTAGGCAATTTTTGTCGATCGTTCACCCATCTTAGGCATAACGATGTAACTTCAGTCATAAAGATTTAGTGCATTGAGCTGTAAATTATAAAATGCTGCCATTTTTATTACTATTTAATGCGGGGATAAGCTTCTTTGTACGATAAAATACGGTGTTAAAAAGATATTCAACCCATAAAGTCGTTCGGTTACAGTGCAGTATTTAAAATCAGTATGATTTGGTTTACCAAGTGATAGCTATTTCCTTACTGATATTATTAATATAAAAGTAACTCTGTCTGTCTGTCGCGCTTTCACGCCAAAACTACTGAATCGATTTAAATAAAATTGAAGAAGGATATAGAGTACTTTTTAATGCCAAAAAAGGCTCTAAAGGGTTGAAATATGCGTTGAACTTTTGTATGGAATTTACGTGATTTTAAATGTTATAATTTTGGCCATAATCAATACATAGTATAAAACAAAGTCGCTTTCGCTGTATGTCCGTATGTATGCTTAGATCTTAAAACTACGCAACGGATTTTGACGCGGTTTTTTTTAATAGATAGAGCGATTCTTAAGAAGGTTTGTATGTATAATAAATGCATAATATAGTAGAGAAACACTGATAAATTTAAAGGTTTCTAATGTGATGTCGTAAATAAGCACGTTTTTTTGCGCTTATATTGCAAACGCTGGCTGAACCCTACGAGATAGACCAAAATAAATGTACCACAGTATTGTACAACTTACAAAAATCCACAAAAAAGTCCGCGATGGTATATGTCTATCTCTTAGGGATAACCCACCATAACCATTTTTTCACTGCACCAGTGCGAAGCCGGGGCGGGTCGCTAGTTAGATATAAAAAACTACGATATTCAAATTTTGTGAAAATTTTACTTTTAAGGAGTAAAAATAGGGGATGAAAGTTTTTGTTTGAATAGGCTCACAAACTAATTGGCAGATTTTTAGAATCTAGGGCCCTAAATAAGGACATTTTAATGGGAATATTGAATTGTAATGATTTGAAAGAGGGGTTGAAAGGTTGTTTGGAAAAATCATCATTTTTAAAGAATCTTGGATCAAATTTTTGGCTTGATAAATAAATCTCTTTAAAATATGATAATCAAAATTTTTTAAAAATGTTTCCTTCGATGATATAAAAATTAGTATGGAGGAGAAGCTATTCTGATGTAATATTTACGGCGCCTTATAAAATGTAAAACTGAAGGTAACAAAAGTAAGAAACTCGCCACATAAATAACAATGCTATCCAAAGTCACTGTTCCACGCAGATGTAGTCGCGGGCACAGCTAGTATTAAAATAAACTGCTCCATATTCCATTTGGCGTACAGTTATTAATTAGATATTTCAATTCAACAAAAAAATAGCCTTTGCTGGTTTTCTTGTAGGTTCTTTCCAATAGACTTGTGAACCAATGGCGTCGCATCTTCGACGTTCTTACCGTGGGAGAGCCATGCTTCGGCACGAATTGGGCCGGCTCGACCGGAGTGATACCACGGCCTCACAGAAAACCGGCGTAAAATAGCTTGCGCTGTGTTTCGCCGAGTAAGTGAGGGTACCGGAGGCCCAACCCCCCCTTCCCCCCTTATTCCCTTTTAAAAGGCCGGCAACGCATCTGTAACTCCTCTGGTGTTGCGGGTGTCCATGGGCAACGGTTATCGCTTACCATCAGGTGATCCGTTTGCTCGTTTGCTGCCCTATCCTATAAAAAAAAAAAAAAAAAAAAAAACGTTCAAAAGTGATTTTATAAATCCCATTTGAAAAATATATTTTGATTTTGATTTTAATTTATGTATCCGCAGCATCTTTCAGCAACTTTCGGGCACATTATTCCACTTTTTTTTTGGAAGCATCTCTCGCGCAAACTATTCAGTTTAGAAAAAAAAAATATTACAAACATCAATATCATTTTTAAAACCTATCTATAGATACCCCACACGTATAGGTTTGATGAAAAAAAAATGGATTTCAGTTCTAAGTGTGGGAAACCGCAAAAATTTATTGCTTTTTTTCTATTTGTGTATGAAAATCTTAATGCCTTTTCACTGAATACATTTACTTAGCAAATTTCCACAGTATCTTATCAGCTAAAAAATACGTCCTGAATGGTAGGAAAAAAATTTGGACGATTCAAAAGAGCTTCGAATTAAAATAATTTTGATTTTGATGACATTGACAAAAACTATTGTCCCTAGTGGTCAAAACGTCTGTGGACTATTGCATTTCGATATTGGCTGTTGGGACATTTATTTGCCACATTAATCTATACTTATAATAAATCTGTAGAGAAGTCAATTCTGTACATTAAATATATTTAAAAAATTACTAGCAAAGGGTGATAAGGGATCGTTAGTGATCCCAAAAATGCAATCAGTAAAATTTTTGTCTGTCTGTCTGTCTGTCTGTATGTTCAGGCATCACGTAAAAACTAACGGTTCGATTTCGATGAAACTTGGTATAATTATACCTTATTATCCTGGGCATAAAATAGGATACTTTTTATCCTGGAAAAATACGTAGAAAAAAAAAATCTTAATTTTTCAGTTTTATTCATTGACGTTATTTTGTAGAACCGCGAACACACAGTGGATTCAGCGCCGTAGCCTGTAGCGCCGAAAGTCGGATTTGGCTTGAACCGTTTGCGACACAAGCGGGCTGCACGACGTCCCGCCTCCCCGACTCCTATATAATCTATACTAATATTATAAAGCTGAAGAGTTTGTTTGTTTGAACGCGCTAATCTCTAGAACTCCTGGTTCGAATTGAAAAATTATTTTTTTATTGAATAGCCCATTAATCGAGGAAGGCTTTAGGCTACATAACATCACGCTGCGACTAATAGGAGCGAAGAAATAATGGAAAATGTGGAAAAACGGTGAAAATGATTCATCTTTGAGGGCTTCCGTTGCGTGGGCTGCGAAAACGGTTCTAGATACCAAAAAAATATGTATGAAAGAATTATTCCTCTTAAAATGATCTAAAAAAATGTCCGCGACAGTATATGTCTATTTTTTAATGTTAACTAACTAGAATCGTTTTTATGGTGATCAAATTTGGATATGTCGCGTTGTCAAGATCGGGTAACAGCTGAGGTGGTTGTTTGCAAAAATAAATATGATGCTCAAAATAACTATTCCACGCGGACGAAGCCGCTGGCACAGCTAGTTATAAATATATTTACACAACCGCGAATAAAATCAACACTGTCTCTCCTTTACTGTGGCTTAGCAACCGCCCTCAATATAAGATTCTTAAGGGTAGCTTAGCGTTGCAGCGACTATATGAGGAGCTGCCCCGCCTTGGGATTTGGGGGTGGCGATTAACTGCAGTCGTGTGCCAAAGTTTGGCCAGTAAGCTTAGTGCAAACTTCGTCGGTACTTGCCTTCATTAAAAGTGGATTCTATTTCGTGTGTAAGTCGGGGCTGATATGCATCACTGCCTATTAAGATCTATTGTGACCAGCCTCCTATGTAGGTTCTATGTAGGCCCTACAGTAGCTCCCTTAACTGGGCACTGACTAAGAAAGATAGGATGTTCCCAGTTCGGATTGTTTTTATTTCATCTGGCTCAAGGATGTGTTTCCCCAGGTGTCTGTTTCTTTTGTGAATCAGCGGTTCACAGTAGCACAAGAGGTGTATTGGTGTTTCACGCTCTTGTTCGCAGAATCTGCATGTGTCACTGTCCTTAAGTTTCATGTTGTAGAGGTGTCTATTCAACTTGCAGTGGCCGGTCAAAGCCCTAACCATCACGCTCAAGTTACTCCTGTTAAGCTTTAATAGCTCGTCAGTGCGTTTGCGACAGTATGGTTCGATTAATGATTAATTAAAAGTGGATACACAAATTAGATTTGTAATTTCCAATTAACATAATAATAAGGTAGTTTTATGAAATATAGCAGCCTGCCCCGACTTCGGCCATTAAACAAACATTTCAAAAGTTATAATTTTTCACACAAACACACTCACACCCATACATACTTTCTCGTTTTTGCGTGTGGTCATTCAATTCGCGTACTCGAGGGACGCCTACATTATTATTATGGTGCCGTCTAACCGAACGGCGTGAGCGGCGGCCATGCGACATTTTTCAAATGACTTACATTTTTAAACTTGTGATATCTTTCGAATGGAATGTCCAAATTGAATAATTCAAAAAGTTTTATATCGGTATTGAAGCAGACTTAAATATGAAGCATTTATTTTGATAAGGATCAATTCCAAAATATAAATAAAAGGTCCTTTATAGCGGTGGCATTAATACTTTAGAATGTCGCGAAAGATTAGATATAAACTCGATATCGTTGGAAATGATTTTTGAAATTTGTGCAATGGAAATACCACAATATAACCTATAAATTATTATTTTGTACTGGCCTAATAGTAAAAGAGAAATCGATATATTCTATTCCTGTCTCGAGAAAGTTCTTAAACTTGATTTTACTAAAGATTTTACGAAAAATATTATCATTGGAGGTGACTTTGATGTCCATTTACTTACAGATAGCACTGACAAAAACAGATTCATATAACTTCCATCAAAAGATAAGAGAACCTACTAGGATCACCCCGAACAGCTCAAAGTGCATTGACCTATTATTTACTAATTTTAATACAAAAGATACAAAAATAACCGTCGAGGCCCCTGCTTGCCTGTTGCGTTGGTATCCATGAGGATTCTCAGCCTCCTCTCATGAGGAAAAAAAAAAAAAAAAAAAAAAACCGTCGAGGAGTTTGGTTCATCAGACCTCAGAGATCTTATATTTTCAAAGCGTCGTCATACACATGTTACAAAATTTTTAAAATATAAACGAATATATAATGAGTTCAATGAGGCCTCGGAAGGCCGTGGGGCGCTATTTCTAAACCCAGCCGGCGGATCGCCCGCACGACACATGCCACCCCAAGCTCGGTAAGCCGGAGCATCGGCCCGAAGTCGGCCCCAGTCGTCACGACGAGAGTGTCGTCGCGAGGTAGGCTGGTGCGAAGGACCGCGTCGTATGCGAGGTTCCATAGCAGGGGTCCCAGCACCGACTCCTGCGGAACGCCGCATTCGACCCTCCTCGACGTTTCCATCCCGTCCCGTCCCATCACGCCGATCGTCCTGTCGCGCAGATAGTCCCCAACCATTGCTCGTTTGCTGCCCTATCCTATAAAAAATTAAAAGTAAAAAAATCCTTTTTTAAAAACAAGCTTTTATTAAATGCGCTAAAAAGAACAAAATAAACTTTTAATACATATAAAAGCTTGTCGCGAGATTTACTTACTTATAGAATATTTTTAACGACAAGCTTTTATATGTATTAAAAGTTTATTTTGTTCTTTTTAGCGCATTTAATAAAAGCTTGTTTTTAAAAAAGGATTTTTCTATTTTTTATTTATTTTCCGACTAAAAAACCAAGCTTAGTAAACCCTTTCATTTGATACCCATATTGTAGGGGTGCATTATAAATAATTGGTCCGCCATCTTGGGAAAGTCCGCCATATTGGATTAAGAGTGACGTCACATTATTTACCGAGGTGTTCTTTTCAAGCCCTTTTATTTGATACCCATATTGTAGGAGTGCATTAAAAATAATTGGTCCGCCATATTGTATACGCCGCCATGTTGGGTTTAGAATGACGTCACACAGTTAATCCTGCATTGTCATCCGAACTAAACGTGTATACCAAATTTCAGCTCAATCGGAAACCGGGAAGTGGATCAAATTTAAGTTGCAAGATTTGATTACAGAACGACAGACAACGGGACAGGTGAAACTAAATAAAAGCTTGTAAAAAAAATAGAACTTAGGCACAGACTGAGTTCAGTCGGCAGGTCACGTGGTCAGAGCGCGAAAAATGAGAAAAAACAACACATTCTCTACAATAAAATCCATTCAGACACAATTTTTTGAATTATTGAAATATTGTCATGAAAGTACGCCAAATATCTCACTGTCATTCGCTTTGACAAGAAAAGTGACACGCGAAGGAGATAACACGATTCTTATTTTTTCGGTGAAACGAAACATACACATTGTTTCTTGATAAATTAATTTGCATTGTCCATGGCTCATGGCTAATAATGCCACATTCAGAAACATTATACGATAGATCATATTACTGTGAAATCTATATGGCTTAAGTCGTATGCGATTTCAGACGATTGATTCAAACAGGTTCGCAAAGAGTAACGGGCAGTGACATAGAAAGATATAAAATCGGACTCGTGCATGTAAGGTTCCGTACCACTATACATTTAAAGGAATGTTTTTCTTTATTCTTTACTAGCGACCCGCCCCGGCTTCTCGCGGGTGCAATACTTATCTACGTCCCTGCACTTTAAATTTGTAGTATTTTCGGAAATATTCACTTAATTACTCGTACATGCTGTAAAGAGCATATTGATCTATACTAATATTATAAAGAAGTAAAGTTTGTGTGTTTGTAAATTGTAAGGGGTAATCTCGGGGTCTACTGAACCGATTTTAAAAATTCTTTCACCAATAGAAAGCCACATTATTGCGGAGTGTCATCATCATCATCATCATCATCATCATCGATTTTAAAAATTCTTTCACCAATAGAAAGCCACATTATTGTTGAGTGTCATCATTAGTGATGAAACGGATATCCGGTAACTATCCGGTATCCGGCCTATCCGGCCTATTTTCACTATCCGGCCGGATACCGGATAGTAGGGCACTATCCGGCCGAATACCGAATACTAGATGTTTCCCGCGATACCGTTCGCGCTGAGTGCTTTACGCCCTAAACTCGTCTATATCGCGCTTTTCTGTGGGAATACAAAAGTTTTTAAGCCTATCTATATTGTTTCTCGTTGTCTAATCTATCTCTGTATCAAATTTCAGCAAAATCAGTTCTTTAGTTTAGGCGTGAGAGAGTAGCAGACAAACAGACTAAATTTATAATATTAGTAACGGATTATTTTGCACATACACACACATATATGAAACGCGATAAGCGGCCGAATATCCGGTGGCCGGATATCCGGCGCTCCGGCCTCGTAGTTAGCCGAATATCCGGTATCCGGTATCCGGCCAAATCACTATCCGTTTCATCTCTAGTCATCATCATCATCATCATCATCATCATCATCGATTTTCAAAATTCTTTCACCAATAGAAAGCCACATTATTGTTGAGTGTCATCATCATCATCATCATCATCATCATCATCATCATCATCATCATCATCATCAGCGGACGGCGCGCGATGGCTTCGGGTTTAATTCAGTTCACTTTCGGCATAATATTAATAATCCCCGAAGCGAGCAGCTTCGGGGATTATTAATATTATGCCCAACGAAGTGGGCGCGGGTCAGCTAGTCTATAATAAATGCACAATTTATTTAAGGTACTTAATTGGATTAATGCAAAATTGTTTAAAATCACTTCGTAAATAACCATTTTTTAGTTAAGGGTAACAAACGCTTATGGTGGGTTATTCTTAAGAGATAGACATATACCATCGCGGACTTTTTTGTTGGACTTTTTAAGGTGGACAATACTGTAGCACATTACTTTGGTCTATCTCGTAGGGTTCAGCCAGCGTTTTTGCAATATAAGCGCAAAAAAACGTGCTTATTTACGACATCACATTAGAAATCCCTAAATTTATCACTGTTTCTCTAGATTGAGATCTAGGGTAACGGATAGAGAAACATATATTATACATATAGAAATAAATTTAGTAGAAATATATTGTCAATCAATCAATACATAGTATAAAACAAAGTCGCTTTCGCTGTATGTCCGTATGTATGCTTAGATATTTAAAACTACGCAACGGATTTTGACGCAGTTTTTTTTAATAGATAGAGTGATTCTTAAGGAAGGTTTGTATGTATAATAAATGCATAATATAGTAGAGAAACACTGATAAATTTAAAGGTTTCTAATGTGATGTCGTAAATAAGCACGTTTTTTTGCGCTTATATTGCAAACGCTGGCTGAACCCTGTTAAAATTATTATCAATATAATAGATAAATAATATTCAATGCAGTACTAGAGCCATCTGTTATCAACTATTTGTAACAACCTATTTGTTTGTCTATGTTTTAAAGAAACAATAAAGTTAGTCTTTGATCAACCTCCCGGCGTGTGTTTTATTAGGTTATGTGCCCAGTCCCAACTTTAAAAGTTATTTAGCGATAAACTAGTTAAATTGTGCTATAAAAGTGAAATATGTCAACATCAGGCTACCTAGTCAATGTCCCGAAACTCAAAGGTCGCGAAAATTACGATGATTGGGCATTCGCGACAAGTAATTTTTTGCTGCTTGAGGGAATTGATTTGGAGAACCTACCAGCGGAAATAAGTGAAACCGAGATGAAGAAAGCCAAAGCCAAACTCGTGATGACTATTGACTCCTCATTATACGCGCATATCAAGAGTGAGACTTCAGTAATAGGTGTATGGAATAAATTGAAACAATTGTTCGATGACACGGGATATCAACGGAAAATCAGTTTGCTTCGAACGTTAATTTCAATTCGCCTCGAAAATTGTGATTCCATGACAACCTACGTATCTCAAATAGTTGAAACGGCGCAGAAATTGAAGGGGACAGGTTTTGAAATCACAGATGAGTGGATCGGTTCGTTACTTTTGGCGGGACTCTCAGATAAGTTTTCACCTATGATAATGGCGATTGAGCATTCCGGCATCGCCATTAGCGCTGACGTCATTAAGACAAAATTGCTCGACATGTGTGAGGAGGTTGGCACTACTGGAACAGATTCTGCATTTTGGTCAAAACAACAGCGGTGGAAAAGTGGCAACACTAACCGCGGTGTCAAATCGCAAATGTCAACGTCAAACAGTGACAGCCCAAGTTCAAACTGCAGTAAACAAATAAAATGCTATAATTGCAAGAAAATAGGTCATTTTAGAAATAAATGTCCCGAATTAAAAACAAAGAAAACACTAAATGTCTTTAGTGCAGCGTTTTTTAATGGAAATTTTAGTACAGATGACTGGTATATTGATTCGGGCGCAAGCGCACATATGACAGCGAGTCGAAACTGTTTACTGCGATCTAAACCTGTGCATGAATATAAAGAAATAGTAGTTGCAAATCAAATGACTGTGCCTGTTGTAAGTGTTGGTGAAACACAGATAACAACGAATGTAAATGGTTCTCAGCGTGATGTAATTGTGAAAAATGTTTTGTACATACCGAAGCTCACTACAAATTTATTATCGGTAAGCCAATTAATAGCAAATGGAAACAAAGTATCATTTAAAAAGGATGTTTGTTTGATACATAATCAAGTAAATGAGCTCTTAGGCGTTGCATACTTAACAAATGGTGTGTACAAGTTACAAATACATAAATCAGAAAGTGCTTTATCAGCCATGACAATGTGGCATAGAAGACTAGGACATGTAAACAGTAAGTCCTTAGAAAAGATGAAAGACGGTGCTGTAGAAGGGGTTACCTTTGACAAGAAAGCTGATATACGGATCCAGAACTGTGAAGTGTGCTGTGAGGGCAAACAGGCTCGTTTGTCTTTCCCATCTGCTAATCATAGAAGTGATATACTGCTAGAAGTTATACACTCAGATTTATGTGGGCCGATGGAGACCAAATCAATTGGTCAGGCAAAGTATTTTCTTCTGTTCGTGGACGATGCCAGCAGAATGACTTCTGTCTATTTTCTGAAGGAGAAGAACCAGGTATTTCAGCATTTCAGAGAATTTCGAATTTTAGTTGAGAATCAAACAGGAAACAAGATTAAAGTATTGAGAACTGATAACGGAGGTGAGTTTTGTTCACGAGAGATGGAAAATTTCTTAAAACAAACAGGAATAATCCATCAGAAGACTAATCCTCACACTCCAGAACAGAATGGACTCTCAGAAAGATTCAACAGAACTGTAGTTGAACGGGCCAGATGTTTATTATTCGAAGCAGAACTCGACAAACATTTTTGGGGTGAAGCAGTAAATACTGCAGTATACCTTATGAATAGAACGCCAGCCGCCAGTTTAGGCATGATGACACCATTTGAAAAATGGACAGGCAGAAAGCCAGACTTGAGTCATGTCAGAATATTTGGAAGTAAAGTAATGGTGCATGTTCCCAAAGTGCAACGGCAAAAATGGGATAAGAAGGCTGACAAATTAATTCTAGTTGGTTATCCAGATAATGTAAAAGGATACAGGTTATATAACCCCAAAACAAGAAAAATTACTACGAGCAGGGATGTCATTATAATAGAAAAAGAATTATCGGACAAAGCTCAGATAGTAGTAAAGAATGAAGAAAAAACATCAGAAAACAATGAAGAAATGTCAGAGGAAATTGAAATCTCAGAGGAAGAGAGAAGTGTATCAGAAAATTCACCTAGAGATGTTAATGATTCTACGTATATCTATGACTCATCAAGTTCCCATGAAGATTCAAATCAATCGGTATGTGAAAGTGATAATGAATCTTCCTTGGATTCAATTTTGGAAAACGATGCTCAAAACTTAGACGATCTTGGTAAGCGTATAAGAAAGCCAGTAGAAAGATTCGGGTATAATAATCTCTGCATTGTAGATGAACTAGAATCATGTGGAGAAGAACTAAGTTATGAAACGGCAATGAATGGACCAGAAAAGGAGTCGTGGGAACGGGCGATGGCAGAGGAACTGAAAGCTTTTGATGATAATCAAGCATGGGAATTCGTAGACAGGAAAGAAGCTGATAGAATAGTGCAGTGTAAGTGGGTTTTTAAGAAAAAGTTCTCAAGTGATAATAAAGTGCGTTATAGGGCTAGACTGGTCGCAAAAGGTTTTACTCAAAAAGAAGGTGTGGACTACACCGAGACATACTCACCAGTGCTTCGTTACTCTACATTGAGACTTTTATTTGCATTAAGTGTTAAATTTGACTTTAAAATTACTCATCTGGATGTCACTACAGCTTTCCTAAATGGTTACCTTAACGAAAATGTGTACATGCATACTCCTCCTAATTTAGACTGTAAGGAAAATTGTTGCCTTAAGTTAAATCGTGCAATTTATGGTTTAAAACAATCAGCTAGAGCTTGGAATATAAGAATAAATGATTGTTTATTAAAGTCCAACTTTGCAAAGTCAAAATTAGAACCATGTTTATATATAAAAAGGAGTGAAAAAAAAATGATTATAATAGCTATTTTTGTTGATGATTTTTTTATATTTTCTAATTGTCAAAATATGGTAAATGAGATTAAAAATGTTCTAATGCAAAAATTTAAAATTAAAGACTTAGGGCAGTTAAAAGAATGTTTAGGCATAAGAATTCAAATGTATAAAAATGGTTGTATTTCTCTAGATCAAAAACATTTTGTGGAACATATACTAAATAAGTTTAATATGACAAATTGTAATGGTGTCGATACTCCCATTGAGAATAGTCTAAAGCTAGAGAAAAGTCTTGAAATTTGTAAACAATACCCGTTTCAACAACTAATAGGAAGTTTGATGTATTTAAGTGTCCTAACTCGCCCAGATATTTCCTACAGTGTAAGTTTTTTGAGTCAATATAATAATTGCTATTCACTAGTACATTGGAGACATGCAAAACGAATTTTAAGATATTTAAGTAAAACTAAATCATATGGGCTTATGTTTACCAAAGATGATTGTAACTTGGAAGGTTTTGTTGATGCAGATTGGGCCTCAAATACCTTAGATAGAAAATCTTATACAGGTTTTTACTTTAAGCTTTCAGGGTCTGTTATCTCTTATGAATGTAAAAAACAACAGACTACAGCTTTATCCAGTACAGAAGCCGAATATATGGCGATAACTGAGGCTTGTAAAGAGGCTATTTATTTAAAAAACTTGTTGAATGAGATTATGAATATTTGTAATTATACAATAACCTTGTACAATGATAATCAGGGGGCTCAGAAGTTGACAGAAAATCCATTGTTCCATAAAAGAACCAAGCACATTGATGTGCGTCACCATTTTGTTAGAGAAGCAGTTGCTAACAAACATGTAAAAATAGTTTATCTGCCAACATCTGAAATGCCTGCAGACCTGCTGACAAAAGGCTTGAGTAGTGTTAAACATAATTATTTTGTTAAAAAGCTAGGTATGCATACTATTGTGTAATCTTGATATTTAATAATAAATGCATACAGTAAGTTTTTTTTTTTTTGACTGACTAGGTATGTGTTTACTTAATTGTTTGGTGCCTATATGTTTTAAAAAATATTATTTATGGTTTAGATTATTTTGATAAGTGGAGGTGTTAAAATTATTATCAATATAATAGATAAATAATATTCAATGCAGTACTAGAGCCATCTGTTATCAACTATTTGTAACAACCTATTTGTTTGTCTATGTTTTAAAGAAACAATAAAGTTAGTCTTTGATCAACCTCCCGGCGTGTGTTTTATTAAACCCTACGAGATAGACCAAAATAATGTACTACAGTATTGTACAACTTACAAAAATCCACAAAAAAGTCCGCGATGGTATATGTCTATCTCTTAGGGATAACCCACCATAACCATTTTTTCACTGCACCCGTGCGAAGCCGGGGCGGGTCGCTAGTATATATATAATAATAACCATGACTAAGGTACAAATGCTCGCATTCATCACGCATATATCCCCCCACCGGGACTCGAACCCGGGACCTCAGAGATGGCGACACCTTGAAACCGGTGTACCAACCACTCGACTGCCGAGGTCGTCTGTAAATGTATATATAACACTTTATATGGTGGACTTATCTCCAATAAAGATCTCTTCCAGCCAACCAAAACGGACGTCCTGAAAGAAATGTCCGGCAAAGCTTTATGTGCAACTTTAATTTAATAATAGTTTACTTATAAAATAACTAGCGGACCCGACAGACTTCGTCCTGTCAAAAAGATACAAATCTAAGTGGCAGTTTTTTGTGCCTACTTATTTTCCAATAGTTAGACATAATTATGGTCTCGCGAAGTTTTTTGTAGATATTGATATCTATACTAATATTATAAAGAGGAAAGATTTGTTTGTTTGTTTGTTTGTAATGAATAGGCTCCGAAACTACTGGACCGATTTCAAAAATTCTTTCACCTTTGGAAAGCTACATTATCCCCGAGTAACATAGGCTACTTTATATCCCGGAAAAATCGACAGATCCCACGGGATGCGCTTATAAAGAGGAAAGATTTGTTTGTTTGTTTGTTTGTAATGAATAGGCTCCGAAACTACTGGACCGATTTCAAAAATTCTTTCACCTTTGGAAAGCTACATTATCCCCGAGTAACATAGGCTACTTTTTATCCCGGAAAAATCGACAGATCCCACGGGATGCGCAATAAAGGCTTCGCTCAAAAACTACTGCACAGATTTTCATGCGGCTTTCATCAATAGATAGAGTGATTCTTGAGCAAGGTTTTGCGGTATTTTTTATCTCGGGAAAACGGATAGTCCCACGGGAAGCACGATAAAATTTTCGCGCCATAAAACGACTTCTGCGCATATGTAGCCGTGGGCAAAAGCTATGACCCTTAACCCTCTATAGACCCAATCAGGTCACGCAGGCGAAGCCGCGGGCAGAAAGCTAGTATTCTATAATATTGTCGAACATTTTTTGTCCTATCATTAATACTCTTCGCAGCGTATTCGATGAAAGACATTTTACGGCTAATTTTTTTACACCTTCGGTTGGTTTTAATAAGAATTTCTATAGTAATCTAGTACTAAATATAGCTTTTTTTTTGAGGGGGGGAAATGCGACCTTATGCATGACACCGCGCTGGCAAGGCGCGGCCGTGTGTGGGGCTCTCCGGTCAAGAGGACCGGCCTACCCACTAAAACCCCCCCCGAGTTCTCTGGGCCCATACGGGGCACATGGCGGGGTGCGCTCTCGCGATTCGACCGCCATGTGTCCCGGGGCCGGCTCGACCAAGAGTTGGTCAAGCCACCGCCAAAGAGTACTAAATATAACCTATGTTAGAATAGGCTTGTATCCACTATGAACAAATCTGATGCATTAGGTTGCATAACTATTAAGATGATCATTTAATTATGAAAAAACAAAGTTTTATAAAATAATAACTTTTGATTATTTATATTTTTATAAAATAAAATTGCACAAAATAAGCCATAAGTCACGTGACAGCAAACACCAATTAACACGTGTTACGTCACGCCGTGCGAAACGTCAAAGTCGAAAATGTCGTTCCCAAGTGTCTTGTGGAAGTGCGAAAAAGAATGGGCATCATTCCTTCTCGCGAGTGTCAGCCACTTTTTACGTATCTGCTGATTGTTTGGCACGTATATAAATAATTTTTTTGGTGTTTTTATACTTGTGCTTGTACACTGGGGCACTATGCAGTACTTGTAATACGATGAATCCATTTTTTATTAAAATAACTTCACAATACCGAATATTCCGATACTAAAACAGCTGTGTTTTGCACGGCGTGACGTCATTCAAGACGCCATGACAGTCATGAGCGTTTTTGATGACTAATGTCAAATATTTAATTAAATGCAAAATTATTCTTATAAATAAGCATTTTTTTTCAAAAATAATAATTATTTTGTATAGAATAGGCATCAAGGTATATTAGTATCAAACTACTGAAATTTAGGCAACGAGCCTATTATTAAAATGGGTCCAGTACTTTTTGAGTTTATTCGTTACCTGCAAAAATACAAAACTTTTCTCTTTATAATATTAGTGTGTAGATAAATACATAATAACTGTACTATACATGCTTTTAATAAATAAATATGTATATAATAATATATATGTAATGTGTAATTGTGCAATAAATAATAATAATACATATCGAAAACTATACCAAACTCAAGATAGAGTCACGTGTAGAGCTTCGATAATTAAGAAAGTTCAGAGATAAGTTTGTTCTTGTTGAATCTGGAATATCGTCCAATTACTGACAAAAATCATGAAACGCTTACAGATATAAAAACTTTACGGTACGCACAACAAGTTATAACTAGACAACGTATCTCTGTTCTGGAGGCGTATTTACACAATACACACCCGAGAATACACAGAAAATTTGAAAGCTGTTATTACATTGAGCCCCTTAGCGGCGATTTTAGTCGTTAACTTTTTCTAAATCTAAACAATACTAAATTTGGAGTCGATCGCCGCTCGCCAAACTTTTTTTTTTTTATGTGATAGGGGGCAAACGAGCAGACGGATCACCCGATGATAAGCAATTACCGCCGCCCATGAACGCCCGCAACACCAGAGGAGTCACAAGCGCGTTGCCGGCCTTTTAAATGGGAGTACGCTCTTTTCTTGAAGGTTTGGACATCGTAACGCCTCGGAAACACTGCAGGCGACAATTCATTCCACAGTTTAGCTGTGCGAGGCAGAAAGTTTCTAGAGAAACGCACAATGGTGGACTGCCAAGTATTGAGATGGTGAGGATGGAAGGTTTGTCGCGTGGAACGATGTCGGAAAGTAGCAGCAGGGATCAGTCCAAACAATTCCTCCGAGCACTCTCCGTAGTAAATGCGATAGAGTATGCAGAGAGAAGCTACATCTCTACGCAATGCCAAAGGGTCAAGTCGACTTGAAGTTTCCTGGTGGTCGACGATGCGAATCGCTCTCCGTTGAATCCGGTCTAGAGGGAGAAGCTGGTATTGGGGCGCCCCTGCCCAAAGATGAGAACAGTATTCCATATGAGGCCGGACCTGTGCCTTATAAAGTTGCAGACGGTGGGCCGGTGTGAAATACCGCCTCGATCTATTGAGCACACCAAGCTTCTTCGAGGCTAGTTTAGCCTTACCCTCTAAGTGACCACGGAACTGAACTACGCTCGATATGTCGACACCAAGAATCCCAATTTTGGCTGAGGCGGTTAAGGGAGTGCTCTCAAAAAACTGCCACATTAACTGTGTGGTTTTCGCAGTTTTTCCTTTACCTGTGCTACATGACATTGCATCTTGCCATATTTCATGATTCTAGGTCAACGGATAGTACCCTATAGGTTTTGATTCCCTTGCAAATGTCAAAATCTATACATATAATAAGACAGTAAAAATATTTTGTCTGTACATTTAGTATTTTTGACTGAAATGAATAGGCACTTAAATAGATTATTAGAAAGCAAAAATATTTTTTTGGAATTTTTTGTCTGTCTGTCTGTCTGTATGTTTGTTTACGTTTATCTCCGAAAGTACTGAACCGATTTGCTTGAAACTTTCACTATTTGCTTTGTTTTAACTCAGAATAATATCTAAACTTTGTTTCATCAAAATCGGTTCATTAAAAAAAAAGTTATCGTCATTTTAATGAGCTCAAGGCATGATAATATTGCGAATTATAATGTACACCATTCTTACATAAGTTACATGGGAAATTTAAAATCTAAAGACAATTCATCATCATCTATACATATAATAAGACAGTAAAAATATTTTGTCTGTACATTTAGTATTTTTGACTGAAATGGATAGAGGGGCACTTAAATAGATTATTAGAACTCTATTGTAGCAGGTGTTATTTTGCGGAAGTCCATTGTATTACAAAGGATGTTGTTTTTTGCTGATTCCGCGCAGTTCATGATGACTTGTCCAACAAGCAGACAAGGTCTTGTCTGTCTAAAAATATTTTGTCTGTACATTTAGTATTTTTGACTGAAATGAATAGAGGGGCACTTAAATAGATTATTAGAAAGCAAAAAAAATTTTTTGGAATTTTTTGTCTGTCTGTCTGTCTGTCTGTATGGTATATAAAGAAATTCTTTGAGTTTACTTTACCTCAAGGAATTGCTTTATACCAAAAATATTTTAATCGGTAAAATCGTATATTAATATGATTTGTGTATCAATAACATTCAACTCGAAATTTACGCAGACGAAGTCGCGGGCAACAGCTAGTATACAATAAAAATAGAACATAAACGGCCATATCTTTTTTTTGCGTTGATTTAGAAATTGGATATTTTCACAGCTTTGAGAGATAGGAGTGCTGAGTATGTGATATTAATATCAGCTTGATATCTCGACGCGTTTCTGAGAAAAAGGGTCTTGACAGACGGACGGACAACAAAGTGATCCTATAAAGTTCCGCTTTTACCTTTGGAGGTAAATGTGACATAAGATGTATACTATATATACAGTATATATTATAGTATATGTATATACAGCAATAAGGTGAAGACATTGTGGTGGTTTATCTTGAACAGTTAAATGATTTTACGATTGACAAGTCGACAGAAGTTTCAGCTTATCGCGCAGCAATGGACTGTGAACATCGAATTTGGAGTATCGACAAGAGGTTTCGAGTAGGGTTCCATCGTAAGCAATTAGATGGCATTAAGTCTACGACGATTTTCTTTTACTGCGTCAAATTACGTGAGATGCTTTAGGATGGGATGTCGTGCAGCTGATGTCTGGTTCTGGTTCGGTTGTTTGTTGGGGACGTTGCTATAGAAGTGTGCAATAATGAACCTTATTTATGTCGGGTTAAGATACGCTTGTTTTTTGATCATTCACGTGTTTTTTGATCACGAAACCCTAAAAAGCAAATTAATATGCACACAGACTTAAAACCTTTTATTTAATACTAGCTGACCCGTGCCCACTTTCGTTGGGCATAATATTAATAATCCCCGAAACGAGCACGAACGCGATCCGAATTAAACCCGAAGCCATCGCGCGCCGTCCGCTGCCTGTTTTTTTCTCCGATTCACTTTGCAAAACGGACTACCACGTAAAAGCCTTTTTATTTTTCGGTTTTTTATATAACCTATGACACTCAGCAATAACGTGGCCTTCTATTGCTGAAAGAATTTTTAAAATCGGTTCAGTAGATCCTGAGATTACCCCTTACAATTTAACAAATATACAAATATACAAACACACAAACTTTACTTCTTTATAATATTAGTATAGATAATAATCCCGAAAGTGTGTAAGTATGCATGGATGTTTGTTACTATTCCACATAAAAACTACTGAATAGATTTTCATGAAACTTTACAATAATGTAGTTTATACATCACAATAACACATAGGCTACAATTTATAAGGATACTAGTGACCCACCCCGGCTTCGCACGGGTGCAATGAAAAAGTGCTTATGGTGAGTTATCCCTAAGAGATACACTTATACCATCGCGGACGTTTTTGTGGACTTTTGTAAGTTGTGCAATACTGTAGTACATCATTTTGACTAATCTCGTAGGGTTTTTATACATACAAACCTTCCTCTTGAATATACCTATTTATTAAACAAAACCGTATTAACCCGGCGTGAGTGAGGTTGGGTGTGTCATACCCGAAAAGTTTCTAAACGCAGATATTGTAATGTTACTGTTGCCATGCAAGTCCTGGTGTTTCAGTAGCTGGAGGTAAAAATGCAAGGGGTGAGGTACAGTATCGAGTTTAGTGTTGCGCCGGCGGCGACGGCAAATACACATGCGTACCCGCGGCTGGGGTACGGAATTGTATTGATTTGTAGGTGTAATTTTGGTGCTCTATTACATGATCTCACAAGACTTTTCAGTTCCTTTTTTATTTATAATAATTATAAGACACTGTTGTTATGTTAATTTACCAAAGTTGGAATTTTGTTAGATTTTTATGCCAAAAGAAGTTAACTGCCTAAATTACTTAGACCTAATTTCACCATACTCTGTTAAAATAACGTCTTGTTAAACCGTTACCAGCTTGTTAGAGTTAGCAAGTGTCCCACCATGTGCAAACAAGAGATTAGTTAGCTTGATGGACTGTTAAATTTAATGACAGCTCTAGTGGTTCGTTAATATGTAACAGACGATTATTTTACTGTCAAGATGGACGCGGCGTACAATTTTATTATGGATGACGAAGATTTTTTAACAAATTTAGATACTTTAGACAGCCTAGTACGACGTCCGAGAATTTTTAAAGAACGGCGTGACTATTTTTTTATTTTAAAAAGAAAGATAAAAAGCTAAGTAAAATCACTACCTAGGTATTTTACAAATCAAAGAAAATACCTACCACGAACGAAAACACCACGAAACGTCAATCAAATACTTACACCATGGAATTATTTAATAAATAATAATAATAATAATATTTTTTTATAATTCCATGACCTACACAAACAATAGAGAAATAACCTGGCAAAACCAAATATTATGCGCTTGCTTTAGAAACTTATAGAGAGAACGACAATTTAATTTGTTCACATTGTATTGCTACTTGACACATTATACGACCAGTAGAAATTAGACGCATTTCCGTATAGCAAGAGTGATGCACGACGACACTATTATTTGGTTGTATTACAAATTGAATGAACGTTTCGCAATTCATTCAGTTAACGGTTGATTTAGTAGTGGCTTGTTAATTTTACAATGTAGGATCTAGAATAACTTAACAACTCTGTTAATTTTAACAAGCCATTACACAACAGACGATTAGTTTAAGTTTGGTGATATTAGGTCTTAATATTTTTCGAAAAGTTTCGATATTTTATTATTTTAATAAAAATAATACTGTTTAACTGAATGTTGGTTCATCTGGTTTTATTTATTCATCTTGTTGAATAGTTACTATTATTAATATATCTTAAGCATAAATGCTAATTACATAATCATAGTATCAAAAATTTTACATCAAACTTTTGGGTATATCATACCCACCTCATAGCTGGTGTAACAACTTCTCACCTCATTCACGCCGGGTTAAAATCCGTGGCATAGTTTTAAAGATTTAAGCATACATAGCTACATACATACATACAGGCACCGGGAAGCGACTTTGTCTTATACTATGTAATGATTCTGTGAATTACACAGACAAAGTCGCAATCACCAGCTAGTAATAATATGATGTAAATAGGTGATGTACTGAAGGAAGATCAGGTCAAGAGTACCCGTAACCGACGAGCGTGCATGATCGCAGCAAATGGAAAACTATGATCTCTGCCCACCCCCACGGGAAAGAGGCGTGACTATATGTATGTATAATATAGTTTTGGGGACTATATGTATGTATGTATAAGTAGTTTTAAGTACTCCAAAAATAACAATAATAGTAGCTACTTTATATTATAGTTATTTTATATTTATACTAGCTTTTCGCCCGCGGCTTCGCCCGCGTTATATTCGAATTTCCCACAGGAAGGGTATGTTTTCCGCCGGTAAAATTATCTTATTTCCTTCCTTGGGTCCTCGGGTTTTACGATTGGTATATACGGGGTATATACTATACTATCTGTGTATAAAATTTTATTTAAATCGGTTCAGTGGTTTTTACAATACTGCCATACAACCATTCACCACCTCCTTTCAACCCTTTACAGCCCTTTTCTGCTTTAAAAGGTAGCCTCTGTCCTGTCTCAGCCTCTAGACTATCTGTGTACCAAATTTCATTTAAATCGGTTCAGTAGTTTTAACAATATTTCCATACAACCTATTATCCCTCCTTTCAACCTTTTACAACCCTTTACAACCTTGTTTGAATGAAAAAGTAGCGTATGTCCTTTCTCAGGCTCTAGACTATCTGTGTACCAAATTTAATTTAAATCGGGTTCAGTAGTTTTGGCGTGAAAGTGGAACAGACAGACAGACAGACAGAGTTACTTTCGCATTTATAATATTAGTATGGATTACTTTTAAGTGCATATTAATATTTGGAATAGTTTATTTTTATTGTCGGTTTAATTTTGTAAAATGTAATTTTGTTGCACACATACCGAATTCATATTTAAGACTTATATATTTTTCATATGTGTCATTGTCAGAACTAGACCAAATTGAAATGAGACAAGAAACAGCCGCTTTCAAATTAATAAAAATAGAGTATCGAAATAGATTATTGAAAAGTAGCTGTAAACCGCTAACACTAGCTGTCCCCAAAAAAGCAGACCTTTTTATTTGAAGTTTGTTAAAAAGAAAGCACCTCTTGCCTGATAAATTTAATGACACCTCCAAACTGAAAAAATAACTAATAACATAAATCAATAACTAAATCTATGTATACTTATATAGAAACAAATATTTCTAAAAAAACTTCGCCTAACAGGATGTTACAATTTCAATGCGTCAGAAGTCCAAATTGAACCCTAGTCCGAAACGTACCCGCTGCTGCTTATCAATCAGGGTGCTTCCCACGATCCTCAAAACCCGGATGTCGTTGTTCATCTCTTGAAAGAGCAAGTCCTTTTGGAACGTGAACCCTCCACAGTGTTGGGAATCCACGAACATTTTCACTTCCGACCCGTTCTGGTACTTTTTGTGAAGGGCTACACCGACTGTGGTCGACCCTTTGGTGTGATTGTTCACTATCGCCGCTATCCTAAGGTCTGGAGCGAACTGCTTGTACAGGCAAGCTTGGAAACCAGTTTTGCAGACAGTGGAAGAGAGAGTAAACGAGAATTTTTGATATTTCGCGCTAAACGACACGTCGGGCACCTTCGACAATATCACTGGGCTGAAGTTCAATTCAGTTCCAATATCGAACTCAGGGAAAATTTTGTAAGTCCATTGGCTGACGACACGCAAGGTGTTTGGGTCCACGTCTTTAACAGAGCACGACAGAGAACCAACAGTATTCTGATGCTGTTTCTCGATGACTACTTCCGTTTTTGAGGACACAAGGTCTTTAATCTTTGACGTTAACCGCATTTCATAGGATCCATCGAAAACTTCAGTGTACGTAGCGGTCGCTGAGCCGGACGAGTCTACTGTGAGACCTTGTTCAACATTCTTGGGCTCTAACTCCTTGTAAATTAGATCGTTGAAGCACTTGTAAGTTTCTTTTGGTTTCCCGTAGTTGTATTGCTGCGCCAGCTTCACTTTACTTAGCAGTTCCCTGTAGATTACAAGCTTAGCGCCTGTGAAACAAGACGGGAAGACGCTTTTAGCGTCAGCGTGGACGTCGCCGAGCCTGGTCAGGTTTGGTTTCTGTTTATCGATGTAAATAAATTCCTTTTTCTTCGGCAGCAGCTTCTGCAGGCTGGTGACAAAACTGCTCACTTCCTCCTTAATTTTATCCTCGGTTATGTCCATTGTTGTTGAATAATGCTAGTTTGGGCCGGCCGAGTGTCATTGACTTGTCGAGTTTGTATTTTTAACTGAACAATGAAAGTCAGCGGCCAGCGCGCGAGCGGGACGTGTTAGTTTGTCTCTGGTACGCCGTGTCTATGGTGCGTGGCGCAGACAGACAATCCAGTTGGTTTCATGTTTTAACAAGATTTTAATCAAAATATATTTCTTATAATATATTTACAAATGTATATGACTCGCCTACTTTTAATATTAAACTACGCAAATATGTGTTTACTTACACTTACCATAATAATTATTACTCATTAGGTAGTGCTCGCGACTTCGTCGGCGTAAGATTTTTTCCTACTTAATTGACACTTATCACCATATTTTGGACAATTCACACAATATCTTTATAAATTGTAGCCTATGTGTTATTGTGATGTACAAACTGTATAATTGTAAAGTTTCATTAAAATTCATTCAGTAGTTTTTACGTGAGAGAGTAACAAACATACATACATACTTACAAGCTTCCGCGTTTATGATTTTAGCAAGGATTGTGAGAAGTAAAGTAGAATAAAATATAATTTATAATAAATATATATGATGCTTTATAATATAGTTAAATAGAGTTTTAAAAATATATGATTTAAATTACTATAATTGTAAACAAATCCTGTACAACCACATTCAAAACTTAACTTACGAAGAGACAGAAGAGTTACTTGCAGTCTGTAAATAGATATTATGTTCTCGATATTTTCTATCAAGTAGTTTATTTATCACTTAGTTATGGCAAACATAGATATAAGCATATAAATAGTGCGCTACTATTATATTACTCAGATTAGGTTAATTTGTTAGTCATCACTATGTATGATTATTATGAATCTTGTCAAGATTTATTGTGATTAAACATTGTAGTTTATATGCAATTTAGCATGTAAGCATTTATTCGCCTGAAACACAGGTTTAACCTAGTTCAGGTATTTTAATATTTACTATATTTTTATTTATATCAAAGATCTTTGTATATGTACATGACCAATGTTGATAATAAATAAATTATTATTATTATTATATTCAATAAACAATATATTTTTTATAAAGTGGTATTTTTATAAATTGTAATATTATTAATAATAACTGTTTTATCATTATGTTTATTGTCATTAATACTTTTGGTATAAAGAAGCATAATTTTAAAAAGTACTAGCTGACCCGACAGACGTCCTGTCAAATGTCTCAAATGTCATGTTGTCTCGCTGTATGTAAAAAAAAGATTTTCCCGCTTTTCTGTTGAAATTTTTCTTTGCTATAAACCTCACGAAGACCCAGACCTTTCCAACGAATGCAAAACCGTGGAAATCGGTTCGTGCGTTCCGGAGTTATAGCGTCAGGAAGGAAAACCCGACTTATTTTTATATTTTATAAAAAGTATAATGCTAAACGCGTAATTGTATTTACAACTAACTGTACTCGTCCGCGTGGAATTTAACTAAAAAGTTAATTAGTTTATAAAGGTTTTATTTTGTATTTGCATTGTTATTTTAAGTGGCATGCGCGGGAGCTACGAGTGGTACTAGACAAAATTTGGTCATTGCAACATTACTTTATTTTTCTAAAATAAAAGTAGCCTAAGTTACTCCTTATTGGATCAGCCACCTGCCAAAAAAAGTCCCGTTTAAATCGATCTAGCCATTTCAAAACTTACCCGGAACAAACAGACTCAACTTGTGATCTATGACTACAAAAGTCATAGATCACAAGTTGATAATATAACAAATGTCAAATTACAACTTTAAGCATTCAGAAGAGGTAAGGGTTTTTCTTATTGTTACATATATACTTATTTATAAGTATATAATTATGCAATTAACTATTGTTTGAATAATTTAAGTAGGTTCTTTGCATTAAAATTAAAAATTCTAAGAAAAAGTTAGGTCGAAAATTTCCTTTGACAAGATTCTTTGACTTTCCGGAAATATTCAAGAAAATGATCATATATGGATATTAAACCGAACACAAACAAACACACATGTTCACCCGTTATTGTTATATGTACAAGTCATTGTGCCCACTTAAATGTTAATTCTGAATGAATAAAACGTATTATATATTTAATTGCAAAAGTATTTAATAATTATGTCAACAAAGATGGCGGCTGGCGGTCGTTGAGTTGTCACAATAGTTGTGAAATTATTGGGTCAGTTGAGTCGTTTAGTTCATTCGACTTATTAAAGTTGAGTCAATTGTTATGCACACTTGTGTGTTTATTATTAATTTTTACAAATAATTTTTTCAATTATAATTTTACTAGCGATGCGCTCTGGCTTCGCACTTCAGTGCAGTACTGATTCTAAATACACTACAGAAAAACTGCCATATAGATCTATATTAAATCAACAATGTATTTAATTGGATAAGGATTAATGCTGTATTGGTTAAAATCGCTTCGAAAATTAGCATTATTTGTCGTAAAAAGTAAATGATGTATAACATTTATATTTTTATTTATTAGTTTGTTTAAATTTTCTGCTTCTGAAGTTATACATAAATTAATTATTATGAGTAATGTGCGTGGCTCCGTGTGGCGTCAGATTCGGCCGTTACGGTGTTTTCGAGAATGACTCCACGCCGTACCAATTTAATAGACGTTGTCACGTCAAAACTAATATCAAATAAACAAAATTAATTTGAATAATCCAAATGTTAATTCAAAATCTTAAGGACAAAATGAATTAATAATTAATAGCAATATGTCAAATGACTTATTTAACAATTTTATCTATGAACACTAACAATATTTAATACACAAAATTAATTCGAATATTCCGAATATTAATTCAAAATGTTAACTTACAGGAAAAATTATTTAATTATAAAGGAAATTTTTAACATTTATATTTTTATTACGTTGCCGTGTGGCGTCAGATCGGCCGTTACGCCGTTCGTGGACTCCGTGTGGCGTCAGATTCGGCCGTTACGGTGTTTTCGAGAATGACTCCACGCCGTACCAATTTAATAGACGTTGTCACGTCAAAAATGTTATCGTGGGATATCCATAAGAGACAGACATATACCATCGCGGAGTTTTCTGTAGACCTTTTCAATGTGTTCAATACTTAGTACATTATTTTGATAAATCTCGTAGGGTCTGCAAACGTCCAAAATATGACGATAAATGTCAAGTAAAATTCTACCACCTGTGCAGATGACGTCACGGGCACCAATTAGATTTATCATAAAAATCCAACTCTACTTAAAAAGATTACAGGCTCTAGTAACAAATAAATACGGATCAGACTGTCCTGAAGTCCAAAAGCGCGTCCGATTTAATATCAGTTATACACCGCTGCCTGGAGACGGAATGCCCAAGGGACCTAATCCTTTTAACAAATTGAAATTACTACACGACGAACCCGGCATCGGCGAGAGCCTGCTCGGGTCGATCCGACTATTTTTAGATCACTCGAATAAAACTAAATACAACTTTGGTAAAAAGAAGACTCAACGCTTCATAAACGGGATGAACCCACTAATAAACAGTAAATAAATAAATATTCCTTATTGACACCAATTAGCCTAACACAAAGTAAGCTCTGTAAGGCTTGTGTTATGCATACTAGCTAATGCCCGAGACTTCGTCTGCAAAAAAAAATCCCTACTAATATTATAAATGCAAAATTTTGTCAGTATTGGTGCATGTTTGTCACTCTTTCACGTAAAAACTACTAAATGGATTTTTATGAAACTACAGTAATTACAGCTTTTACAATGCTGCGTAAGCCAATGCTATTCCCGACTATCAGCTTATATCAGGAGTCACAAGTGCTTATAGTCCATTTCAACTAGGATGATCTCTGTGACAGTTCATCGTGCTCCGAATTACGCATTTTTCGTTTGACAAACAAAAATAATTTTATTCTTTAATATTTTTTATTCATAGTAGCTTCATTGCAAAAAATAATAAAATAAAATATATTTTACTTATAAAACGAAGACAGTATCGCTTAGTTTAATTTAATGAAACAAAGAATAAAAATAAATCTTTTTTAAATAACTATGCAATTCGCAAACATGAAACGGAACGTCAAAAAAACATAGAGGTGGGACATCGAATAATCGGCGGCCATCTTGTGAATACCTGACAATCGAGTCAGTACGAGTGTGTCAGCCTTGTATGCGAGTTGTGTTTTCAACGATTTTTGCGTGGTGTTCTGTTATTGTTGACTGTTGTTGCTGTTTTTGTTTAAGTTTTTGTTGTTCTTGACTATATTTCTACTATACCTACATAATATTATATACATAAGATAAATGCATTGATCAACAAAAACTTTCAATATAATACAGAAACACTAATGATACTCAAAGTTTTGGTAGTAAGATAATATCGATTTCATTTCCATATAAAGTATAATCGATTACCAGAAACAATCGATTTTATTTTCACTGTAGGACCTCTCTACAAGTGTCGAAATCGAACTGTCACAGAGATCATCTTATTTGAAATGGACTATAGTGTTCGTAGACTGTACATATTTGCTATCACCATCCAAGCCTATAAAGAATGTCTAAATGTAAATGAATACCAATGTATTTTGAAAAAGCGTACTTTTAGACTTCCGCTTCCAACAGTGAGAACCGCTTGGGCCACACGTTTTGTTTTATTTAGGAAACCTTTTATTTACAACAAAATTAATGCTATATATACGAGTAAATTGTGCCAGCTCAGTTTGCGGAGTGCGAAATATAATCTTAAGTCTGAACTTTTGTCGTGGACATTTCGAGATTCTGAATACATCTTGATTTCTCTTCGCTAATTTGTTTTTGTATTTTACTTATGTAGATGCGTACATTGGTGTCTGTATTCTCGTGTGTGTATGTTTTGTTAGTATTATTTCACTTAGTTACTTGAATTTCTCGCGCCCGCCGGCGACCCACTTCTGTTGTAGCCTAGACTCGTGAGGTTATTCAAACCATCAGAATCAATTCCCTTGTCCGATTCATTACCACTAAGATTTGAAGTGTTCGACGAACCGAGGTAAGCGAATGAGCTATGTGAATGGGAAAACCGATTTATTGCTAATAGATAGTTTGAGTGCGGTAGAAAGAGACAAAATCTGGAGACGAATTTTTTGACGACGAACGAAGACGAAAGAAAACCAATTCGCATTCGAAATCGCGAGATTCGTATACGAATTACCGAATTCACTATTTCTGAATTTTCAATTCGTGCGCTGTGCTACGAGTGGTTCAACCCACTCGTTTATGATTTCTACTAGTAGAATATCCAACGCTGAAGTGACCTTGACAGTGATCCGTTTCACGTGTGAGACATCGCCAGATTTTTGTTTTTGTGGTTTTGAATTTTTCTGCGTGAAACGGAATTCAATTAAGAATTTGTTCTTAATGACAACACTGATTGCGAGTGATTCAAAAATCTATAAAATGGTAAGCGGTAGAAAATAATTTCGCGCACGATTTGTATTCGTATTCGAATTCCAAATTCACGTCTAATAAATTCAAAAATACGTCTTCTGTTATTCTTCATTTCTATTGTATTCTTTTGTTCTCACAAGCTAGAATGAAATGAATAAAAAACTACAAATGTGACATCATCGCGCTTTTGAAATTTTCAACTTTGTTTTTTTTTATTTTTTCCTCAGGAGAGGAGGCTGAGAATCCTCATGGATACCAACGCAACAGGCAAGCAGGGATGCGTTGATTATGTCGGACTCCTGGTGCTGTCGAGGCGGCTCGACCACTCAGACCTACCGACTAAACTCAGCCTAGCCTTGGCACTAAGGGCCCTACGGCTTGAATGGAATGGTTGGCGCACCCTCAGGAGAGGGCACGTCAGCGCTGCCCTCCGAAGAGGACATATGCGCGAAAGAAGGCTCGGTGCGCCAAAGTGGGTCCGGCCTTGAAATGATGGGGCCTACTCGTACATGTGCAGCAAGCTGCGAAGTATGGACTAACTAAGGGATGGCGGCGCAGATGCCGCCTCTCGCAAGGCTTGAAGAGCCAGCGTCAATGAGTCGGGAGGGTCAGAAATGACGTGCCTGGGTCGACGATATACTGTGTTACGCGGATTGACTGGGGCAACTTCGGACATCCGATGTCGTTGATGTAAGTTTGGCAACGTCGCGCGTGTAGGAGTTTAATTTGTGTTAAAAGGAAATAACATTTTATTTAAAAAATCATAACGGGATTTATTTCTGCTCCTTAAAATTAATCTCTGTATTTGAGCCATATATCCATTTTATTCTTTCGCTGTATGAAGTCAGTGTAAGTACATGAATAACACTACCTTTTTTTTTTTTTTAATAACTCTACCTCATTTCGACTTCTGTCCATAAGTGAATTATAATATACAATCCTACAATAACTAAGTTATTCTACGTTTCCTTATAAAAGAGAGTCAAAAAAAGCAAAAAATAAAACCTATAAAATGGCGGACGCCGCTGTTGGATACAGCGGCGTCCGCCATTTATAAACCGCTCAGCGCAGATAGCAGCCGCTTACGAACTGGAGTTACAGCACCATAAAATCATTTGCATTATTTGATAAAAAAATTATTAAGGGTTATCGATTAAAAAAATGTATGCTGGCGTTAGCAATGGCGCTATATATATATTTAATTATACTATAAAAGAATGTTGTGAGTAAATAAAAAAATGTTTGATTGCTGTTGGAATCTTTGTAGGTATAAGAAACCTTCATAGATTGTCTTTGATTAGTTATTGTGTGAAGTTTGATGTATTGACAGAGCGTAATGATTATTGTTTAGGAAATGTAATGTGAGGAATAAAAAGTATACCAAGTTTACATGCACATATTATTTTATTTCAACAATTGCAAATCTTTTTATATTGACGACTCTCTAGTCGAGTGTTTAATACAGCGGCTTCAAGGTGTCATCATCTCTGAGGTTCCGGGTTCGAATCCCGGTGGGGGCAGATGTTTGTGTGATGAATGCGAGTATTTGTACCTTAGTCATGGTTTTTAAACTATACATTCCTATCAAAAATATTTATATATGTATAATATATGTATGTCCATCCGTTACCCTAGATCTCATAATACAAGCCTTACAGAGCTTACTTTGGGCTAGGCTAATTGGTGTGAGTTTAAAAAATACTTATTATTATTTGTTATAGCGATAGAGACCCGAGTTGAGAACATACTGTTACGCCGGTGGCTTAGTAAAACTTCAAAAGTGATTTTCTGTGACTTAGAAACGTTTTCAGCAGGCTGAAACGTCGTTTCAGGCCGTTTCAGAAGTAGCTCTTTCACATACTAAAAAATCTAAATTACACCCAAGTTACAGTAGTTTTCAGGCGCCTGAAACATGTTTTCAGTACGTTTCAGGCTACCCTCTATCCAACGCCGCAATAACCTGAAAACCCGTTTTCAGGCGTTTTCAGGACCCCTTATGAGCCATTAAGCCTACTTCGGTAAAAGGACATAAATTTCAATAAGAGTGAAAGAGATAGCAATAGTAGAAAGAGACAGATATAGTTGGAACATTCGAGAAGTATTAGAATGAGAACACATCATTAGAAAGAGATCTCTATATTTTATATGTGTATGTAAACATACATACGACTGTAATCGTATTAGGTATGATTGTATCTTATACTATATTGTATTTTTATATTATATTATTATAATTATTAACATTGAAAAGAGGAGATAAAAAATAGACCTTCAGAGTTTCTTGCCTGTTCTTCTCGAGAAGGCTCTCCCAATTTCCGAACAGGTGTCGAGTCAATATATTTTTTCTTTTTTTTTTCCTTATTCGTACGTACGGACAAGGTTTTTGTTTTTTTTTTTTTATTATTTAAGCTTTTTTTTGTTTTGTTTGTTGACGTCAATAAGTGCCTGTAAAGGTCTATGTTGAATAAATATTATTTTGATTTTGATTTTGATTTCTCAAACTCTAGAGTAACTCAAGAATATTCGAGAAAGATAGTATGGGAATATTCGAGTATTGTGTGACAAGGATAGCACAAGGAAGAGACAGTTATACTCGAAACGTCTCGAACGCGCGACGTCATTCCTACGCGCTTATGTATTGGACTACACATTCGAGTGTGTCCGCGAATGTTCTGGCAAGAGTGGCAAGTGCCTTAGGGGACTATATAAGGCTGTGTCCGGCCGCCGGGAGAGTATTGTTTTGCGATACAGTGCGAAAACATCTAAGAAGTGATATTGGAGAACTAAGAAGTGACTTTCAGTGCTTTCAGTGAAGTGATTAGTGACTGTTAGTGTGCTAATTAATAAAAGTTCAGTGTTTTGGTAGACCGCCGTTTGATTTACTGACCCCAGCTCGTAACAATACGATAATGTAATAATTAAAATACATTATTTACTGAAGTAACAGTGTTGCTGCTAAAAATAAGTATTTAAAACAATGAAATTAGATCGTACAACAAAAAAAAATACTTCCGCTGAGGACAGGATTCGAACCTGCGCGGGTATGACCCATTGGATTTCAAGTCCAACTCCTTAACCACTCGGACACCTCAGCTTGCAGACCGCCTCCAAATGCCAGTAGACTATCAGCAGCTGTACGATGTGTGAACACAGCTGTGCAAATATTGACACAATGATTCATATTCATTGAAATAATATAATATGTCAATGTTATATATATATATATATATATATATATATATATATATAAGTATATAATTACTATAGTTTAGTGATTAATCATTTGTAATATACATAATTGTTAAATTGTATAGTAAAGATTTAATCTTAAGTTAATTTTTTTATGAATTATTACATAAGACATATCTGTATGGGCTTGGTTCCCTTTGCCCTCCCATAACAGGTAGAATGTATAAAATAATGGCATAAAGTGTCAGATTTCAAAATTGTCGTATTTTTACATAATAAAATACGTAAATAGGTTAATAATGTTGTGTAGCTGAGTAGTAGAGGGTAGTAGAATATGGCTGTTTCCTAATGTTTTAAATGATAAAGCGAACTAATGGGCAATGAAAGGTTTTAATAATGAAATTCACAATGATACAGAGTTGGCAAAGTAACTTAGCACCGTAACAACAAAGACAATAGAATTTTACATAAATTATAAATATCAAAGAGTAATTATAAAATAGGTACATGACTTATATAAAAAAAAGGTTTACAGTAGCGGCTCGGCAACAAACGCCCGCGGTTTTTGCCAATCCTGGTATACTAACTTTCAACTCCTATTTCACCCCCTAGCTGGTCGAAATTTCAATAATCTATACATATAATAAGACAGTAAAAATATTTTGTCTGTACATTTAGTATTTTTGACTGAAATGTATAGAGGGGCACTTAAATAGATTATTAGAAAGCAAAAAAAAATTTTTGGAATTTTTTGTCTGTCTGTCTGTCTGTCTGTCTGTCTGTCTGTCTGTCTGTCTGTCTGTATGTTTGTTCACGTTTATCTCCGAAAGTACTGAACCGATTTGCTTGAAACTTTCACTACTTGCTTTGTTTTAACTCAGAATAATATCTAAACTTTGTTTCATCAAAATCGGTTCATTAAAAAAAAGTTATCGTCATTTTAATGAACTCAAGGCATGATAATAAGAGGGATAATAGATTGTATAGAAATATTGTTAAAACTACTGAACCGATTTAAATGAAACTAGGTACACAGATGGTCTAAAGCCCAAGAAAGGACATAAGCTCCTTTTTTTTATACAAAATAGGTTGCAAAGGGTTGTAAAAGGTTGAAAGAAGGGATGCTAGGTTGTATGGAAAAATTGTTAAAACTACTGAAGCGATTTAAATGAAATTTGGTACACAGATAGTCTAGAGGCTGAGACAGGACAGAGGCTACCTTTTAAAGCAGAAAAGGGCTGTAAAGGGTTGAAAGGAGGGGGTGAAAGGTTGTATGGCAGTATTGTAAAAACCACTGAACCGATTTAAATAAAATTTTATACACAGATAGTTTACCCCGTATATACCAATCGTAAAACCCGAGGACCCAAGGAAGGAAATAAGATAATTTTACTGACGGAAAACATATCCTTCCTGTGGGAAATTCGAATATAACGCGGGCGAAGCCGCGGGCGGAAAGCTAGTGCTAGAACAAATATTTAATAATTTCTTATCAAGTGCTTAAATATTAAGTTTTCATGAACCCCTTCAACCCTTTTTTTCGAAATAAAAGGTAGCCTATGTTCTATCTCAAGGTCTAAAGATTGTCTGCACCAAATTTCATCAAAATCGGTTGCGAGGTTTAAGCGGGAAAGCGTAACAGACAGACAGACAGAGTTACTTTCGCATTTATAATATTAGTTGGGATTTTTTCCTAACAAAGGATATAAATTTAATAAATGCTAAGTCGATATTGGACCTGTTGTTAAGACGACCGGAGTCGAGCTCCAAAAAATAAATTTCCCTTGTTTTCTATATTGTGAAATTGTTGTAGCTTCCGTGTTAAATGAGACAATTCGTACGAAATGCGAACCTCAGAAGCTTGCGACAGAGCACGCCAACCATGACCACCATAAAAACAATGGGCAATTGGCGCTTTAATTAATCAATTCGCATCACTTGTGCCGGAGTTGCGTTTGTTCTTATAGAACAATTAAAAACCGGCTAAGTGCCAGCCGGACTTGTTCATGAAAGGCTCCGTAGCAGCACGTAACATTTATAAATTAAAAATACTCGTAACTTTGGCGACCTCCATAGTCGAGTGGATAATACACCGGTTTCAAGGTGTCGCCATCTCTGAGGTCCCGGGTTCGAGTCCCGGTGGGCGCAGATGTTTGTGTGATGAATGCGAGCATTTGTACCTTAGTCATGGTTGTTGATATATATTTCTATAAAACTTATTTATATATGTATACTAATATTATAAAGAGGAAAGATTTGTTTGTTTGTTTGTTTGTAATGAATAGGCTCCGAAACTACTGGACCGATATCAAAAATTCTTTCACCTTTGGAAAGCTTCATTATCCCCGAGTAACATAGGCTACCTTTTATCCCGGAAAAAACGACAGATCCCACGGGATGCGCAATAAAGGCTTCGCTCAAAAACTACTGCACAGATTTTTATGCGGTTTTCATCAATAGTTAGAAAACCGACTTCCGCGCATATGTAGCCGTGGGCAAAAGCTATGACCCTTAACCCTCTATAGACCCAATATCGAAATCCACGCAGGCGAAGCCGCGGGCAGAAAGCTAGTGTATAATATATGTATGTATATCCGTTACCCTAGATCCCATAGCACAAGCCTTACAGAGCTTAGTTTGGGCCAGGCTAATTGGTGTAAGTGTAACAAATATTAATTAAAATAAAAAAAAAACTACTTGTTAAATCTCGTCCAAACCAATTTTCGGTGAAAGTATGCATGGTGATGTACTTACATCACATGTTTTTTTAGCTTTATCTTTGGAAGTGTCTCTCGTGCAAATTATTCAGTTCATAGAAAAATGATGTTAGAAACCTAAACATAATTTTTGAAGACCTATCCATAGATACCTCACACGTACGTGTTTGATAAAAAAAGATGAGATTCAGTACTTAATTAAAAAACAAAATTTTATTTTTGTGTGAAAATCTTAATGAGGGTCACAGAATACATCTACTTACCAAGTATCAACAGCAAAGTTCCTATAGTTTCGGAAGAAAGTAGCTATGACATACGGACGGACAGACAGACGTGACAATTCTACAAGGTTGTGTTTTTTGTAATTTAGCTACGGAACCCTAAAAATAATTAAATATTGCCGTTGGGAAACTAATCGGCCCTCGGCAAGTATGTTAGAAGGTCGTTTAAATTAAGACGTTAAGCTAAAGCGTAATTAACAATAAAACTATATAGCCCCTGTAACGTTGTTTTTTTACTCAGTTCATGATTGGCATATAAATGCTTAATCCATAATTCCATAACATTAGTACATTGTTTTCTTATTGATTTCAACTGAAATACTAAACTGCATTTGACAAATAATTTGTTATTGTTGTAGTACATGAAAGGTGGATTGACATTGACATTTGCCCTCACATATTACCGACGCGGTTAGCAGAAGGGATGCACCTACATTCAGACACTTCTTTCTGTACTGGATGATTGAGACAGGGCAATATGTAAATCTGTCTTACTTAATTAACTGATTATTAACAATGGCAAACAGAAGTTAGTATGCTTTGCATTCCTAAAGGAATGCAGCTGTAATTCTTGAAACAATTTAAATTCTTTTTAATGTTGAGTTGAGTCTGTGAATAGATAATTCGGCTTGAACTCGTATCTGTGTAGGTCATAGGATATATTTGATAGAAACACTTAAGATATTATTGAGATTTCTGAATATCCTAATTAAAGTACCTAAAATATAAAATAGGTTTATTTCGTAAGAATATATTTATTTGTTATTGTCAAGTCAAATCAAATTAATCTTTATTCAACATTGGCTTTTACAGACACATATATATATATATATATATACATACATACATATACATATATATATATATATATATAGTATAAAAGCTGGGACTTTTTGTGTAAAATATCCTAATTATAACCAAAATTTGCACTTTGATGTTAAAAAGTAATGCAAAAATATGTTTCTACGGCCCTTAAATTTGAGAAGTTATTAAGTTTTAAATACAAGCGAAGAAACATGTATATATCCATTATAATGTTACTTTTGGAGCCGGTGTTAGCCAAGGAAACACTTTTTTTTGTTCCGCTGAGGAAACTGCATGAAATTGCATACCCCGAGAGCCGGTGGTTATGTGGGGCTCCCCAGAAGGGGAGGCCTTTTTTTTTTTTTTTTTTTTTCCCCTGAGGAAAATGCATTAAATTGCATACCCCGGCTGTGGCGAGCCGACGGTTATGTATGGCTCTCCTCCCCAGAAGGGCGAGGCCTACCCACTAAAAACCTCGGGGATGGTCTTCCTCAGGCATGTAGGGAGCCCCCGGGAACATCAAGTCACTTCCGGGAACCCTCAGCCTCCGCTACCCTGCCTAGAGGGGAGCCCTCCTCGGGGGAGGCTACTACCTCCCCCGGTCTCCTCCACCGACGACGCCCCCCGGCCACGGAAGGGGCGTGGTCCATCCCGGGTCGCCGTAGCAGTCGCGACTTCCTCGCGCCCGCCGGCGACCCAGGAGGGGGGGGGGGGCTACCCACTATAACCTCAGCGATCCCCCCCACTAATCCTCTTGAGCCGGTGGTAATGTGGGGCTCTCCTCCCTAGAAGGGGGAGGCCTACGCACTATAAACTCAGCGATCCCCCCCCACTACGTCTGGGCGCAAGCGCTTTTATTTTTTAACCTCAAGAGAGGAAGGCTGAGAATCCTCACAAGAAGCACGAAACGTGCCCAGGATACCGCCGCAACGGCAAGTATTACGGAGGTTATGAACTCAGCCTGTGAACCATATAGGCAAATCGTGAGGGCGACGGGCGCAAGCGCGTTATCCCGAAGGAGAGCTGTATCGCGCCCACCACCCCGTCGGTGTATGGCGACTAGCGCCCACACCAAGCCACCACTAAAGTAGCTGCCGGATATCTCCGACTATCCGACAAAAGATGAGTCGCTGGAGCGGCAGCGACCCTTCTTAAAGAAGAAGGGAGGCTTCACCCGTCCGCCACCTGGCCATCCCACGCCCCCTCTCGGGAGGCCCGGTATAATGTAATGGAAAGTGACTTCATGAATTATCAATATTGAAGTCATTTTCCAAATTGACGACTCTATTTAATAGAGGGGAAAAAAAACAGCCCTTGCTGAGTTTCTTGCCGGTTCTTCTCAGTACAAGGTCTCCCGCCGTAGACTTGCGAACCAATGGCGTAGCTTTTCGACTTTCACAAGTACTTGTAACAACCCAGACTGAATAAATGTTTTTGAGTTTGAATTTGAATTTGCCCTCTGTCAGATTATTAGCCGTCAACAAACGTTACCCAGGGCCCACTAGAGGTTGTCTGATCGAGCACCCAGCCAAGGAAACAGTACATTATATTTAGCAACCGACACCGACTCCAAAAGTAACAGTAATTGTAATTATATTATAATTATTTTTTATTTATATTGGAATATATTTTTTTTTTGTGGAGTCGGTGTTATGTGCAAGTAAAAATAACGCCTTAAGAAAATGAACTGATTGATTGTAATTATATTATCTTAATTATTTTTTATTTATATTGAAATATATATTTTTTGAGTCGGTGTTATGTGCAAGTAAAAATAACGCCTTAAGAAAATGAACTGATTGATTGTAATTATATTATCTTAATTATTTTTTATTTATATTGAAATATATATTTTTTGAGTCGGTGTTATGTGCAAGTAAAAATAACGCCTTAAAAAATGAACTGATTGTGATGAGTTGAATGCTATGGAAAACAAAACAAAATAACAGTAATTACATAAACAACAAAAATAAAAAAATATATATACTATATTAACATTTTTGGCGACCTGGGGGGCAATCGCACTAACAAATCGCAGCTGAAACTAAACCAAATCGTTCCACTCAACCAATCCGAGAGCTAGAATATCACGCCATTGAACAGATGACGTGATATTGTGGCGTTCGGATTGGTTAAGCCGAACGGTTCGGTTGCGTTTCGTTTGCGATTTATTAGTGCGATCGCCCCTCTGGTCTTGATCTAGTCATGTTTTGCCGGGAACACGAGACGATACGACAGACAAATACACAAGACGGAAAGAGATAAATATAGATTGGAAACTTCATAGTGGTTTTTTAGGTAAATGAAATTTCGTATCGCTGTCAGTTGGCCTGACGTAAAATTTGAATAACGTGACTGAAATTTGACGAGTTTTGAAATATAATAAACAAGAAATAATCAAAATAAAATTTCGCTGAGGACAGGATTCGAACCTGCGCGGGTATAACCCATTGGATTTCAAGTCCAACTCCTTAACCACTCGGACACCTCAGCTGTTACCACATTGTCGAAACCTCGTGTACCACGCGATTAACATAACCAGGCAACGCGTCCAAACACGCTAAATAAACCAGATGTGCAAACATTTGACACGCTACTGTTTGGCTAAAATGGCTGCAAGGCGTAAGAAAAAGTCGAATAATTAATACGATGTTCAAAATTTGTACAAAATTTAATCCTAAAGAAAGTAAGTTTGGTAAAAAGAGGGATAGATTGAAACTTAGAGAAATATTCTCCATGGAACATATTCTTTTCCTGTGGGAAAATCTGATAAAAACAGCTAAAAACATTTAGATGCAATTTGAAATGGGAATAGTTGGAGACCTGGGGAGGAAAATAGACATTTACGATGGGAATACATATAGTTCCTTTCGGAAAATTCAAATAAATAAATAACTGAAACTTTTTTAAACAAAAAAAATATATACCATTAAAATTACCTTTTTACGCGCATATTGTAAAAACTAACTGAATTTGCTATATAATTCTGGCAAAACAAGAGTAACACTTTCTATTTTCTGTCATTGTACAAAAACAAAGCTTCCGCTGAGGACAGGATTCGAACCTGCGCGGGTATGACCCATTGGATTTCAAGTCCAACTCCTTAACCACTCGGACACCTCAGCTGTTATTATAATTCCGAAACATCGCTATCTAAACTAGTTTAAATAAATATTTTTAGGAATCAGAAGAGAAATTCCTTAAAAAAAATAATTTGGCAACAACATAATTTTACAGAGGAACAAAATCAGCCTAACGCCTACTTTACGAATTACGCAACGTTACGCAACGCAACACGTAATAACGTTACGACCGGTCTACCCGCTCCGAATGCCCGACGATAAGTGAGTCGCTAGCCAACCGCAGCGGCTTTTATAGGCAACGGCCGGCAACCTTACGTAACGTGTGGGGTAACCGCTTATACGGCCTCTCCTGACATAGTGTCGTCCTCGACACGAGCCTCGGGGTTGTCGCCCCTTTGTATGCTGCCATCTGCTGCAACTCCACCATCCTCGTCTGTCAGTCATTCATTCATTCTTATACCTGTATCATCATATTCAAGCTACGTCCACTCGTACGTTCAATACATACAAAACTGTATGTCTGCCGGACATAAAGTCCAATACATACAAAACTGTATGTCTGCCGGACATAAAGTCCAATACATACAAAACTGTATGTCTGCCGGACAAAGTCCAATACATACAAAACTGTATGTCTGCCGGACACAAAGTCCAATACATACAAAACTGTATGTCTGCCGGACACAAAGTCCAATACATACAAAACTGTATGTCTGCCGGACACAAAGTCCAATACATACAAAACTGTATGTCTGCCGGACATAAAGTCCAATACATACAAAACTGTATGTCTGCCGGACACAAAGTCCAATACATACAAAACTGTATGTCTGCCGGACACAAAGTCCAATACATACAAAACTGTATGTCTGCCGGACACAAAGTCCAATACATACAAAACTGTATGTCTGCCGGACACAAAGTCCAATACATACAAAACTGTATGTCTGCCGGACATAAAGTCCAATACATACAAAACTGTATGTCTGCCGGACACAAAGTCCAATACATACAAAACTGTATGTCTGCCGGACACAAAGTCCAATACATACAAAACTGTATGTCTGCCGGACACAAAGTCCAATACATACAAAACTGTATGTCTGCGGACACAAAGTCCAATACATACAAAACTGTATGTCTGCCGGACATAAAGTCCAATACATACAAAACTGTATGTCTGCCGGACACAAAGTCCAATACATACAAAACTGTATGTCTGCCGGACACAAAGTCCAATACATACAAAACTGTATGTCTGCCGGACACAAAGTCCAATACATACAAAACTGTATGTCTGCCGGACACAAAGTCCAATACATACAAAACTGTATGTCTGCCGGACACAAAGTCCAATACATACAAAACTGTATGTCTGCCGGACACAAAGTCCAATACATACAAAACTGTATGTCTGCCGGACACAAAGTCCAATACATACAAAACTGTATGTCTTCACACTGAACGCCAAGGCCGCATCGCGGTCTGATGACGTCCCCGACGCATTACATTCGTCCGCACTTGCATCCGCTCAACATTTTGAGGCTCAGCCGAGTCAATCAAAGGTCTAACCTTCTCCCGACTCGGCCTAACCTGACCTTCACTTATATTGCCAAGATCGACGCAAGACGGTCCATGATCGAATTCAATGTGGAATGAACAGCCAAATCCGGGGTATGTGACCCGCCTGAAGACCGCGATCTGTTCAAGCGACGATGATGGCGATCACGACTAGGCGTTCCTTCTGACGGTGTGAAATCTTCATCACGCGTCCCACCATATGACCGACGTCGCGATCGGCGGCTCCTAGCGGACACCCCGTGACGGCCACGCGAACGGCGCCGCGACTTATCACGGGAACGACTTCGCGACCCACGGCCACTCCGACTGGATCCGCCAGCCATTATCACAAACACGAACACTAAAGTACGCAGAAGACTTTGTTCCTCGTAATTGTGGGCTAAGAGTTGCTTATCCCACTTCTGATTTTAGGAATCAGAAGAGAAATTCCTTAAAAAAAATAATTTGGCAACAACATAATTTTACAGAGGAACAAAATCAGCCTAACGCCTACTTTACGAATTACGCAACGTTACGCAACGCAACACGTAATAACGTTACGACCGGTCTACCCGCTCCGAATGCCCGACGATAAGTGAGTCGCTAGCCAACCGCAGCGGCTTTTATAGGCAACGGCCGGCAACCTTACGTAACGTGTGGGGTAACCGCTTATAATATATTTAACCAGATGTGCCAAATTATAGAATAGATGTGCAAACATATTATATGTAACAGCCAAAATAACAAGCATGGAAAAAAGAATAATGAAACGTGCTAGAAGGGATGTGACGCTCCGCCAGGGAGCCAGGGGGAGGGAGAGGGGAATGGTTAAAAATATATATGTATTTTAAATGCCACATTATCAAAAAACCGTTATCACTTACGGTCAATGACGGATCCGGGGAGGTTCCGGTGGTCATGACCCCCCTGGCTGGTTCCAGGACTTAGGTGGAGCACTAATTGAACATAATGATTTTATTTATACAGTGTGTTAGGGATCGGACTTCCGATACTTTACCAACGTGTTGTATGTTAAGTTTTATCGACAAAAACCTATACAAATGGGGGTCGCATCCCTCACCCCTATGAATGAGAGCTATTTTAAAATTTTATTTCTCGTATTTTAAGGAGTTTATTAAATCTTGCTGTGTTACGATTTTATTTGGTCTACATACACAAAAGTAGCCTTATTTCAAAGTTAATGAGCTGTGCTAGCATTTAACAATAAATTTGTTAAGAAATTCTTTACAATAATAAACAAAATCCTTTGATTTAGACGGAAAACTGGGTAAAATTATCTATTTTTTTTAGTTATTGGGCTCTACCTAAAATTCCGGGCCCTTGATATATATTTTATTTGTTTTAATTTATTGGCAATGAGTGGAGCTTGTAAATAAACCTAAAATACTCGTAAGTACCGCTATACAGGCAAATAGTTAAGAAACGGGTCTAAAAAACAAGTCAAAATTGACAAAAAAAAAACCCTGTTCGTAAGAAGGTAATATTTCTATTGTTTGTGTGAGAGAGAGAGGTACTTTTACGATTAGAAGGTGTAAAAAAATGATATGTCAAGGGCCCGGAATTTTAGGTAGAGCCCAATACCTAAAAAAAATAGATAATTTTACCCAGTTTTCCGTCTAAATCAAAGGATTTTGTTTATTATTGTAAAGAGTTTCTTAACAAATTTATTGTTAAATGCTAGCACAGCATTAACTTTGAAATAAGGCCACTTTAGTGTATGTAGACCAAATAAAATCGTAAAACAGCAATATTTAATAAACTCCTTAAAATACGAGAAATAACATTTTAAAATAGCTCTCATTCATAGGGGTGAGGGATGCGACCCCCATTTGTATAGGTTTTTGTCGATAAAACTTAACATACAACACGTTGGTATACACGTTTAGTTCGGATGACAATGCATGATTAACTGTGTGACGTCATTCTAAATCCAACATGGCGGCGTATCCAATATGGCGGACCAATTATTTTTAATGCACTCCTACAATATGGGTATCAAATAAAAGGGCTTGCCAAGAATAACTAGAAAAAAATAATTTTACGTCACTCTTAATCCAATACGGCGGAACACCAAAAATGGCGGATAATTTTCTTTTATTCGTTCCTACAATATGGGTATCAAATGAAAGGGCTTGTTCTCAGCAAGCCTGTAGAGGTACTAAAAAGTTAAAAATAAAATTAAAGAAAAAAAAACCTTTTTAAAAACAAGCTTTTATTATTTGTTTATAAAATGAACTAAAAAGTTAAAAATAAAATGAACTAAAAAGTTAAAAATAAATTATTAACACTAAAACTTTTCACCATACATAATTATTCAATCTCGTCCCCCCTCTTTATCATAGTCCCCATTTATAAATAAAAGCGTGTTACATTGTGATAGCTTGAGGAAAATGTTGTATTGTATTAAATGTAACAAGCTTTATGTATGGTGAAAAGTTTTAGTGTTAGTAATTTATTTTTAACTTTTTAGTTCATTTTTTGTATCTATTGTTAGCAAAATTAAATTATAAGTTCTTGACTTGACCACAACTATGTGACCCCCCGCTGGCGCCAAAGTTGGATTCGCCCTGCTTAGGGCTATGAAAAATAGATTGTTACCGATTCTCAGACCTACTGAATAAGCCGTTTCGAAGGAGTATTGTTGACTAACATTATGACACGAGAATTTATTTATATATAAATATAACATTGACATGTTATATTATTTCAATGAATATGAATCATTGTGTCAATTACAATATTTGCACAGCTGTGTTCACACATCGTACAGCTGCTGATAGTCTACTGGCATTTGGAGGCGGTCTGCCAGCTGAGGTGTCCGAGTGGTTAAGGAGTTGGACTTGAAATCCAATGGGTCATACCCGCGCAGGTTCGAATCCTGTCCTCAGCGAAATTTTATTTTGATTATTTTTATGGTAATTCTGTACTTTCTTAATAGTAAGATAAAAAGATTAATAGTTGAAATTATACCGTAGATTTTTTCAGGTATTGACAATACAAATCACAAAATGTCACACTGTATGAAATTCAATTAGAGCAAGTATTTATTTAACACTAGCGACCCGCCCCGACTTCGCACGGGTACAATGCAGATACTAAATACACTGCAAAAAACCTGTAAACGTTTTATAATATTAAGATTTATCATAGCAGCGCCATCTATTGATTACTTACTCAACCCAGTCGAAAGGTATCGACATCTGTTAGAATCATTTGGAGTTAACAGATAATTGTGACTGTCAAATAATAACAGCAAAATAATTAGCAATAAATTAAAATTGCAACGATAATTTGAGATTTAAAACTATCCTATCTCTCAAGTTGGATCGAACTGCACATGGTGTGCGAATTTTATTATAATCGGTTAAGTAGTTTAGGAGTTCATTGAGCACAAACATTGTGACATGAGATTTATATATATTAGATTTGTTGTCGAGCCGCTACTGTAAACTTTTTTTTTATATAAGTCATGTACCTTTTTTTTAATTACTCTTTGATATTTATAATTTATGTAAAATTCTATTGTCTTTGTTGTTACGGTGCTAAGTTACTTTGGCAACTCTGTATTATTGTGAATTTTATTATTAAAACCTTTCATTGCCCATTAGTTCGCTTTATCATTTAAAACATTAGGAAACAGCCATATTCTACTACTCTCTACTACTCAGCTACAACATTATTAACCTATTTACGTATTTTATTATGTAAAAATATTTTTTTTTATACATTCTACCTGTCATGGGAGGGCAAAGGGAACCAAGCCCATACAGATATGTCTAATGTAATAATTCATAAAACAAATTACTTAAGATTAATCTTCAATATATATATATATATAGAATTTAATTCTATATATATATATATTTATAGAATTTAATTCAATATATATATATAGAATTAAATGGCCAAGTGGTTTTCGGGATCCAGATCTAAACTTGGGATATGTTGTTCTCCTGGTCGAGCTGAGCAAAAAATGTAATGGTCGCAAAAATAGTTGACGACTCATTTTCCCGCTAGGGGGCTTTGAAGTCTGAATTAGAAAATCGTTGATATATATATATATATATATATATTAATTTATTTATTAAACTTTATGCAAAAAAAAAATTACATAGGCGGGCTTAATACCTAAGGTATTCTCTACCAGCCAACCTTTGGGTGGTGTGGAGATGTGGTGTAGGTGCATCGAGATTTTGATAGGTCTATACTTAAATATGAAGGTATCTGTATGAATAAAATGCTGTAGGATACATATTATTATAAACTAATATATAATACAATTATATACATATATTTAATAAACTATGTAGTAACATATATATACAAGTATAAATATATATTTATATAAATAAATAACAATATATAAACTATGTAAATATTAATTATTTAATATCTGCCAATTCCTTTACAACATCCTTGCAAGATCAACCTTGTGCCATAATATCCGAGAAATGTTTACGGACCTTTCGTTTAAATGAGGCTCGAGTTGGTGCCATCCTGATTTCATAAGGGAGAGAGTTCCACAGAAGTATGGACTGAATTTGAAAAGAAGAGTGGACAGAGTGAGAAGTGTGCTGAGGACAGCTAAGAAGAAGATTGTTAGTCGACCGTAAGGTTTTAGAGTGAGTAGAACATAGATATTGGAAATGAGATAATAAATAAGAGGGAGAACAGGAACAGTTAAGTAGAGCGTAGAGAGTAGTGAGAGCACGCACGTTATATATAATAGAATAATTGTAGGTGCATAGTTTATCTGTAAATGAATGATGAAGCGTATATTATTCGGACATTGCCAACAGAATCGAATATGGAGAATCACTAATGCGTTCCTAAGACATACAACTTAATTATCTAATAATCAATTTATATTTCCTCAGTAATATTGCGCGAGTGTCTCATTCTTCGTTCTATGATTGAATATTGGATTTTGGTGCGGATACTTCTCCATTCACCGTCTTGGGCCAATCCATAGAGTCGGTAGATATAATATTGGATATTATGCCAATGCCTTTTGACTCATTTCCTATTTGATTATCTGTGGTAATGCAACGTAATATCTGTTACTTAATCAGTGTATTTATTTTTTATTTCTGCCCGCGGCTTCGCCCGCGTGGATTTCGGGATTGGGTCTATAGAGGGTTAAGGGTCATAGCTTTTGCCCACGGCTACATATGCGCGGAAGTCGGTTTATGGCGCGAAGGTTTTATCGCGCTTCCCGTGGGACTGTCCGTTTTTCCGAGATAAAAAATACCGCAAAACCTTGCTCAAGAATCACTCTATCTATTGATGAAAACCGCATGAAAATCTGTGCAGTAGTTTTTGAGCGAAGCCTTTATTGCGCATCCCGTGGGATCTGTAGATTTTTCCGGGATAAAAAGTAGCCTATGTTACTCGGGGATAATGTAGCTTTCCAAAGGTAAAAGAATTTTTGAAATCGGTCCAGTAGTTTCGGAGCCTATTCATTACAAACAAACAAACAAATCATTCCTCTTTATAATATTACATTATTTTTTACTAATCAGTTATTAGAGCTTATTCGGGCTAGCGTAATTGGGATAAGTGTAAGAAATATTCATTTATTTATTTATTTCCACTGGAAGTCCCGTATCTTAGGGGTGCGGACGTTTTAAGTAAAATCCTACTTAAATATCCTTACTAATATTAGACATCGGAAAGTGAGTTTGTTTGTTTGTTTGTTCCGCTTTCACGCCGTAACTACTGAACCGATTGCTTTGAAATTTTGCCGACGTAAAGATAACAGTCCGGATTAAATAATAGGGTTCTTTTTATCCCGAAAAATCGACAGATCCCACGGGATGCACAATAAAGGCTTCGCTCAAAAACTACTGCACAGATTTTCATGCGGTTTTCATCAATAGATAGAGTGATTCTTGAGCAAGATTCTGCAGTATTTTTTATCTTGGAAAAACGGATAATCCCACGGGAACTGCGATAAATCCTTCGCGCCATAAACCGACTTCCGCGCATATGTGTCCGTAGGCAAAAGCTATGACCCTTAACCCTCTATAGACCCAATCCTGAAATCCACGCGGGCGAAGCCGCGGGAAGAATATAATAATAAATAAAATAAATATTTCTTACATTTACACCAATTACCTAGCTCTGTTAGACTTGTGTTATGGGATCTCGGCTAATGGACATACTTATATTATACACTAGCGGACCCGACAGCCTTCGTCCTGTCAAAAAGAGTTGTACAGTGGCAGTTTTTTGTTCTTAATTATTTTATAGATAATGTCGCATAGCCAACCAAATCGCAAAAGAAGTCTAAATGACCTATTACATTTTGTGGCTATTCAATTTTGGAACGTGGCATTAAATCCTCCAACGATGTATTCTGTGCTCCAACGCACGCACGCACACTGTTCTGATAGATATGATTGAATTTCAACTATATGTAGCGTTAATAAAGCGCAAATTGACTCTTTGATGTTAGGAACGCGCCTTCATTGCTTAGACAACAGTGAGTGCTTGCAATATGAACTTTATACAATAACAATAAAGCTCAATTATTCTATTTCCGATAATTATTCGAATTTTCCTCATTGTAAAAACCCTCTTTGAACTTCAACGAACATTAACAAAAAAGAATTGGCCAAATTGGTCCAGGCGTTGTTGAGTTATGAGCTTACCAACACATTTTGCGATTCATTTTTATATATAAGATATATAAATTGATTTGTTAGACATATATTATAACAACTATGATGAAGGTACAGATGCTCGCATTCATCACGCAAACATCTGCCCCCACCGGGACTCGAACCCGGGACCTCAGAGATGGCGACACCTTGAAACCGGTGTACCGACCACTCGACTACGAGGTCGTCATAAATAGTTTCTTTAATAGAATAATTCTTGAAGTTCTTTCTTATGTATAAGGTATTGAAATAGGGGATGAAAGTTTGTAACTTTTTGTACAGTTAACTTTCATCCCCTATTTCAACCCTTTACGTTCCACCCCTTACTTACTTTAGATTCTAGACTATCTGAGTACCAAATTTCATTCAAATCGGTTCAGTAGTAAAGCACGAAAACGCGACAGACCGACACAGTTTTATAAATGGAATTATTAAATGGAAGTCATACGTAAATATTAAAAGAATATATTTATTTTGTAAAAATTATATAATTTGTTGTTTTGGCTGTATAAGCATCAGTACGGTCGGCGAAAAAGTAAACGCGCCATTTTCAATTTTCAGTACTATTTTGCAAGTAGATATTTTGCATTGTTTCTTTTGTTAAGATTTTTATATCAAAAATGTCATTAAGCGATGAAATTGATTGTACGAATGAAATTATAACGAATATATCAGAAATGACTGGCGGTTAAGGCGGAAATCCAACGTATAATTTTTATAATTGTACTTTCACAAATTGTTTTTCAAAATAATTTTTTATCGACCTATAAAGTTTGTTCATTCCTCGCAATGGTGTTGAAAAATGTCGTATAAACCTCGTGAGCAGTTAAAAATTATATTCTCGGCATAAAATGAAGCACTCGCTGCGCTCGTTTAATTTTGTGTCAGCCTCTAACATAATTTTCGATATTACTCACTTGTATTATAATGTACTATAAACATAATGCATATAGCTTTCATAGATATTGTAATAATACATTATGGTACAAGTGTGTAATGTTGGTGATGTTGGTGACCGTCCTCGGCTCCCTCAGCGGTAATCATCAATACACACGTGTATCATACAACATTTTTCAACACACTTCTGAATAAAATAATACTTAAATAAAAAACCATTTTCTTCATAAATTGTATTTGCAGACATCTTAATTAATAACTAACTAAATAACTTCAAAAGAGAAAACGAGACGAGTTGTGAAAAATGTTTCGTAATGGCGGGAAAAATTAATTAGTTTTCCTATGCGCGCGCATCGGCCATAGACTAATAAATTTCGTAATGTAGGGAAAAATTAATTAGTTTTCCTATGCGTGCGCATCGGCCATAGACTAAAAAATGAGGTTTCTTTTTTTTTTGGCTTTCCGCGGATAGCTTTTTAGCGCAAATGTAAGCGTAACTCAACCAATAATATTAAAAAAAAAACTATTACTCACTCGTGAATAATAGTAATGAAAAAGTCACAGTTTGATTATAGGTGTCATTATGTACCTAATTGCCATGGGATTAGAGCCACTTTATGATGAAGTGTGTTGAAAAATAGATTATTAATCTATATTACAATAATAATATGTTTAAAAAGAAAGGATTTCATAATAATTTGTTTTTCTCAAATGTGTGTCGAAGGGGAAACTTAAGTCCATTTCACTGGCAACAAATTCAGAAGTGAGTGCCTGTAATCCTTACCCCGCAATAAATTAACCGCTCCTGAAACAATAGTAACAGGAAACCCTGAAATTTATTGCCGAAGAAAGGTTGTAGTTAAAATATTACTTTTTTATCAGCCATTGCCAGATAGCTGCTTAGGTTCTCTTTAATTTTACATGATAACATACTTGCTAGTTATCATAGCATTTATTGGAAACTTGTTGTGCTTGCAATAAATATATAGATAATAATAATAAATATACAGATAAAAGACAAATAGATAGTTAAAATGTTTATTTACAAAGCGTCTAATTGTCGCTTTCAACTGAAATGGTTACCTATTCGCCAGCGCAGGGACTTGCATGTTTTATGCGTGCAGAACTGTTCTCTCAAGCCAACATTTTTGTTTTCTTGCTCCTCGCATTTATAATAGCCTAAATAAAATTCTTAGTATATACTCCTGCACTTATCGTGAGTGCAAGTTATTGGTCACTAAATGGTTGTTGACTCTCTCATATAAGGACACCGAGAAATTGATTTCAGCCTAAGTTTATATAAACCGAAAACAGCTATCACTCACGCAGGCACACACACGCACACGTACATACACACACACACGCACTCACACATATACATACTTTAATACTATTTTATATTTTTGAGATCTTGTTACAATTGTCTTTATTTGTATATTTCAAAAATCCCGGAAGTGGGCGCTAATAACTGCAACACAGTTAGGTACTAAAGCAGTTATTATCGTACATAATTTATGTAATAAGTGTAAATTGATCCATAATAAAGATTTTTGAATTTTTTTGATTTTTTTTTGAATTTTTTATCCCTACTTTACAATATCTTCTACCTTCCAACATCTCCATCCTACCTTAAATCTTTGTTTCTTTTCGATCCCATTCGTCATGTCGTGCCTTGCGTTCTAATTTTAATCTGACTCTGGATATACCGCTCCGAAGTACCGACTATTTTTCATATTCTTTTTCGGCTTATGCCGTCCGGTTGTGGAACTCTCTCCCTGAGGGTATTAGGGGAGCGCGAACGCTGGAGTCCTTTAAGAATCAAGTCCGTGTTCACTTCCTGTTAAAGATTCCTTAACTCAAGTTATAGCCTATTGTCCTGTCCAATTACTGTACCCATCCTACATTTAAATCTCCTTTTAATATTTCCCTGGTCCTAGGTTGCCTGGAAGAGATTGCTGTTTAGCAATAAGGCCGCCTTTTGTTCATTTGTTATTTTCTTTTTTTTTGTGTGTGTATTTTATGAATACAATAAAGGGTTATTTTATGTTATGTCCTTATCACACACAAACATAGCAACACCAAGAGACTAAAATTGAATTTACATAAAACAATTAATAACCCAGTTCAAACTAAAGTTGCGTACGCTGCAGAAGAGTAAAAGGGTCGTAGCTTAGTGATTGGAATTACTCACTAAAGTATGTGAGCGAAGCACTGGTATTCTGCTAGCAAACCCGAGGGTTTTGTATTTGCCAATAATTTGCAAAGATTTTATATAAAATAAACATAGTCTGTCCTTATAAATACAACTATGTATGTGTGTGTATATAAATAGACTAGCTGACTCGTGCCCACTTTCGTTGGGCATAATATTAATAATCCCCGAAGCGAGCACGAACGCGATCCGAATTAAACCCGAAGCCATCGCGCGCCGTCCGCTGCCTGTTTTTTTCTCCGATTCACTTTGCAAAACGGACTACCACGTAAAATACCTTTTATTTTTCGGTTTCTTATATAACCTATGACACTCAGCAATAACGTGGCCTTCTATTGGTGAAAGAATTTTTAAAATCGGCTCAGTAGATCCGAGATTACCCCTTACAATTTAACAAATATACAAACACACAAACTTTACTTCTTTATAATATTAGTATAGATATACATATGTATGCATATAAATGTAAATGCAAGCAAATAAAGAAATACAGAAATAATATTCTGGGTGTCGTATAAGTTTCAATATCATGTTGTTTCATTCAGTGATTGATTAATGTTCGTTGTAATTAAATTATATTTGAAGTGCATATTACAAAAGCATGTAACTACAAGTTAAAAGTATAGACACTGCTCAAATGGCAAAATCCGCCACCGAGGATTCGCCACCCCTTGGGAATCCCTATACGTTGTTTTTGAAGAAGAAATAATTTAAAGTTTTTTTTAAATGAAAATTTAGATGTCAATAGGCTTGTTGCCTAAATTTCAGTAGTTAGATACTAATATACCTTGATGCCTGTTCTATACAAAATAATTATTATTTTTGAAAAAAAATGCTTATTTATAAGAATAATTTTGCATTTAATTAAATATTTGACATTAGTCATCAAAAACGCTCATGACTGTCATGGCGTCTTGAATGACGTCACGCCGTGCAAAACACAGCTGTTTTAGTATCGGAATATTCGGTATTGTGAAGTTGTTTTAATAAAAAATGGATTCATCGTATTACAAGTACTGCATAGTGCCCCAGTGTACAAGCACAAGTATAAAAACACCAAAAAAATTATTTATATACGTGCCAAACAATCAGCAGATACGTAAAAAGTGGCTGACACTCGCGAGAAGGAATGATGCCCATTCTTTTTCGCACTTCCACAAGACACTTGGGAATGACATTTTGACTTTGACGTTTCGCACGGCGTGACGTAACACTTTTTAATTGGTGTTTGCTGTCACGTGACTTATGGCTTATTTTGTGCAATTTTATTTTATAAAAATATAAATAATCAAAAGTTATTATTTTATAAAACTTTGTTTTTTCATAATTAAATGATCATCTTAATAGCTATGCAACCTAATGCATCAGATTTGTTCATAGTGGATACAAGCCTATTATAAGAAATGAGTACAATTAATTTGATACAGCCTACATTGTTGTGGGCGTACCAACACGAAAACAAGAAACGCATTTTCGAAACGATTGGGTAGATGACATTTTTTTTTTATTCTATACATAATAACAGTTCTCTTTTAGATGAGAAATATTGTAGAAGTAACGACGTATCTGCGATTATTACTTTCGAAGATACAGCGCCATGTTTGCGGCGCTGTCGCGGGTCGCTCAAAAACGCTCCATACAAAGCACGCTGCAATCGTGACGTCATAATTTACTAAAGTCGCCTAATTTGTATGAGCGTATTAACAATATTGTCAATAACTTGGTTATTTTTACGTCTATAGATATACTTTCCATATTAAATAATGTTACATTTAATGTGAGGAAAATGAAATTCCTTCAGCCAGTGTCGGGACGCTGCTTGACAGGAGCACGATATCCCTCGCTATATCGCTCAGACTTGGCATCAAGACTAATCACCCCCATCGCTGTCGTTGTGGAGCTCGTGTCGGTGAGTATGGTCACCATGGCCTCTCTTGCCAAAAAAGCGCTGGCAGAGTCTCCCGTCACGCCTGCATCAATGACGTCATCCGCAGAGCTCTTGTCGCAGTCAACGTGCCAGCGCTTCTTGAGCCTAGTGGTATCTCTCGTGACGACGGCAGGAGACCTGATGGGATGACGCTCATTCCATGGAAGCAGGGTCGTCCTCTTGTGTGGGACGCAACTTGCTCTGATACGCTTGCTCCGTGTCATACAGGTAGTACGTCCCTTGCTGCAGGCGCGGCGGCTGCCGCTGCTGAGTGCTCTAAGCGGCGTAAATATTCGGCTCTCAATGATAGCTACATATTTGCGCCGTTTGGTGTAGAGACAATGGGTCCATGGGGTCCAAGCGCTCGGTCCCTTTTTAAGGATTTGACGAAGAGACTCGCCGAGGTGACGGGTGATCAAAAGGCTGGCAGTTACCTACCTCGGTCAGCGTATTAGCCTCGCCATCCAACGGGGAAATGCTGCCAGCCTTTTGGGCACCATCCCTGACGGCAGCACTGGAGGTGAAGTTTTTTTTATTTTGTAAATTTTGTATATTTTATTTGTAGTAATTTTTAGTCGTTAAGTAGTTTTAAGCTTAGAATATAGTCTTTGTCTTATTATATGTGTAATTAAAAATATTATTTGAGTTAATATATAATTAGTCACTAAAAGAAATATTTGTGAGGAAATTGAAAAGTTATTTGTTTCATTAGAATTTTGTAAAAAATATTTTTACATTTTTTAGAAATTAATATTGACTTACGTTCATGAAATAAAAATTGCTCAACTTTGATAATTATATAATAAAAATAGGCATATTCATTTGTAGTCATCTACCCTATTGAATTAGAAATAATAAAATTCAAATACGAATTTACAAATCCATTATTTTTCATCAATCATTTCGTGAATTGTGTAATGCAGCGTAGTCCAGCCCACTCGTTGACGATTTCTACTATAAATATTTCTCAGAAGTGACATTAACAATTTGACAGTGAAATATTGAGTGACAGCCAAAGAACTTTTTAATTTACGTTCCGTTTTGCGTGCGATTCATCACCGGCTTTTTAAATTATCAGTTTATTGCATAACGATTTTTATTTTTTCTGTGTGAAACGAAATTTAATAAAAATTTTAGGTTTTAATGACAATATTGAATTTGAGTGATTGGTTTGTATTCGTATTTGAATTCCAGATATAAATTCCAAATACAAATTTAATTACTAATTTTATTTTATCTATATTATATTTTATTTCAATATTAGTAAGATCAGCGGGATTTCTTTCCATAGCTTAAATTATTTGTTTTAATATTTATTTATTCAGCAAACTTAACAGCTTTCACATTAGTAATACAATCTTCAAGTTAAATACATAAATAGCCAATAACAAAGTTTGTCATATTAAAATTAGCAGATGACGTATGTAGTTAGTAGAATATGGATAAGTACATTAGAGGTAACTAATACAAGTAACTAGTATATGGATAAGTACATCTGAGATAATGAAATTTATCTAACAATATGAAGAAGTATGTGTGCATGCATGTGTGTGTGTATGTGTGTGTGGGTGGGTGTGGCTACTCTGAAATACTGTTTGAGAACCGGGGCAAATGCTTTATAATACTGTTTATGAATTGGTTGCGAGTCAGAAAGAAAATGTCCGTATCATAAAATCTATCTTCGTAAGTTTGTATAAGACGATATAATACGGAGTGTTTGGCGTAATTTGAGCGAGCTGATCCAGCGTAAAGTGAGCTCTTTCGCCTGGTGCGCATACTGCAAGCGTAAAGAGCGATCCGCGCCGTAAGCACCGGGCAGTCCAGTGTAGCATTGACTATATCATATAGTAGCTTCATATCAGCGACCATACGACGGTCCTCCAGGGAGTGCATTTCAAAAGCTATAAGTCTTCCTTATAGCTTTCATGTTTCTTATGGCGATAGTTTAAACGTCGAGTGAAACAGCGCTGAACCGATTCGATACGAGCCTTATGTGTGACATATGATGGGGACCATACTGGTGAAGCATACTCCACAATGCTACGCACGTATGCAGAATATAATTTTTTAAAGACTGAATTCTTTTAAATGGCTTAGCACTTCTATGGAGGAATCCCAGCATTTTGTGGGCTCTCTGTATTATAAATTCAAAATGGAATGCAAATGACAGCTTACTGTCCAACATGACTCCAAGGTCACGAACTAAGTTAACTCTAGGAATCACAGAGCCATCAATTGATAGTTATAAGATATAGCACTACGCTTCCTTGTGTAAGTGATATATTAATTTGAGAACACTTCTCGTGCAAATAAAATAGGGGTGTCAATTAAATGGTTAGCATAGTATTGTTATTTCTGTGAGCAGAAAACGGTGAGCAGAAATAGCTAATTGGTCAGCAACTCATGGTCAGCAAACATTTCAAAATCAATCAGCAATTTATGTCATTCTGGATGGCTGTAATTATTTTTGTACAGCATATTAATTATATAAGCTGCAATCAGCTGCTCATGTTTAATAAAATTTTGGTAAGCACTCAGAGTGTAAGCAAAAAAATGCATTTTGTGCTGCATATAAGAGTAGCAAAAATACTTTATTTGTCATGCCTAACCTAACCTAACCTAAAAACTAAAAAAAAAAAAAAAAAAAAAAAAAAAAAAAAAAAAAAAACCCTAACCTAACATACCAATCAAATATACTGCTTATAGACATGTTTTTCTGCCGCTCAATCATGAAATCTTGCCGCTCAAGTAGTTATTTTGCGGACTGAATGTTTATTATGCAGACTCATGTTATTGTTGGCTGCCTATGTATGATTTAATTTTTGACCATTATCAAAATTAGTTGCGGAACAAGAATTGCTGCCTGTTTTTTTTTATTGCAAACAAAATCTTTGTATGCTGACCAAATTATTTAAATGCTGCTTTTGGGTGGCTCGCCAAATTTTATAATTGCTGACCAATGTAATTACTTCTCATAAAATAGGCCTATGGATGCCTGCATCCATAGACAGACAGACAGACATGCCATATCCACAAAGGTTCCGTTTTTTTTAATCTTACTACAGAACCCTATAAAGTAAATATTATTGAAATTTCTTATATTAATTCAATTACATAGATTTTACTGAGGATCGGGTTTTGAATAATTTTTATTTGTATTTTAAATTTTCAACCCCTTCTGTAACTAACCGTTATGAAGTTATGAATTATTTTGATATAAATAAGTTACAGAAAGTTATTATCTATGCAGTTTCATAAATGGAAATAATAAATTGATTTCACAATACCATTGTGATAAATAAATCAAAATCCTTTGTCAGCTCAAAGCCTACAACTTAAAACGATTCCAATACAAATAATAGAAATAAAGCAAATGATTGGGAGACACATCCGTGTCTCAGTTCTTTGCACGATCAAAGCGCTCAGGCGCCAGTATTTTCCTTGTACATAATTCTTAATCGATATCAGAAAACATTAAAATTCCCCTCCTCTCATGATTTCGTTGGACGCCGGTGTTGCCATGTTTACAAAAATATTCACCTTAGAGATGTTTTCTTTTTTTTTATTGTTTACTAATAACTGTAACGGTGTAGCCGTTACATGTCTTATGTTGCCTATGGTTCACCATCGGTAAGCATTGTCTATGATATTAGGAATCCTAATGGGAATCCTGGCCGGTTTATTTCTTTCGTTTATGATTTTGGTTGTCAGTCAAAATTCGAAATATGTCATCTGCCAAAGCAAAATAAGCTAGGCTGACTCACTCTATGTTTCGCTTTTGTACAAATCGAATCAAATTTATAATTTATATACAATGTCATAAAATACTACCTGTTTATTATATTGGAAATTATATTGATTTATTAAAAATTTCAAGAAAGCGTCCTACACGGAATGCTGTAGGACTTTTTCTTTTTCTTATTACTTATACCTTTTGTAAAATCGTTTAAATAAACCAACCTCAAGCAGCCAACTGTAATTTGAGCATTGACTACTGAGAACCCTCCCAAGCCGTAGCCTTCCGCTACGCGACATTTGGCGCCCCACGTTGGGCGCCAAATGTCGTTCTCAGAACACTTAAAGATCAACGTCCATTACAGGATAGGTAAATTTCTAATTATCACATAACTAGCAGATGCTCGTGTTATGATTTTATTATATAAAAAAAGTATTCAATTGTATAATAAGTCAAGCACTTCTAATGTTAAATGGTATTTGATTTGACTAGAAGGAAAGTGTGGTTTTGGCGGCACTGATGCTGACTGAAATGAAATGGCGGCAAAATGAAGATATATCATGTGACCTAGTCTCTAAGCACAGTTTAGTTCTTAAGCAAGAGTCGACGAGTTAGTTTTAAAGTGAACAGTCAGTGTACAAGTTTGTAGTATTATATATATTTGTAACAAAGAACGGTGGTTTTCATTACAATCGCGACTTCGTCTGCTCAGGATTGGTGTTTGGAGTAGTTTAAATTAACGTACATATACATACATACATACATACACTCACGCCTTTTTCCCACGGGGGTAGGCAGAGATTACGTCTTTCCACTTGCTACGGTCTTTACATATCTCTTTCGCTTCATCTACTTTCATAACATTCCTCATACATGCTCGACGATTGCGGGTACTTCTGACCTGGCCTTTTTTGAGGACACTTTCGATTTGTTTGAAATATGTTCGCCTAGGTCTTCCTCGTCCCGTATCTCCACTCTCTCCAGCTTCATAAACCATTTTCGTCAGTTTACTTTCATCCATCCGTTCCACATGCCCAAACCACCCAAGCATCCCTTTAAATTAATTTTAAATTAACGTAGCGTGTATTATAAATTGTAATATAAATTGTTTATAAGGTATATTATTGAAAAGTTTCATTTAAATCCATTGAGTAACAAACATCCATCCTCAAGAAAAAAAAGCTTGTCGTTAAAAGTATTCTATAAGTAAGTAAATCTCGCCACAAGCTTTTATATGTAAAGGTTAATTTGTTCTTTTTAGCGCATTTAATAGAAGCTTGTATTAAAATTTTATTTTTATTACTTTTTGTTGACAGAGTCGTCAATTAGAAGCAGGCCTCAGATAAATTGTCTGAACCCAACTTCCTTTACAAGTGTCAACATGTTCACATTATATCTATAAAAGCTATAGTTTCACTATGTGATTTGCTATAGTCAAAATATTTGACAATATAATAACCTTTTTTCATAAAAGTATTTTTGACAAGTGATTTAAATTTGGTTAATCTGTGAAACTTTGTGGGATTTTGTTGCTTTACATTTCCCCATAAAAAAGCCTCTAGTTTTTGGAATGACAAGCTTCCATATTTCTCGTGTTTAATTGTGAATTATTTAATTTGTTTCAGAATTTTATCTCATGAGAAGAATATCTTTATGTGGATACTGTTTTTTTTTCAAGTTTGTTTAGTTTTGTATGTATTATTGTAACTGTTTGTGTTCCAAATGTATTTTTAAAGTATTAATTTTTAAAGTCTTTAAATTACAGGTGTTGTCGGATAAAATTGTCATATTCCAAATTATTAAAAAAATTCTCGCTTCCAACTTTGACAGCTAGGAGGTTGCTCATGGATCAAATGCTATTGTATAGTATTTGTCACAACAAGTTAGATTGTAATTTCTTAATGATAATATATATATATATATACGTGTCCCGAGTCGTTCTCAACGTATTCGAGACACTCATAGTCATAAGCTATTCGCTCCAAAACTGTGCAAAACCAACGCAATGAGCACTTCATTGATCACTGTCGTGTGACATTTCTCAATGTCACACGACAGTTTTAGAAACCGTGTGTTGGAACATCTTGCTTGATGATTGGTTCCTTTAGCCGAGTATTTATTTTTACTCTTTCTCAAATAAAATAACTACTTTGTAAGACACAACGCATGTTAAAGGATTTCTTGTCGTCTCTTGTCGAATCTGGCAAGGGAGTACGACTCTCATAATTAATATGTGTTGTGTCTAGTGTTCTCCTAGTCAATAATATTGTAAGTCTGGGGTTAATGGTATTGGTTGTGCAATTATTAAGTCTTATTGTTACATTTATTTGTTATAATTACCTCATTGTACAATTGTTTATTTGACCCCAAAAAAATTAAAAAAGAAAAACAAATTGGAAAATAAATGTAATAAAAATATCTGCAAAATGTGGGGTAATTCCCTGAACATGGCCACACCGTGAGATCTCTATTTTTCGGTCGTAAAATTACTTTCGAATCACTGATAGACACTTAAGCACCTGGGATTTACGACGGCTGCCTCCTCTTCGCCTTTTTATTCGGCCTTTGTGCTTTGTCCAACTTTATTGAGTAGCCAATCTCTACTATATTTTCCCTGTTAACGTTCGCTGCGATACTGGAGAATTAGCTTTATTTCCTTTGCGAAATTACGCTTCTTTTATGGGTACTTGGGTATAATGTGCCGAGCTTTTTATAGGAAAACTAGCGGCCCGTCCCGGCTTCGCACGGGTAGACTTTAGACTTATCTTATACTATATTGTATTTTTATATTATATGAATTAAACCCGAAGCCATCGCGCGCCGTCCGCTGATGATGATGATGATGATGATGATGATGACACTCCGCAATACTCTGGCTTTCTATTGGTGAAAGAATTTTTAAAATTGATGATGATGATGATGATGATTTAAACTATCCTATCTCTCAAGTTGGATCGAACTGCACATGGTGTGCGAATTTTATTATAATCGGTTAAGTAGTTTAGGAGTTCATTGAGCACAAACATTGTGACATGAGATTTATATATATTAAGATATTGGCCTTACTTTTGTATTATCTATCATTGATATAATAATAAGCAGTAGTGCGTAGGGAAGTCACGACCACATCGCCTGCTGGTGGGGCATTTAATGCCCCTTAACTGCCATAAATGCTTCATCACAGTCTCCCTCAGGGCAGGTTATGACGAGCTGTCGGTGATGCCACCAGCCACTTTCTTGCCTAAACCAGCCGGACAGAGTGAAGCGCAAGAGCAGATGCTCGAAGGATGGAAGTGTAATAATGTCATAACGCCGACGGCGGCGTCTCGATCGCTGTCGCAGACACACCTCTCTACACCCTTAGCCGTTCACACCAATGTTGCTCTCATCGCACCAATATTGGTCTGCTTTTTAGGGCCCTTTAGTGAGCGGCGAGTCACCTGCCATATTTAAAATCAATTAGGAGGCTTTGAGAAGGCAGGTGACCGGAGTCTCTTCCATAGTCCGGTTCTCATTTGTCCACAAACTTTTTTAACTCAACCACAAATGACAATAGTTTCTGTGCATCTAACTGGGCGTAGTCTTTAGCTGCATTCCTCATGATGCAGATAGAGATTAGACCCAGTTGGTACACTCCACGCACGCTTTCATTAAATTTCGCTCAAATAGCCTCTACGCGTTGGATCTGTCCCCGCGCACGCCTTTAAAGGACCGTGTCTTATAAAGGCGCGTGATAAGCGACAATAATAATACCTTTATTGCAGACAGAGTCAATACATTTTATGGGTTAAATTAGACGATTAATGTTAATTAGAATAAATGTTAAATTAGACGAAAACTTTATGTTCGCGCCTGTTAGAATATTACTAGCAATTTCTTTAATTTTTATTTATCTCACTGGAGTGGAGAAGCTGAGAATCCTCATGGATTATGTCGGACACCAGACCGATCGAGGCGGCTTCACCGGGATAACCTACCGACTAAACTCAATCTCACCCTTGGCCATAAGGGGTTGAATGGAAGGAGTTTGATTCAAATCAAATCAAATCAAAAATTTATTCTTTAAATAGGATTTTACAATCACTTTTGAATGTCAAAGATGCTACGCCATTGGTTCACAAGTCTACGGCGGGAGACCTTGTACTGGAAAGAACCAGCAAGAAAACCAGCAAGGGCAATTTTTTTTTTCTTTCTGTATCATTACAGAGTCGTCAGTTGGAATCCGGCTTCAAATACACAATCTGAACCGAACCTCCGATACAAGTTAAAACAACTAACAAATATATATTTCCGTCACAAGAGTCATATCGCATTAAACAAATCTGATATGTATATGTCCGGTACAAAACAAAAATATTATCTTATATATAAAAATGAATCGCAAAATGTGTTGGCAAAAACGCATAACTCAACAATGCTTTTACCGATTTGGCTAATTTTGGTCTTGAATTATTCGTAGAAGTCCAGAGAAGCTTTGTACGTAGAGAAAATAAAAAAATAAAATTTGAAAAAGTGTAAAGTCAACATTTTTATACAAACAATTTGTATTAATACTTAAAAGCTAATTTGAACCTTTGGCAAGACAAAAAAGTGACGTTAGTTCTGTCAAACAAATTTAATGTCATCATATGTCATTTCAAGTAGGAACAAAAAACTGGCACTTTACAAATCTTTTTGACAGGACGAAGTCTGTCGGGTCCGCTAGTTAATTATAGAATCATTAAAATTATATATCGCAAAATTTACATTTTTTTATTTTTTTTTTATTGTTAAAGTTGACAAACAAGCAGGCTGCCCACCTGATGGTAAGTGGTAACAGTCGCCTATAGTACATGTGGTTCCCACGAGATTCGCAGCAAATCTGCAAACCTCATAAGAACCACAGTGTACGTTGCCAACTTATGACATAAGATGTAAAGTCACAGTACCCAGTAATTTCACTGCCTATCTTACCCTTCACGCCGGAACACAGCAAAGCGAACCCTGCTGTTTGGCGGCGGAAATACCCATGACGGAGGTACCCATGCAGACGACCCTGGTACAGAGTCTACCTCCTAGGACAACAAATAGTCCTAGGACATCCAATCATTTTTATCATTCAAGAAATCATTGACCTTGTAATACCCTTTTTTCTTTAGAGTATTTTTAATATGTGCTTTAAATTCATGTAACGGCAAAGGAGTAATATTTTCTGGAAGTGTGTTATAAAAGCTACACATTTCCCTAAAAATGAACCTCTAGTTTTTTGAAGATTTGATTTGTATCGCGACATGTCACTTTTATATAAATTGTTTTTATTAATCAACTAGCGGACCCGGCAGACTTCGTCCTGTCAAAAAGATTTGTAAAGTGGCAGTTTTTTGTTCCTACTTGAAATGACATATGATGACATTAAATTTGTTTGACAGAACTAACGTCACTTTTTTGTCTTCGATTGTTTTGCCAAAGGTTCAAATTGGCTTTTAAGTATTAATACAAATTGTTTGTATATGGGAGTATAGAAAGATGTTGATTTTACACTTTATCATGATTTTTTTAAAATTTTCTCTACTTACAAACCTTCTCTGGACTTCTACGAATAATTCAAGACCAAAATTAGCCAAATTGCTCCAGGCGTTGTTGAGTTATGCGCTTACCAACACATTTTGCGATTTATTTTTATATATAAGAAGATATTGCATTACAAAATTTATCTAAAATCCAGTCTTTTTATTTTCAATTTCTTTTTTTAATTAGAGAATTGAAATCTACATATATCCTCGCGTTAACGGTTTTATTTAAACTTTATTGTACAAAATTATAAATGCAAAATTATCATTTTAATAACTTGTACTTTATGCATGTAAATATCTTAAATTGAATTTTTTGTACAATATATATAAAAATAAACGTAAATAATTTAAGAGAAAACTTAAACCTGGTATGCCCCCGATAGCAGGGTAGCGCCCAAGCTACCGGTAATTAGGGCTGCAGGGAGGAATCTTCGGACAATACGTGCCTTGTCAAGAATCACTGCTTCCTGTACCCGGCCCTTGATCCATCTGTCAAGCGGGAATCTCTTAAAATGTTGCTAATGCCTTACAGAGCTTACTTTGGGCTGCGCTGATTCGTGTGAGTGTAAGAAATATTTATTTATTTATTGTCTGTGAGTCCGTCATAAAATTTTAATCTGCAATATTCACATTCTTCCACACCTTCGCGCACATCATCATTGACAATGCCTAATCCCATAAATACATTAAAAAACAACAAACAACTGACCTTAACATTATTCCCTAAAGGCAAGTTAAAACCTCAAACTCTTATTATAAACAAATTTGATTGTTTTTTTGATAATAAACAATGTTCCGTATATTGCTAATTGAATACACGTTGTAACGTGCAATTAATAAGCACAACCTAATTCGATTACTTTTTTTAGCAATACTATTAACAAAAAACCGGCCAAGTGCGAGTCGGACTCGCGCACCGAGGGTTCCGTACAAACCTGCAAGGTTTACAAAGTTCATTCATTACGACAATCGAGTCGTAACTATGGTAATTTTATTGCAAAATGAAATTCATGACATTACAACTTGATAGCTCTACGCGTTCATGAGGAAAAAAGTAATAAGTTTATATTTATTAAAAAATATATATTTTGTAATGTAACTAAAAATTTAAGGTTTTCGGAATTTTTCCTTTATGTGTGCTATAAAACGTTGCTTCATGCCAAATTTCAAGATTCTAGGTCGACTGGAAGTACCCTTTAGGTTTTGATTCCCTTGCGAGTACTTGCGAGTTTCAAAATATGCAGCTTAAATTGCTGTTTCTTTTGATTGCGTTGACATAGAAGTTTGATTTTGTTACAGCTTAAAGGTATTATAGAGCTGAGTATTTGGTATGAATTTCAATTTAATACCACTACGCGTTTATGAGGAAATGGGTAGTTAATAAGTTTAAAATTATTAAAAAAAATATATTATGTGATGTAACTAAAAATTTATGGTTTTCGTAATTTTTCCTTTATCTATGCTATAAGACGTTGCTTCGTACCAAATTTCAAGATTCTGAGTTCACGGGAAGCACCCTGTAGGTTTTGATTCTCTTGCAAGTGTCGAAAATTTGCGGCATAAACGGCTGTATCTTTTGATTGCGTTGGCTTAGAAGTTTGATTTTTTCACAGCTTCAAGGGACAGTAAACCTGAGTAATTGATATAAACTTCAGCTTCATACCTCCACGCGTTCCTGTGAAAAAGGGTCTTGACAGACGGACGGACAGACGGACAACAAAGTATATAAGGGTTCCGTTTTTTCCTTTTGAGGTACGGAACCCTAAAAACACTCATCACCCCTTTTCAACCCTTTTCGTTCTTTCGAAAACCCTCAAAATTTCAGCAAGTTACTAATTACTTACGGGTTTTAGGTTTTAATGACTGGCCTATTATATTAACTGGTGCCCGCGACTTCGTTTGCGCAGGACAGGCGCAGGCGGCCGAATTTTTCGACGAAGGAGTTTCCAAGCTCGTACATCGCTACGATAAATGCCTTAGTTTGAATGGTGACTCTGTAGAAAAGTAGTATTTGAGTGTGACTTTCACTTGTGTATAATAAAATTTGTTTCCTATACTTTGTTGATTTTTTTATTCCAAAACGTAATCTACTTTCTGGATAGCCCTCGTACTATGTCCCCAAAACTATAAAGAAGTGTCATCTGCAAATAGTACAGTATTGCACAAAGTATCAGTGAAGTGTAGGAGATCATTAATATATATCAAGAAAAACAAGGGTCCCAATGGCGATCCCTGGGGCACGCCCAACAATAGGAGTACCTGCAGACTCAATCCCATTAACCACAACTCACTGGACTGGCTGGACAAATCAGATTCGATTAATCTAGACTATTAGAATAATAGGAGGAAAATTTGACTCGCAGAATTTCTACAAAATATAATCGCTGTCTATCTTCCATTGATAAAAACGCCATGGATAGTCATCATCAGAAGTTTACGCAACTGGAACTCCGTAGTTCACGTTAATAAATATAAATATTCTGTACATTATGGACCCTGTCGGGCACAGCAAATGTAGGAGAGAGGATGACTTATCATTTTTATTAAAAATAAAAGAAAACCATAACTGAATATTACTATGTCAAATGATCGTAAGTCTAAACACTCTTCTTATGTATTATCTCTATATTATTATTTAGCTATCTGTTATATGATTAATTATTATTATTAAATTAAGTATCATTTTTATTAATTATTTTGTAGAATTTACGATTATAAATCATATATTATTTCAATTTAATTTTATATGTATTTAAGTATTTTTGTGCATTTTATTATATAGTTTTCAGTTCAATTTACTATGTCATTGTTTAAGTTTTTATAGTTTTTGGTCGCACATATACCGTACCGAATAATAGCACTTTTGAATCAGTAAAGTTTTTATTTGTTTTAAGTATATTTATTCCTGTGACATATTTCTAATGTGTGTAGGAAGCCTATTGAATATTTTGATACACATTACGAAGGGACTGCTCGAATGCAATTTTAATTGTGATGAAGGAAGGGACAGCATTGTCCTATAGCGCAATGTATACTTATTTTGTACATCTTGCCTCTGAGTGAAAAAGTTTGCGTATCTCTTTACGAATTTACAAATTTCATAGATATACAAGCAGGGTAAGGTTAATATATTTAATCGTCTATCAATCAATACATAGTATAAAACAAAGTCGCTTTCGCTGTATGTCCGTATGTATGCTTAGATCTTTAAAACTACGCAACGGATTTTGACGCGGTTTTTTTTAATAGATAGAGTGATTCTTAAGGAAGGTTTGTATGTATAATAAATGCATAATATAGTAGAGAAACACTGATAAATTTAAAGGTTTCTAATGTGATGTCGTAAATAAGCACATTTTTTTGCGCTTATATTGCAAACGCTAGCTGAACCCTACGAGATAGACCAAAATAATGTACTACAGTATTGTACAACTTACAAAAATCCACAAAAAAGTCCGCGATGGTATATGTCTATCTCTTAGGGATAACCCACCATAACCATTTTTTCACTGCACCCGTGCGAAGCCGGGGCGGGTCGCTAGTCTCTAATATAATAATAATATCTCTAATAATAATGACATCTGGTGAACAGAAGTACTAGGAACAGAAGTAATAAGAACAGTGGTACTAGGAATAATATATGTATGTTTGTGTATGTGTGTATTAACTCTTTAATCTCTTACCCAGGATAGAAGTCGGGCGTGAACATGTGGCCTGGCAAAAAGTCCTCTGAAGGGAGCAGCGCCGGCACACCCACTTCGGAAGAAGAGGTCAAAGTGGTGCTGGTGGGAGACACGCAGTGCGGGAAGACTTCGCTGGTGCAGAGATTCGTATCGGACACTTTTATTGAGGTACGTGGTTGTAGAGGTTTTAGGAAGGATCTTCCTAAGGGATACAACACTTTTAAGCGCTAGTTGTCAACCCATCAAATTCAAATTCATTTATTCAGTCTGGGCTGTTACAAGCACTCGTGAATGTCGAAAAGCTACGCCATCGGTTCGCAAATCTACGGCGGGAGACCTTGTACTGAGAAGAACCGGCAAGAAACTCAGCAAGGGCTGTTTTTTTTTCCCTGTATTAAATAGATACAGAGTCGTCCATTTGGAAAATTACTTCAATATTGATAATTCCTGAAGTCACTTTCCATTACAAATTAATTAATAAAAACATAATTTCAAAACATGCCTATATTAGGAATGCCGTGTCATACAGTTTTAAAAGAATATATTAAAGTTAAATTAAAATTATAATAAATACGAGCAGACTCATCTCCGCTGGCAGCACCCGTTCACGAGCATGACGCATGAACCAGCCATCGCTTCGCTCAACCATGTTCTTAGGGAACGTAACGACCCGCCTCACACGACACTGCCGAACAGATTTTAATGAGAGTATGACTACCCTTAAGCCACAAAAGGATACAAATCACCAAAAACAGGTACCCGTGTAAATTAGCACAACTAAAAAAAAAAATCAAACGCAGGACACGCGCATACAATCATTTAAAAACTAGCAATAATGTATTATGATACAAGTAACAAAATGTTATTATAATAAGTACAGTTAAATATACATATTATGTTACACAGCTACCTAAGAATTTATAAACAATTTGTTTATTTCAACGAGCGAGGGTTTTTTAGTCCCAGACACTTCGATCATCCAAGTAATCCTGGACTCGATAATATCCTTTGCTCATCAAAGTTTTTTTTACTCGAGTTTTAAGTTTATCAAAAGGTAGATTAACAATATTGTGTGGTAACTCGTTATAAAAAGTTATACATTTCCCCAAGAATGAGTTTTGTGTTTTATGTAATCTAAAATTTGGAACGGGTGTCCACATTCACATCGTCATCTTATGTAAGGTCTCGCTCACTCACCTGTGTGTAGCCCAGGTCGTATGCTACACACCCCTCGTCAAAAATTCTCACTCTCCACTACACAGCGATTAGACGGCGCGCTCAAGTTGCATCAACTCCCTAGTTTCGACCCTTTTTTTTTTGTTCCCCTGAGGAAAATGCATTAAATTGCATACCCCGGATGTGGCGAGCCGGCGGTTATGTGGGGCTCTCCTCCCCAGAAGGGAGAGGCCTACCCACTAAAAACCTCAGGGATAGCCTTCCTCATGCATGTAGGGAGCCCCGGGAACATCAAGCCACTTCCGGGAATCCCCAGCCTCCGCTCCCCTGCCTAGAAGGGAGCCCTCTTCGGGGGAGGCTACTACCTCCCGGTCTCCTCCACCGACGACGCCCCCCGGCCACGGAAGGGGCGTGGTCCATCCCGGATCGCCGTAGCGGTCGCGACTTAGAGGCGCGCTCAAGTTGCATCGACTCCCTAGTTTCGACCCTTTTTTTTTTTTGTTCCCCTGAGGAAAATGCATTAAATTGCATACCCGGCTGTGGCGAGCCGGCGGTTATGTGGGGCTCTCCTCCCCAGAAGGGGGAGGCCTACCCACTAAAAAGGGATAGCCTTCCTCAGGCATGTAGGGAGCCCCGGGAACATCAAGCCACTTCCGGGAACCCCCAGCCTCCGCTCCTCTGCCTAGAGGGGAGCCCTCCTCGGGGGAGGCTACTACCTCCCGGTCTCCTCCACCGACGACGCCCCCCGGCCACGAAAGGGGCGTGGTCCATCCCGGATCGCCGTAGCGGTCGCGACTTAGAGGCGCGAATTAAGTTTTGTGAACCAACTTTACTTTTAAAAAATAATTTATTTTATAATTTTGGACAGAGTTTCCACTTATGTCTAACTAATAACAATATCTTATCTTAATTACAACTAGTATTTATATAAAATTAAAATGCAATTATGCTATTTCTGAATGACGTGTGACCCAGATGAGGCTGCTGATGTAGCATCGGCAGATGTGCTTACAAATGATATTCGGCAGGGGTGGTCTATCTTAACTCCTCCCCCCTTAAGTGAGAAATTATCCGAGGTTGTTTGAAGAAGCTCCGGAGAATTTCGTCGTCTATGACAATAAAACAACAATTTATACCTAATAGTAATTAAACATAATATAAAAGAAAGTACAATTACGTATAAACTTATAGTCCATATATTTATATCACTGCTCACTAAGTTTGTGTCTATTTCACTTGCTGTAAATTTAGCGTTGTTAACTACTTCTTTCAGGTCGCTGAAGTCCACGTTCTTCAAATCCAGCTGTTTGGACTCTTTCTTGATCTCTGCCTGTAGACTTGGTATTTCAATTGACGATAGATGTAGATTAATTGTTGATGCATTTGTTGGTGTGTGTATAATATTTCTCCAACTTCAGTCCTACATTTATGGTTTGGTAGCATAATGTATGTTCCCTTGACTTGGTGCTTGTAGACTCGCTCAGGACAGTGCTCGGTTATTATTATGTTATTTTTGCTATACAATAGCCAATAATTGCTAATAATCTTCTGAATTTTTAGATCTTCGAGTTGAATAATGTGTTGGTGACACTTGCTGTGGTTATTTTTCATCAGCATGATTTGTTCGATGCAGGTTTCCTCTCTGTATTCTACAATATTATTCTTTGAACAAATAAATTTTCCGTCTTCTATTTCTTCGCATGGACTTATTGCAGACTTGTATTTCAAACCTTTCACCAATAGGAAGGGATATGAGGGAATAATTGTATGAATATTGGATGTCAAATTATTAAGGATAGGAACGGGAATTACTTTATAATATATGTATTTATCTGATTCTATTAAAGGGATTTCTATAATAAAAACTAAACTATCTTTATTCATATAAGATTTTACAACTATGTTCTTTTCTAACTTAATGAGATTTTCCTTACAAACAGGATATATTAAATTTGCATGTTTTTCTATTTCTAATAATGTATTTGTTAGTTCCGTTGTATTTATAATAGACTGATGTAGTATATGTAGTTTACTAAAAGCTATGGCTGTTTCAATTTCTTGTATTATATTGAAAATAGTACGAAAGCTATTCAGAACTTGGTACAGAGTGTTAAGTATAGATATAGTATTACGCATAGATTTTTCTTTGTGAATGACAGAATTGATTTCATCAATTTCTAAACGATTGACATTTGAATTTATGCTTTCTGAAATATTAACTAATTTAGTGAAAGCTTGTTGTAAAAGCGAAACTTTTCTTTCAACTGAATGTTCGTTATTATTTAATTGACTAATTTGACGATTAAAATTGTTTGCGTCATCTTCATCTAAATTACCAGAAATCAATTTTACCAAAGAACCAATCGGACTAAATATCGCTCTTTTAGTTATTTTTGATGAGGGTGATATCTGATTTATCCTATCTTTCGTTAGTCTTATAATTAATTTAATTTGTTTTGTTAAACTATTAAATTCACTTTCGAGTTCATTATCATTACTAATTATTTTGCGAATAGTATCATACTTCTCTATATTATTATTAAATTGATCTACGATAAAATCTAAGTCTAATATTTTTAGAATAGTCCAGGAGTTATTCCTCATCGCCGCTACTCCCACTTTCAGAGGAACTATCCCGGGATTCGTGTTCATATTTCGAAGTTCCAGACTGCGGTTCTGTTTCATCAGTGCCAGGAAAACTAGCCACGATCTGTGGAGGACGTTTTATATATTTTTATGGCTACTCTTGTTTTTCTTTTATTTCTTTCGACAGGTATAATATTATGAGTTGGTTTTCCTATGACCTCAGCTTTTTCAAAACGAGGTAATTGTTTAGCCTTTCTTATTCTAGTGGTTTTCATAAATATTTTATCACCTTCTTTTATTTCAGGGACTTCTTCACCTCCTCTCTTTTCCCTAACCTTAATTTTATCGCCTTTTAATTTATCGGCTACATATTCATATAGTACTTTTAAACGTTTTCTGTGATCTTGAACTAGCTTTTGCATTAAATAACGTTCTTTATCAATATTAAATACGTTTCCAGAATCCGTATTACCGAAAACGATTTCGAACGGCGTACAGTCCGTTGCGGAATGAATACTGTTGTTATATGCCATGATAGCATAAGTCATTACGGAACAGGCATCAAGATCACTTTTATCATATTTCGCTAACCTATATATTTCAATAATGGTAGAATGAAACCTTTCTACAATGGCCATCGAGTTTGGATTATTTGGTGTACTTATATGCAATTCTATTTTATACAAATTTAAAAGTTCTTTTATTAATTCATTATTGAATTCTGTGCCAGAATCACTATTTAGTTTCTGAGGTAGTCCGTACATACTAAAATATTTAATCAGAGCTCTAACAACTTCCGGTGTACTACGATTCGGAATCTCTATAGCTTGGCCTAATTTACTAAAAGCATCAACTATTGTTAGATAATATTTTCCTTCGATGAACAGAAGGTCCATGAAAGCTTCTTGGAATGGTGAATATTGATTTTGTGTTAATTGAATATTTGGTTTTATTGGTTTTCGTTCATACTTCATTTTCCTACATTGTTCACAAGAATTAAGTATTGCTGTTATTGTTTCCTTCATATTTTGCCACCAATAATGACGTTTTATTTTGGCTAATGTTTCGTTTATTCCTCTATGGCATGTTTTACCTTCGTGATATTTTAGTACTATGTCCCGTTGGTCATTTTCAGAATCCATTAAATTTATAACCCTTTCTGTACATTCAACGAGTTTACATGTTCCCTTTTTATATAAATTAATAACCACGCTTGAAAAAGTTTTCCTAAGCGCAGGATCTTCAAAATAAATAAAATATTTATGTTTATTGTCAATGTATTCTTTAAGGAAGTCTTTTACTAATATTTCATTATTAATTGGCATATGAACCTCCAATATGCGTTGTTTTTTATTGGACGTATTTTTAACTGATAGCTTATCTAATAACCATGTATGAACTAATATTTGCCGCGGTTTTGTATCTATTGCCTCGTTAAGAATGGGAATTCCTTCGTGTTCTCTATTAGAAACAGAATTTGCTGTAGCGTCATCGTTTGAGATTTCCATCAATTCGACAGTTTTTTCGCTTTCTGTGTCTGATATTGATATGATCGAAGATTTCTTTTCTTTCTTTTTACGAATAGTTACAAATTCGGTATTTAAATCCTTAACTATATCCTTAATCCTATCATCATTATCGTCTATATTAACAAAAATAGAATCTAAATCTTCATCTAACGTATTTATTTTAATACGTGATAGGGCATCAGCATTCGTATTTTGTGGCCCTTTTTTATGCCTAATTTCAAAGTTGTATTCTTCTAACCTGAGACGCCAACGTGTGAGTTTACTATTTTCGGTTCTTTTAGAGAACACAACCAAGCTAACGGTCTATGGTCCGTATAAATTATAAATTTATTACCATATAGGTATGGTCTAAAGTGTTTAGTAGCCCAAACAATAGCAAGTAACTCTTTTTCAATGGTACTGTACTTTACTTCAGTATCACTTAAAGTACGACTCGCATATGCTACTGGCTTATCCGAGCCTATTGCTCCTTGAGACAGAACTGCACCTATCGCAAAATTTGATGCGTCAGTAGTCAGTACAAATGGTTTACTGAAATCGGGAAACTGTAATAGTGGTGCATTAGTCAGAAGTTTCTTACAAGTTTCGAAAGCATTTCTATATTCATGATCTAAAACTATTTTACGTCCTTTCTTTAAGCAATGTGTAAATGGTTTCGTTATTTTGGCAAAATCTTTAATAAATTTTCTGTAATACCCTATTAACCCTAGGAAACTTTTTATTTGTGTAGTTGTTTCTGGAATCGGATATTTTAGAATAGCCTCTATTTTATCATTATTAGGTGTCAAACCCTCGCTAGTAATAGTGTGACCTAAATATAACACTTCTTTTCTCAGAAAATGAGATTTATCTAACTGTATTTTGAGATTTGTTTCACGAAATCTGTCAAAAAATTTCTAAGTTTCTGAACATGCTCAGGTAAGCTTTTTGAGAAAATGATGACGTCATCAAGGTATATTAAGCAATGCAAGCCTTGAAGACCTCTCAGAACATTATCCATTGCTCTCTGGAAAGTTGCCGGTGCAGTTTTCAACCCAAATGGCATTCTATTAAACTCGTAATGACCAAAAGGTGTGCTGAAGGCAGTTTTGGCTCTATCTTGCTCCTGAACTTCTATCTGATGGTAGCCACTTGCCAGGTCAAGTGTGGTGAAATATGAGCTGTTTCCTAACATATCAAACAAGTCATTAATATTTGGTAGGGGATATTTATCGTCAACGGTTATTTCATTAAGTCGGCGATAGTCGATGACCATTCGCCATTTTTGCTGTCCTGAAGCATCAGATTTTTTGGGTACCAGGTGTACTGGAGCACTCCAGGGAGAGAACGATTCCTGAATGATATTATCTCTAAGCATTTTTGAAACTTGTTGTTTAATTTCTAATGTTTGTACTGGTGGTAACCTATGTGCCTTAATATTAATTGGATCTTCATTTTGTGTTCTAATGTTATGCTTTACCTGATTCGTGAAGGATAACGGAATTTCTTCACAATAAAATATATCTTTATATTCATGACAGAGCCGTTCAATAATATTTTTTTCTTCTATATTCATGTGATCTAAACGTAATTTACTTAAATTTTCTGTTAATAATTTGTCTGTATCTTTTCTGTTATCCGTAAAATTTAAATTTACTATATTATTTTCATTATACGTTTCTACATAAAATGGACTTATAACTACTAGTGTTTTATGTTCATTGGTGCAATTTTGAATTACTGTTGTCGCATAACCTTTCTCACATGTTACTAAAGCGGCGGGCATTCGAATCCCATCAGTGAATTCCTTATAATCTAAAATCGCGGTACCATTTACAACATTAACTGGTAGTTTTACTCTCATTTCAGTCCGAGGAGGCAATTTGTAGCTCTCCTTCATGGGTGGCGAATATATAATTGGAATGTTTGTATTTTTCAAGAATAAAATTTGATTTTCCATATCGATATTTGCATTCAATTGCTTTAGTAAATTGCTTCCTATCAAGCCGTCGTATCTATCGTCAACGCTATAAACATAAAACTTATGATATTCCGAACTATTAAATATATTAGGTAATGGTATTGTTACAGTAACATTATGTAAGCTTGAGGCGTGAGTGCTAACAACTTCAAACGGTTCGTACTGTTGGTAACGAGAAAAAAATTTACTTGCCAATTTCGGGCTAATAAACGACCTAACACTACCTGTATCAATCATAAAAACTGCTTGTATCTCAGGAATAAATATATGAGGAAGATTTAATCTCTTATTACAATTAATTTTTATTCGTTCTCTATGGTGGAGGCCGGTATACAAAAATTTGCCTCATTGGGAAACGAATTTAGCATATCCCTATTTGACGTACTGTTGCTCGTATTTGACTGTGGTTCACAGTTATTAATGTAATTTACGCGTCTAGAGCTCGCGGTGCGCATTGTGACATCAGTATTTGAACCTGATGCCGCCGAAGGCACGTTGCGCTGATTCTGCAGATTTCGATTATTTACAAAATGTTGATTTGTTATTGGCGGTATTGACCTATTTTCATTTTGCCATTGATTATTGTTAGCGTAATTAAATGCTCTTTGATTTCTTAATTGGAATGAATTATTTGGTGAACTAAAAGAACTGCTCGGCATGCTATTTGGTGCATGTGTAGTACTGTTAAGCATTCTTTGGTTGTTATTAAAAGGTCGTACATTCTGCGTATTAAATCTATTAGAATTATTAGATTGATACCTGTTATAGTTAGAGATGTTAGTGCGTTGATTATTTTTAAAATTATAAACAGTTTGAAAATTTTGTTCTTCTAACACTATTTTTAAGGCATCTTCTAAGCTTGTAACATTTCGTATACGTACCAGTCTAACTAGATATGTAGGTAAATTGTATAAGAAAACATTGAAGGCTAAGTGATCATAAATGTGTTGCTTAGCTTGGCGTAAGTTAATATCTAGAATACTTTCATTAATTTTTGAAAATAAAACACTTCGAATATGTTGTAACCGATGACAAAATTCTGAATAACTTTCACCCTGTTGTATTTTGGAAGATTCTATTTCCATTGCTATACATTCCTCTGTACGAGGGTCACCAAAGTGATGTCCTAATAATTGTTTTAATTCCTCCCAGTTTTGTATTGTATCTCTTTCTCCTACTAATCTAGCTGCATCACCCGATAACCTACTTGTTATAACATGAAATAGATACTCGTTTTGGTGATGTTCCCCTTGGAATGAGCGTAAAATATACTCACATTTTGTTATAAAAAGTGGCAATAATCTAGAATCTCCATCAAAGATAGGTATTATTTTCACCAGTTCCTGAGGTACTCTATTAATTTGTTCCATTTTAATAAGTAGGCAATGTATTTTAAAACTGATGAGAGAGAGAAAAAAAAATTGCACTATTGAACTATAATTCTAACAAAAATAATCCCTATTATACTATAGACCGAATTTTACTTACACGTGGTACATATATTTATTTATGTTATGTAAAGTAATAATAACGTAATTTAAACTATGCAATATCTATATATTAGGCGTTGTAAATCCCAAAGATATCAGATATATACACGAAATAATGAAAGGATATTACAGGAAAGGAAAAAGATTTACTCACAGTACTGCAACTTGTCTCATTATTCCCTTTGAATATTGCTAGTTCTGTCCTTGTAAAATTGGTCCTCTTCTTAATAAATTTATTTGTTCGTATCCCGGTTCAAACGTTGAAACGTACGTCGTTGGATCTCTTCTGCAGAAATGTTTTATCCACGATATAGAGAACCTGGACTACCGGGTTCCTACTACGGCTGCGCCAATTAAGTTTGTGGAACCAACTTATTATCTTATCTTAATTACAACTAGTATTTATATAAAATTAAAATGCAATTATGCTATTTCTGAATGACGTGTGACCCAGATGAGGCTGCTGATGTAGCATCGGCAGATGTGCTTACAAATGATATTCGGCAGGGGTGGTCTATCTTAACTCCGCGCTCAAGTTGCATCGACTCCCTAGTTTCGACCCTATATAACGACTCCGGAGCAGTAACCGGTTTCGTTAGCAGATAATGATGGAAGAAACGTATCTTTGTTGAGATTGGATCATTTTTATTGAATAAATTGAATCAGTAAAGTGCTTCATTTGCATCATTTGTATCAGTGACTCTGAACCGATTAAATCGATTCAAATTCGGTTCAGTCGAAAAAAGTTCAGTTCGAATCGGTTCAGTAGTTTTTACGTGAAAGAGTTACAAACATCCATCCATACAAAATTTAGCGTTTAAAACATTAATGGGGAACGTTTTTGATGATGGAGATCAATTTTCGTTATGTATTCGTTTTACATTTAATATTTTATTTAAAAATGCGGAATATATCACTTCCACAACAGATTCCCGGCTCCCGACAGAAAGTCCGTAACAGCCATTAACGCAGGAAAAATCCTTTTAAATCATTCTAAAAGCATGTGTTAACATTTCCCATGTGTCCGAACGCCGCCATTTGTTTCTGTGTCGCGTCAGCTCCGAGTGACACATTTTTCGAGGCATTCCGTTTCTCGTGGCTTTTGTCGGCGACGAACGACGCGGCGTAATCTACGAAATCGACGCTCATACATAGTCGATATTGCCGATCGAAAATTCAATACTCGCTGAATATTACTTGCTATTAATAATCTCTTGTAACATCTCTGGAAATTATACCAAATTCCGTATTATGCAAAACTATGAGATTCGTACGATTGCGAAACGAGCATGGAACTCTCTATAAGCAAACTGTTATAACTAAAAATCAACACACTCAACAAAAAATCGATAAGTTTGTAATTTTTTTATATATTTTATATACAATGATAGGTGCTTATATCGATCGATATATGTTAGTCGCTTGAAAAATCTGCTGTCATCTCTCAGCAAAATATTACTAAGTTCGTAATATGCAAAATCATGTGATTCACTTATGAGATTCTTCAGATTGTGGAACCAGCATGTAACGCTCGAAAACAATTTGACAGCATAACATGCCCTGCTGGCTATGGGAAGTACCAGTGATGGCTATAGATACCACTTTTTTTTGCGAGGGAAATTCATTGACACTCCGTCTAAGCCCCCTGGGTTAGGGGACAAGGGTGTGTGGGACTCCACGGCAGCCGCGACTACCCACTAAAACCCTCGGGAACACCTCACAGGCCATGAATGAGCAGCTACGAGCATACGCAAGGCGCTGCGCTCGCGTAAGCCCGCACCGCCCCAACGTGGAACATTACGGGCTTCCGTCTCCGCCAGCGGCATGGGGGTACTTTGTGGTCATGGCTATAGGTACCAGACTGTACCCCATGCTTAGGTGTACACGTTATGACAAATACCAGAGGTGTCGATTGCCTTTTGTTTAGTTTGTAATTATTTTTACAAGCTTTTATTTACTTTCACCTGTCCCGTTGTCTGACTGTAATCAAATCTTGCAACTTAAAGGAGTATGCCCATTCGTAGTATCACCTTTACTCGTCCTTGTGCCTTAACCAAACTAATACCAAAAAATAAGTAACAATTTTTAACAAAACTCTGCAATATACCAAGCCGAAACTTCGCCGGAGATAAATCCACATAATAATTAGTAATTATTTCACTTCCGTTTCATTCGCCGTGTATTTTTATTGATGATATTCTAATTTCATTGATAAATAGTCTCTTCGGTATTGCCATATATTAACGATCGGATCGATTGGTCAAAAATATATTCGATACATTCCACTGTCCTCTCGTGAAAGGGTAAAAGGAATACCAAAAACAATTAATTTTCTTTAGTCTTTTTTCTGCTTTCTCTAATATTTTAGTCATTATTCTGCTTTAAGAGTTTCTTTATACAGATAGCTAATATCAATGTTGCTAAAACAATTATTTTTAAATTAATTAATTATTTTATATGAATTATTGGATAGTTGTAATATTTATTGGATAAGATAAACTTAATCATTTTATAGTTTTAATCTTCTACAATTAATAGGTATTATCAAAAATGATGATAGGAGAAATTCGTAACTTGAAAGTCTTTGGTGTTTAATTTCTATTTTACCCATCGAAATAGAGTCAAATAGTTTTTAATAATTGAATATATAGTTAAAAATCTACAATATATCATAAAAATCATTATGGTACAAAATCATTTTTGGCGATACTAAAGTCCATACTACAATGGGCATTCTCCTTTGATCCACTTCCCGGTTTCCGATTGAGCTGAAATTTGGTATACACGTTTAGTTCGGATGACAATGCATGGTTAACTGTGTGACGTCATTCTAAATCCAACATGGCGGCGTATCCAATATGGCGGACCAATTATTTTTAATGCACTCCTACAATATGGGTATCAAATAAAAGGGCTTGCTAAGAATAACTAGAAAAATAATGTGACGTCATTCTAAATCCAACATGGCGGCTTATCCAGTATGGCGGACCAATTATTTTTAATGCACTCCTACAATATGGGTATCAAAGAAAAGGGCTTGCCAAGAATAACTAGAAAAATAATGTGACGTCATTCTAAATCCAACATGGCGGCGTATCCAATATGGCGGACCAATTATTTTTAATGCACTCCTACAATATGGGTATCAAATAAAAGGGCTTGCCAAGAATAACTAGAAAAAAATTATGTTACGTCACTCTTAATCCAATACGCGGAACACCAAAAATGGCGGATAATTTTCTTTTATTCGTTCCTACAATATGGGTATCAAATGAAAGGGCTTGTTCTCAGCAAGCCAACATTGTGATAGCTTGAGGAAAATGTTGTGTTGTATTAAATGTAACACGCTTTTATTTATAAATGGGGACTATGATAAAGAGGGGGGACGAGATTGAATAATTATGTATGGTGGAAAGTTTTAGTGTTAATAATTTATTTTTATCTTTTTAGTTCATTTTATAAACAAATAATAAAAGCTTGTTTTTGAAAAGGTTTTTTTTTAACAATTAACAAAATATCGTAGTAAAGTGTACGTAGCCTATGTCATCAATTCATACTTACAAACTTTCACGAGTATAATATTGGCAAGGATAAGATGATTTCTTAACTTCAAATACAAAACCAAACATGTAACTCAAGAGCTGATATTCAATGACCTTTCATATCTTCAAGTTAAACCAACCTGTTATTCATAAGGAATTCCCACTCAGTGAAGCTTATTGTAGAATATGAAAACTTTCACGTCGTCAGAAGTTTCACGTCACCTCTTGACGAGCTGACGGAGTGACGCTGGAAGTAGGTGGGCTGTGCTTAAAATATGCAACATAAGTTGGATTAACATAACAGACATTGTAGAAGTTCGGAGCTTTAAGCTTCGCGTGTTTAGAGGTATCTTAAGATTGTATTAAGGTGAGACGTTGAATTTTAATATTGTTACGCCGGTGGCTTAGTAAAACTTCAAAATGATTTTCTGTGACTTAGAAACGTTTTCAGCAGGCTGAAACGTCGTTTCAGGCCGTTTCAGAAGTAGCTCTTTCACATACTAAAAAATCTAAATTACACCCAAGTTACAGTAGTTTTCAGGCACCTGAAACATGTTTTCAGTACGTTCTACCCTCTATCCAACGCCGCAATAACTTGAAAACCCGTTTTCAGGCGTTTTCAGGACCCCTTATGAGCCATTAAGCCTACTTCAGTAAAAGGACATAAATTTCAATAGGAGCGAAAGATATAGCAATAGTAGAAAGAGACAGACATAGTTGGAACATTCGAGAAGTATTAGAATGAGAAAACATCATTAGAAAGAGATAGACAAGCTCAGAATATTTGAGAAAGATAGTACGGGAATATTCGAGTATTGTGTGCAAGGATAGCACAAGGAAGAGACAGTTATACTCGAAACGTCTCGAACGCGCGACGTCATTCCTACGCGCTTGTGTATTGGACTACACATTCGAGTGTGTCCGCGAATGTTCTGGCAAGAGTGGCAAGTGCTTAGGGGACTATATAAGGCTGTGTCCGGCCGCCGGGAGGAGAGTATTGTTTTGCGATACAGTGCGAAAACATCTAAGTGATATTGGAGAACTAAGAAGCGACTTTCAGTGCTTTCAGTGAAGTGATTAGTGACTGTTAGTGTGCTAATTAATAAAAGTTCAGTGTTTTGGTAGACCGCTGTTTGATTTACTGACCCCAGCTCGTAACAATATCTTGCTACTGTTAAAACCTTAATTAATAAATATTGGAGTTGATTGAATGAAAGGTGAAATGCGGTTTACGATTTATTTACGTATTAAAAAAGTATTTTTTTTTTAATACAAGCTTCTATTAAATGCACTAAAAGAACAAAATAAACTTTTACATATAAACGCTTATCGCGAGATTTACTTACTTATAGAATACTTTTAACGAAATTTTTTTTTCACTTTTATTTTATTTGCCGACTTAAAAACTAAGCTTAGCAAACCTTTTCATTTGATACCCATATTGTAGGGGTGCATTAAAAATAATTGATCCGCCATCTTGGTAATGCCGCCATGTTGGATTTAGAATGACGTCACACACATAACCATGTATAAAATAAAACACCAGTACTTTTCACCATTATCACCTTTATTTCCACATTGTACTGAACTTAGATTATTATAGAGCACTGTGCTTTAAAACACAATAAATTGTTGAACACTGAACCACAGTAACACACAAAACTCTTCGAGAGGTCTTTACTCGACTGTAGCTGCACGATGCGATGACTGCCTCAATAATGGAACACTGAGTCACACGAATTTAAAAACAACGTGGTTCCATAGATTATTTAACCTGTCAACTTTTTAAGGTGTTCTTACACGTAACGTTCGGACTTCGTTCGCGAATGGAAGCCTACGAGCGCTGACTAGCGTTCCGATCTCTACGTGTGATTTATTGTAAGCTAACACATGTATTGTCATCCGACTTACACGTGCATGCAAAATTTCAGCTCAATCGGAGACCGGGAAGTGGGACAAATTAAGATTCCAAGATTTTCTTACATAGTTAAGAGTGAAGTTAATATAAAAGCTTGTAAAAAAACGTATTATTAGATCTCGTTCAAACTAATTTTTGGTGGATGTTTGCATAGTAATATACATCATATATTATTGTTATATTTCGCGCAAACTATTCAGTTTAGAAAAAAATAATATTAGAAACCTCAATATCATTTTTGAAAACTATCCATAGATACGAGTACCCCACACGTATGGGTTTGATGAAAAAAAAAATTTGAGTCTCAGTTCTAAGTATGGGGAACCCCAAAAATGTATTGTCTTTTTTTCTGTTTGTATGAAAATCCCAAAGCGGTTAACTGAATACATCTATTTACCAATTTCCACAGTATAGCTCTTATAGTTACGGAAGAAAGTGGCTACGACATACTCGTACGGACAGACAGAAGGACGACGGACAGACATGACAAATCCATAATTATTTGGCAAATAATAATAATAAATACTATCGAAACTCTTTATGACATAAAGTAAACAGACGAGGTACATTTCGGAATGTTTTTATTACACGCATAAATTACTGTAAAATTTGATTGACTTCTGTTGCTGCAGGTTAGATGACAAACAGACAAACAAACAGGTTAGATGACATCATTTATGTCAGTATCATTCGCGTTCGTCATAAAATACTTACTCAACACATTTTTTACATTATCTATACTAATATCATATATATCATAAAGAGGAATGATTTGTTTGTTTGTAATGAATAGGCTCCGAAACTACTGGACCGATTTCAAAAATTCTTTCACTTTTGGAAAGCTACATTATCCCCGAGTAACATAGGCTACTTTTTATCCCGGAAAAATCGACAGGTCCCACGGGATGCGCAATAAAGCTTCGCTCAAAAACTACTGCACAGATTTTCATGCGGTTTTCATCAATAGATAGAGTGATTCTTGAGCAAGGTTTTGCGGTATTTTTTATCTCGGAAAAACGGATAGTCCCACGGGAAGCGCGATAAAACGTTCGCGCCATAAACCGACTTCCGCGCATATGTAGCCGTGGGCAAAAGCTATGACCCTTAACCCTCTATAGACCGCTAGTGAAGTAGAAAGCTAGTGTTTTATAATCGGCGACGTGCCCAAAATATTGTGTCGCGTACCATCAATGGTAAAGAGGCTGAGAATCCGACACTAAGGAGTACGAAGCGTGCCCAGGATACCCCCGCGAAGGCAAGTGTCACGGAGGTTATGTTAGACTCCACGCGACCAAAGCAGTCTGACCTGGTGACCTACCAACTAAACTCAGTCTTAGCCTTGGCCATAAGGGCCCTAGGGCTTGAATGGAGGTACGCGTGTCATTGGTTCGCCTATTGGTTCGTGTAGGTTGTCTACCAATTTTTCCTTTGTATAATTAACTAGCTGACCCGCGCCCACTTCGTTGGGCATAATATTAATAATCCCCGAAGCGAGCACGAAAGCGAACTGAATTAAACCCGAAGCCATCGCGCGCCGTCCGTTGATGATGCTAATGATGATGATGATGATGATGACACTCAACAATAATGTGGCTTTCTATTGGTGAAAGAATTTTTAAAATCGATGATGATGATGATGATGATGACACTCCGCAATAATGTGGCTTTCTATTGGTGAAAGAATTTTTAAAATCGGTTCAGTAGATCCCGAGATTACCCCTTACAATTTACAAACACACAAACTTTACTTCTTTATAATATTAGTATAGATTAAAAAATCAATAAATTCCAATAATAAAATAATAACATAAAACACACATTTCGATACCGTTCCAGTAACAGGATACTCAACAATAACAAAAGCGCAAATAAAAAGATTTTGACTAAAGCATATAAACCACGTTGTTCTGTTAATGCATAAGTGAACACACAACAAAATGGCGGCACCAGAGATGTCGCCACGTTGATTTGTTTGTTTGTTGCATTCGCTGTATTTGCTGCATTCACTCACATCTTTTTCTACAATCAAATGCGCCAAAAACACGCTTTATTTCATGTACCTTTCACTCGGACAGGAGTGCATAGAATTCTATTTCGTATCGTATTTTGACGTAAAACCGTAAAATCCGCTTTCTCTGTCGTAATCTTTAAAACTACGCAACGGATTTTGATGCGGTTTATTTAATAGATAGAGTGATTGAAGAGGAATTTTCATATTATAATAATAATATAATAATAATAATATTTATTTTAATAACACTCTTATAGTCAATGTTACATTTTTTTTAGCTTAAATTATATGTATACACGTATTATAATAACTGTGAACATACCTGAACTAGGATTAACCTGTATTTCAGGCTTGTAATTACAAAATAAAATATGGACACATAAATCAAATGCAAAATGTATATTATATTTGATTAATAGCTAAATTTAAAACAAAGTAAGAAAGATAAAAATATAAAATAAAATACAAATTATTTGGTTTCTAGTAAAAGTTTCTCTGTATCGTCATACGACATAACTTGAAGTGCTTCTTGAAGAAGTATTTTAGTTTTATGATAGGTACAATTGAACATACATAGCTTGGCGTTTAATCTATTATATAGAAATGTCCCAGGAATACATAAAATCTGGCCAAGAAAGTATGCTTAATTCCCATACTTTGAGCGCAAACAATATCCCTTCGTCTTTTGTTAGTATATTCGGTGCTAAAGGGAAGTGTTGAGTGCTGTTAAGGACTGTATTCATTATAAATAGTTGTCTCACAGTTAAGACTTTACAATCCTTATATAGGAGGTGCGTGGGAAAAGAAATGAACGAGACGTGGATACTTTTAACACGGCCCTTTGTGCTCTCTCAACCAATAGAATATATGTTTTGCGGTCCCACCCCATGAGGTTATGCAGTAGAGATATTGAGGAAGAGGAATTGTAATAACAGCCATTAACTAGTGGAGAAATACTGTTATTTTTGAGGTTTCTAATGTGATGTCGTAAATAATTTTTTTCCCGCTTACGTTGCAAACGCAGGCTGAATCCTACGAGATTTATCAAAATAATGTACTAAGTATTGAACACATTGAAAAGGTTTACAGAAAACTCCGCGATGGTATATGTCTGTGTTTTGCGTGGTTATTTATTTGATTAATACAACGTTTATTAAATTATACATTTTATTAAGTCTGTTAGACATTTTTCACTTTAGCTTCCACTGTAATATTGTTCTTATAATATTAATCAAGCCACAGATTAGCTTCAAATTAGAGATGTGCCATAAGCTTTGTGTTTTTTTTTTTATACTACAACGGTAGCAAAAAGGCTTACGGCCTGCCTGATGGTAAGCAGTCACCGTCGCCTATGGACGCTTGCAACACTAGGGGCATTCACAAACGCTTTGCGACCTTTTTAAAAACCTATTTACTCCTTTTTGAAGAACCCCATACTGTAATCCCCCGGGAAAGCCTCATCAGGGAGCTCGTTCCACAATCGGAGCGTGCGCGGAAGGAAATTACGTTGAAACCGCACTGTGCGTGACCATTTAGGCTCCAGCATGTGAGGATGAACACCCTGCCGATGGCGAGCGGTGCGATGGTAGAATGTGGCCGTGGGCATCATGTCGAACAATTCTTTGGAACACAACCCGTTGTATAAGCGATAGAACACACACAAAGAGGCACAGTCTCTTCTCAGACTTAAGGGCTCAATACCGCATGTGAGTATGGGATCGTCAACGATACGCTCAGCGCGTCTTTGGACCGAATCAAAAGGATCAAGTTGGTATTGAGGTGCTCCCGTTGTTGTTGTCCTCAACATCCCCCTTTTTATCAATAATTTAAAAGGAATGAAATATTACCATTACTCTTAGATTGTCGTCATGTATGGAAGTGAATGCTGGGCCGTCAAGAAGAAGGATGAGAATAGATTGCATACAAATGAAATGAGAATGTTACGATGGATGTGTGGTGTACAAGGATGGATAAGATAAGGAATGAGTACATAAGAGGAAGCCTGAAAGTAGCCCAGTGGTAGAAAGTGAGAGGCAGTAGATTAGCATGGTTTGGACATGTGATGCGGAGGGATGAAAGTCATGTCACAAAGCGAATGTTGAATATGAAAGTGGAGGGATACACGGGCAGAAGAAGGCCGAATAAAAGATGGATCGATTGTGTGAAGAATGATATAAGAATGAAAGGAGTAAGCATGGAAATGACGGCTGATAGAGAGGAATGGAAGGAGAAGATCTACTGCGCCGACCCCAGATAATGGGAAATAGGCAAGAGGATGATGGCTCTTAGATTACTAAACAATTACTATGTTCAACATAATCATCATTTTTTTAGGTCTTATAATACTACGGCCACTCCGACTTACTCTCATAGTTTTAGTATTAATTATTACATTATTATCATTATTTCTATTTACTTGACAATCACTTCTACTTGAGTTGATTACATTACTTCCATCACTTCTACTTACATCACTTCTACTTGAGTTGATTACATTACTTCTACTTGAGTTTACTTGAGTTTTAGTTCTACCTAGTTATAGTAGAGTTAGAGTCCTACCTAGTTAGTAGTAGAGTTAGAGTCTACGTGAGTTTACTTTGAGTTTTAGTTTTCTACTTGAGTTGATTACATCACTTCTACTTGAGTTGATTACATTACTTCCATTCTGATTACTAGACATATTAACATTAGGTAGCACATCAGGTGAATTAACAAAATCAAAATTATTATTAGTTTTAATCTTATTATCATAGGTAAAATCATTATTTTTCTGGAATGACAATTTAATATACTTCCTATTTCTTCTATATACCCTTCCTTTTAAATCCTTAATTAAATATGAACGAGGTTCTTTACATTTCCTAATTATCTGTCCTTTAATCCAAATTGAATCTAAAGTCTTTTTAAAATACACATTTTGTCCAACTAGTAATTCAGTTTGAAATTGTGCCGTTTTGTTATAATATTTTTCAACAGAGTCTCTATGTCTGTAAAACTTTTCATTATATTTAACTATTTTTACAAAGGATATTGATTACGTTTGCTGATTCCGCGCAGTTGATGATGACTTGTCCAACAAGCAGACAAGGTCGACAAGTGTTTCGTCTCTCAGCGAGACATCTTCAGGAAATGTTGCCCGATCGGTGTCTCACGAGCGACTAAGACAATGGACTTCCGCAAAATAACACCTGCTACAATAGAGTACTTAACTATTTTTGGTATTAATTGATTATTAGAAATAGGTAACAAAGAATTCAATGTTCTAGAAAACAACAACGGTGCACAGGCCATGGCATATGAGGCTTTTTCTGTGTTCCGATAATTTAATAAACCTAAATATGGATCAGATCTATCCTCTTTACACTTTTTTAAAATATTCTTATACTAGCTTTCTGCCCGCGGCTTCGCCCGCGTGGATTTCGGGATTGGGTGTATAGAGGGTTAAGGGTCATAGCTTTTGCCCACGGCTACATATACGCGGAAGTCGGTTTATGGTGCGAAGATTTTATCGCGCTTCCCGTGGGACTATCCGTTTTTTCCGAGATAAAAAATGCCGCAAAACTCCTCAAGAATCACTCTATCTATTGATGAAAACCGCATAAAAATCTGTGCAGTAGTTTTTGAGCGAAGCCTTTATTGCGCATCCCGTGGGATCTGTCGATTTTTCCGGGATAAAGTAGCCTATGTTACTCGGGGAGAATGTAGCTTTCCAAAGGTGAAAGAATTTTTGAAATCGGTCCAGTAGTTTAAGCGTGAAGAGGTAACAAACAAACAAACAAACAAACAAATAAACAAACAAACAAACAAACACACTTTCGCATTTATAATATTAGTTGGGATATTTTTACACCACTCTCTACTTGACCATTTGATTGTGAATGTTTAGGACTAGACATGATATGATTGAATTTATAATTACTAGCAAATTTTTTAAAAGTCTCACATGTGAATTGGGTTCCACAGTCACCTTTTTAGTTAGACATTTTTCACTTTAGCTTCCATTGTAATATTGTTCTTATAAAATGAATCAAACCACAGATTAGCTTCAAATTAGAGATGTGCCATAAGCTTAGTGTTGTCCTCAACAGTCTGTCTCTTATGGTTATCCCACAATAACATTTTTTGTCATTTACTTTTTACTACAAATAATGGCTAATTTTCGAAAGCGATTTTAACCAAAACAGCAATAATCCTTATCCAACAAAATTTTTTCTATTTCGTGTGTAAGTCGGGGCTGATATGCATCACTGCGACCTATTAAGATCTATTGTGACCAGCCTCCTATGTAGGTTCTATGTAGGCCCTACAGTAGCTCCCTTAACTGACACTGACCAAGAAAGATAGGATGTTCCAGTTCGGATTGTTTTTATTTCATCTGGGTCAAGGATGTGTTTCCCCAGGTGTCTGTTTCTTTTGTGAATCAGCGGTTCACAGTAGCACAAGAGGTGAATTGGTGTTTCACGCTCTTGTTCGCAGACTCTGCATGTGTCAGTGTCCTTTAGTTTCATGTTGTAAAGGTGTCTATTCAACTTGCAGTGACCGGTCAAAGCCCTAACCATCACGCTCAAGTTACTCCTGTTAAGCTTTAATAGCTCGTCAGTGCGTTTGCGAGAGTATGGTTCGATTAGTGCTTTTGAGTGTGTCATCCCGGACGTACTGTGCCAGTCTGCTTTCGTCTCGTTAAGAAGGCGAGTTTTTAGGTATTGCATGGCCTGGTTCTTTGAGATACCACAGATAGGCTCTGGGCCGAACTGTATTCCTTGTGCCCCAGCCCTGGCTAGTTCATCGGCCTTCTCATTGCCGGTTATTCCAGAATGACCTGGCACCCATTTGAGAGTGATTTTGTTCTTTTCTCCAGGTCATTGAGTTTTTTCACACAGTCTTTTACTAGCTTTGATTTAAGTGTGATACTGTTTATTGCTAGTAAAGCTGCCTGACTATTTGAATTGATTACGATTTTTTGGTTTACGTAGTTTCGTTGGCGGTTCGCTTGTACACATTCAATTATGGCACAGACCTCCGCCTGGAATATAGTGGCATACTTTCCCAGGTTTATGCTTTTGCTAACCCTGGGTCTGCCCCCATTATGCCACATCCTACGTTGGCCCCCATTTTGGAGCCATCGTATCCAACTAAATACATTGTTAATTTAATTTAGATCTATTTGGTAGTTATTCGGTAGTGTATTTAATATCGTATTACACCCGTACGAAGCCGGGGCGAGTCGCTAGTATTTTATTGTTACCAAACATGACAAAACGATTATTTTTATATGACATACAAAATTATACAAATTGCCCAAACACACTTCAGTTTTGAATGAGCGAGCTTGGAGAATCTGAGATTACGTAGCGAAAGGCATTCATCGGAGGTTTCCGGCGCGGGAGGTAAATCGGATAATGGAAATGAAACTCTACTAATTTCGAACTCGCAAGAATTCCTTTTAAAAGGCCCTTAATTATTCAGAGATCAGCGCGAATGTAAACGTGAGAATAAAGTGAAGAATTCCCTCAAACATTTCCACGTTTCCATTTTAACTTTCAACGCTTGCTAAAGAAACACAATATCTGCAGTGCTCATATTGTTACGAGCTGTGAGTTTTTCCGAGTAAATAAAATGCGATTTTCCACGGTAAAATGCACTCAGGCCGGTGCTAAATACTTCTAACCAGCGTGGCGTAGCAATCTGTTTAGTTAGTTTAGTTTATTAAAGTTAAGTTAGATTGATTTGACATAATGATAATTATATTTTCAACACACTTCCTCATAAAGTGGCTCTAATCCCATGGCAATTAGGCACATAATGACATCTATAATCAAACTGTGACTTTTTCATTACTATTATTCACGAGTGAGTAATAGTTTTTTTTTTAATATTATTGGTTGAGTTACGCTTACATTTGCGCTAAAAAGCTATCCGCGAAAAGCCCAAAAACAAAATAAACCTCATTTTTTAGTCTATGGCTGATGCGGGCGCATCGGAAAACTAATTAATTTTTCCCGCCATTACGAAATTTATTAGTCTATGGCTGATTCGCGCGCATAGGAATACTGATTAATTTTTCCCGCCATTACGAAACATTGTTCACAACTCGTCTCGTTTTCTCTTTTGAAGTTATTTAGTTAGTTATTAATTAAGATGTCTGCAAATACAATTTATGAAGAAAAATAGTTAATTATAATTTTACTAACTGCGCATTTACTAATTGTTTCTCTAAATAAACTTTTTATCTACTATGTAAAATGGTTTTTTATTTAAGTATTATTTTATTCAGAAGTGTGATGAAAAACGTTGTATGATACACGTGTGTATTGATGATTACCGTCCTCGGCTCCTTAAGACCCTCGCCACACGGCTCGGGCCTCAATGCGCCTCAGCGGTAATCACCAACATTACACACTTGTACCATAATGTACTATTATTTGTTATATTAATCGGATTATATATATATTATTATCATTTTATTATTATTGTCGCTTATATCACGCGTCTTTTACTGGTCAAAACGCTTGTGGACTATTGCATTTCGATTTTGGTGGTAATGAGAACCGGGCTATATAAGAGACTCCGCTCACCTGCCTCCTCAAAGCCTCCTAATTAATTTAAATATGGCAGGTCACTAAATAGGCCCCCAAAGCAGACTAATATTGGTGCAAAGGGAGCAATATTGGTGCGAACGGCTAAGGGTGCCGATAGCGATCGAGACACTATCGGCGTTATGACATTATTACACTTCCATTCTTCGAGCATCTGCTCTTGCGACTCCACTCAGTCTGGCTGGTTAAGGTAAGACAGAGGCAGGTGGCATACGCCCCCCTGAAGCACATCGGTACCCTCAGTGGCGCAACTCACCGAGAGCTCCCACAATCTGCCCTGAGGGGGACTGACTGCACTGATAGGGCATTTATGGCAGTTAAGGGGCTTTAAATGCCCCACCAGCGAGTGATGAGGTCGTCACTTCCCTACACACAATTATTATATTTCTATTTTTATTCGATATTTTTAGAATCTCAATACTACTACTCCCCACCCTTGACTACGCTGACGTTTGTTATCTAAATGCAACCGAAGACCTTTTAAATAAGTCAGAGCGACTTCAGAACTTGGCAAACAGATTCATTTATTGTTCAAATAAATTCGATAAAATCTCTGAATATCGCTCTCGTTTGAAGTGGCTGCCTATCAGATATCGAAGAGATATGCATATCCTTAGAGTTTTTAAGATTCTCAGTACCTCTGCATTTCCTCAATACTTACGCTGTAGATTTGACTTACTGCCCCCTTCTACCCGGCCTCAGCCTGCCTGTGTGTCATACCCTATTTTAAATGTACCTCTTTCGAACTCCAAATTCTACTCCTGCTCCTTTACTGTTTGTACTGCTAGATTGGGGAATGAGCTACCATCCAGTATTCAAGATTGTCAATCCATTGCTTCTTATAAGCGCAATCTAAAGGAACACTACTTATGTAGTTTCTCTTAGACTACTTAACCATCAAATCATAAGTAAGAAGCAAGCTTATAACTAGGTCGTTTCTGCAAAGTATAGCTAACTTTACAGATATATCACTAAAGAGGGGTTACACAACCAATGTTGTACCTCAGCTAGTAACAGTTGGCTGAAGTCCACCCTCCACTTCGCTGTGAGCTCTGTCAGGGTGGAGCTGAGCCCAGATTGGGGGTCGCAGCTCGCTGGCCTTGATTCCGATGAGAATAACCTAGCACGATAAAATTTTACATTATCTGAAACTGGAATAAACTAGGGCCAAACATGGCTCTATGAATAGTGTCCCTATTCCCAAATAGTGTGATCATTTAGATAGTCGCTTACTTTATAATAAACTTTACTCATGAGTGTTTTTTGATATGGATTTTAAATTTATATCAAAATCAAAATCAAAATCAAAATAATATTTATTCAACATAGACCTTTACAGGCACTTATTGACGTCAACAAACAAAACAAAAAAAAGCTTAAATAATAATAAAAAAAAAACAAAAACCTTGTCCGTACGTACGAATAAGAAAAAAAAAAAGAAAAAATATATTGACTCGACACCTGTTCGGAAATTGGGAGAGCCTTCTCGAGAAGAACAGGCAAGAAACTCAGAAGGTCTATTTTTTATCTCCTCTTTTCAATGGTCATAATTATAATAATATAATATAAATACAATATAGTATAAGATACAATCATACCTAATACGATTACAGTCGTATGTATGTTTACATACACATATAAAACAATACAATATTATAAATAATGTTACCAAACATGGCTCTATGATAGTGTCCCTATTTCCAAATACTGTGATTATTTAGATAGTCACTTACTTTATAATAACCTTTACTCATGAGTGTCTTTTGATATGGATTTTAAATTTATATAAAGGCAAATCAATGACACTTTGCGGAAGTTTGTTAAACATAGATATAAATTTCCCCAAGAACGAACAGCTAGATTTATAGAACATTGGAACGGCAAGTTTATTTTTTGTTCTAGTATTCACATTATGTAGATCACTGTTTTTATTGAATTTTTTATAGTTTCTATATACAAAAACTAAATTATCATATATATATTGACTAGCTAAAGTTTAAAATATTAATTAATTGAACAATTCTTTTAGTGATTTTCTAGCCCGTAAACAGTAAATAGCACGAATCGCTCTTTTTGTAAAAGGAAAATACTCTCAATGTTAGCCGCTGCATACATCCCCATAGCAGCAGTCCATAGGACATAACACTATGAAAGTAGCTGAAATAAACAATTCTTGCCGTAATTCAACATTAGTTAAAAGTCTAATCTTTTTACTGCGTACGCCGCTGAACTAAGTTTGATTGCCAAAGTTTCAATATGTGGATCGCACTGTAGTCGTGAATCTAACGTAATGCCTAAGAATTTAGTATTATTTACTAAGTCAAGTTGTATAATGTTGTGTTTAATTTATTTAAAAAATCTAACAAGAGTTTTATTGAAATACTGTCTAATACCAATAAGTTATGGGCCAAGGCACATGATAATGAAATATTTCGAGGCACATGATATAAAAATTCATTTTAAGACTAAAATCACCATCGCTATATCAGCGGCTATAGCTAGATCAGCGGAAAATTGATAAGTTTGATTGAAGAAATTTCAAACAATGGAAACTCTAAGTGAAATTCGCGTTCTCAACGCACGCGCAAAAGGCAAGATCAGCGGATAATTGATAAGTTTGATGGAAGAAATTGCAAACAATGGAAACTCTAAGTGAAATTCGCGTTCAAAACGCGTGCGCAGAGGCAAGATCAGCGGATAATTGATAAGTTTGATGGAAGAAATTTCAAACAATGGAAACTCTAAGTGAAATTCGCGTTCTCAACGCGCGCGCAAGAGGCAAGATCAGCGGATAATTGATAAGTTTGATGGAAGAAATTTCAAACAATGGAAACTCTAAGTGAAATTCGCGTTCTCAACGCGCGCGCAAGAGGCAAGATCAGCGGATAATTGATAAGTTTGATGGAAGAAATTTCAAACAATGGAAACTCTTAAGTGAAATTCGCGATCTCAACGCGCGCGCAAGAGGCAAGATCAGCGGAAAATTGATGAGTTTGATGGAAGAAATTTCAAAACATGGAAACTCTAAGTGAAATTCGCGTTCTCAACGCGCGCGCAAGAGGCAAGATCAGCGGAAACCAGTTCGCAAGCGCAGTGGGATAAAGATGGCGGCATGGCCATGTTCTTTCTGTAATGAAAATGTTACTGTTTTAAATACTACATTTTCTATTGATTAATAAATATGTACGTTGAACTGATAAATCAGTAAAGCACAAAATAGTCTAACTATATCCATTTAACCAGGGTCGGACGTGACCTACCCTTCCCGCTGAACTATAAACATGAGCCCCACTCAGCTATCTTAACGAGCGCGCCGCAGTAATCCCGCGCGGCGTGTACAAGTCACGTCTGCCAGCGACGTTACGGGGGAGCGCGCTGGCCAGGCGTCAATGGACGCCAAACAGCTATTAAAGCAATAATGCCGGAATGGCTGTAGTGAGCAACAATGAGATTTTGTGATTTGGACGGAGAATTGTTTTCTTTGTTAGCTAAGTATTTGGATTGTTTTGGTTATATACGATTTTAATAGAATCAGTTTCCAAATAATGTTTATTCAACATGGCATTTACAGGCATTTATTGACATCGAATCTTCTTATTTCTCATATGAACATGACTAAAAGAAACCAATCTTGCTGTTTAAATTTTAGTCACTTGTCTTTGTTCCCGGAAGTGGCTTGATGTTCCCGGGGTCTCCCTACATGCCTGAGGAAGGCCATCCCTGAGGTTTTTAGTGGGTAGGCCTCCCCCTTCTGGGGAGGAGAGCCCCACATACTTGGCTTATGGGACTAGATTATAAGGAAACTGAAAAGTTATTGGCAATATGACTTATGCTGTGAATCTGTGAAGCAAAAAAGAAAAAAAAAATGACACTTACACATATGATACAGGTAATCAGAAATTCATTTACATACACTCTATAACACACATACACATCACACACACAAACAACACACATACACAATTCATTCATAACTCTGGGATTAATATCACTTCGTATACCTAGGCACCTAATCGTTTTACTTTGTATTCCTTTTCTTAATTTTAAATTAATTGACTATTTGTATTTATTTGCCAAAATTAAATGTACATACATTATTTATTTAGTTTAGGTCGCTCGAGCTGTGTATTGTATATTCTTGGGTATCGTGGTCTGGATTCTACAATACAAGCTAAGCTTAGTGTAGAGTTCGATAGTTATAAGTTTTATTTTGTAATAATTATTATAGGAAATAAATAAATAAAAAAAACATTACCGCCGGCTCGCCACAGCCGGGGTATGCAATTTAATGCATTTTCCTCAGGGGAACAAAAAAAAAAGTCACTTGTCGTACTTTGTATACAGTATATGCAGCAGACTTTTTTATGTTACATACATACATATAAGCCTTGTTCCCAATGGGGTAGGCAGAGACCACCTTTTTTATGTTACGCTGAGGAAAATGCGTGAAATTGATACCACGATAGCCGGTGGTTATGTGGGGCTCTCCACCCCAAAAGAGGGTTGCCCTACTTCACCTGGGCGTAAGCGCGTCATCCCGAAGGAGAGCTGTATCGCGCCCTGACGAGGCCATGGGAATCCCTTGCGAACGGCTGTCACGACCCCGTCAGCGTATGGCGATAAGTCACCCGTACCATACCATTCGAAGGCGGTCTCCGGTTGCGGCCGGACATCCTCCGACCCAAAATGGATCCCTTGAGCGACGATCACCCATCTTAAAAAAGAAGAGGGGCTTCGCGCTCGGGGTACCCTCTGTCAGATTATTAGCCGTCAAAAGACGTTGCCCAGGGTCCACCACGAAGAGGTTATCTGACGTCGCACCCCATACTGGGTACTTGAAATACCTAACCTAAAATACCCAACATTAATGTATGGAAGTGAAAGTTGGGTATGGGAGAAACGACATGAAAGTAGAATAAATGCAGTAGAAATGAAAGCTTTACGGAGTATGGCAGGAGTAAAACTGAGTGACATATTGTATAATGAAGTGATTAGAAAGAAATGTGGTTTGAAAGAGGATATCGTGACAAGAATAGAGAAAGGGATGCTTGGGTGGTTTGGGCATGTGGAACGGATGGATGAAAGTAGACTGACCAAAATGATTCATGAAGCTGGAGTGAGTGGAGATACGGGACGAGGAAGACCTACGCGAACATATTTCGAACAAATCAAAAGTGTCCTCAAAAAAGGCCAGGTCAGAAGTACCCGCAATCGTCGAGCATGTATGAGGAATGTTATGAAAGTAGATGAAGCGAAAGAGATATGTAAAGACCGTAGCAAGTGGAAAGACGTAATCTCTGCCTACCCCCATGAGAAAAAGGCGTGAGTGTATGTATGTACATCATCTATTTGGTCCAGGAATGTTCGTCTAGGTCGTGCAACCAACCAACCAACTGGTCCATTCATATCTGCTTAATATTTTTTAAAGTTATTTATAGTTTTAAGAAATAGCTGTGTTTAATAAATAATACAATTGATATGTATAAAATGAGATATATTTCAACCCCTTACAACCCTTTTGTCGCATTAAAAAGTGTCGTAGACCCTTTGACATATTTTTCGGTTATGAGTAGACCCTCTATTTACCTGATATTAAATGCCTACATCCTACAAAATCATTTTAACTTCATAGGTACTATTATAAATAATGTATGTCTTTTTATTAGAAAACAGTACGATGTAAGTAAATAGATTCATTATCGTGGACCCCCATTTTCAGTTCATGGACCCCCAAATTTTTTTTCACAAACGTAGACCCCTTGCACTTTGGGAATCGTTGATCTAGACCAGCGGTGCCCATACTTTTTCTTAAGGAGATCGACTTAGCAAAAATTTATGACTAAGAGATCGACATTCAAATCTAACTGTTTAACCCACCAAATAGTTTATCAAGAAAAAAAATGCATAAGTAAAACTACATTAAAATCTGTATTAAATTTTTAATAATCAAATATTATAAAAAGTCAAGCTGATAAAATTATTTTGATGCTGATGTCGAAGCGTGGCATTGGTGGTCATCCGCAAAATGTTCGTATATCGGAGTATTCTCCGTTAAAGCTGCATGCAAGCAGGCTGTTAGATGGTTATTTGTGAGACGAGTACGATATTTTGATTTTATTACTTTTACATGAGAAAATGCAGACTCGCACAGATATGTCGATGCAAAGAACGCAGTTATTTGCAGTGCTATTTGCTTTATTAACGAATATTTCATTTCGGGTACAGATGACCAGAAAGGATTACTGTCGCCAGCTCTAGCTTTTAAGTTGATCTCCGAAATGAGCTTCAACATTTCATCTTCAAGTGCTGTATGCTCCATGTTGAACAAGTCACTACTGCTAGAAGAGATTTCTTGTATGTTCGTGCAGTTAAATGGATATGACATGAATGACAAAATATTTTCAATATTATTAACATCTGCAAAGCGTCTTTCGAATTCGTTGAGAATTTTTGTCACTTCTTCTTCATACGTCAAGAAACTAGCAGAGTTTTGTAGCAAAAGCAGGGTTAAAACTTCATGTTTCTGTACATCATTTTTTCTTTAGCAAAAAAACTACAGTTTTAAGGTATCATCATCACTTAGCCAATCATAGTCCACTGCTGGACATAGGCCTCTCCCAATTTGCGCCACAACACCCGGTCCTCCGCCTTCCGCATCCAGTCCCCTCCAGCGACCTTCTTCAGGTCGTCAGTCCACCTGGCGGGGGGGCGTCCTACCTTACGGTTGCCGAGTCGCGGTCTCCATTCAAGGACTCGTCTGCTCCATCGGCTATCAGTCCTTCGGCAAACGTGGCCAGCCCATTGCCACTTCAGCGAGCTTATTTTGCGAGCTATGTCGCTTACTCTGGTTCTTTGTAGAATGACCTCATTACGAATTCGATCCTTCAAAGAAACTCCGAGCATAGCTCGCTCCATAGCCCGCTGCGCGACTTTAAATTTGTGGCCTAACCCGACCGTTAATGTCCACGTTTCGGCGCCGTAAGTCATAACCGGTTTAAGGTTTAAGTTTTAAGGTAGATCACTGATAATTTTAGCTATCCTTGGCGATCGACCTTAAAACCTCTGGCGATCGACCGGTCGATCGCGATCGACCGTATGGGCACCTCTGACTAGACTATCTGTGTATTAAATTTCATTTAAATCGCTTCAGTAGTTTTGACGTGAAAGCGCGACAGACAGACAGAGTTACTTTCACGTTCATAATAATACTAATGATTCCAGAAAAACTTTTAATTGTATCCCGGATCTCTTTAAACTTGCTCCGAACTCGTAAACACAAACGCATGCAATCAAACACAGCAATTCACCAAAATCTTCATTCCGTCAGAACACTAAAACCCTGAGTGCTATCAAGATCCCGAATAACGGGACATTACCGTTAGGATTTCACGAGAGAACAGCTCGGGGTCTGAAAGGCGACAACGGTCAGACCCGCAATTGCTCCGCCTCTGGTGCTTAAAACCTCCATTAATTAAGAGCACCCACTTCCAGTTAATTTGGCTGTTAGTCCGGATCAAATCTGAATTTTGACTTTTTTGTAATGTAATTGTAAAACAAGTCCAGGAACCACGCGGTCAAAGTTTGGTCACCAGACCTTGAATCATTTGACAGACTAGAACACCCTAGTTCAGTTAATTTATTTATTTACTAGATTTCCGCTCGCAACTTCGTCGAAAGTTATGTCGGATTTTTCAAAAGAAAAGAAAAGATAAGCCCGCAGTGAAAATTGTCTTAAAGGAGATATTCTCGTGTCTTAAACCATAGCTATAAAAGTATATGTTTTCATTTAGAAATAAACTAGCTTTTGCCCGCGACTTCGTCCGCGTGGAATAGTGACTTCCGGCAGATTTTTGGTTTTTCCCACATAGTTCCCGTTCTTGCGGGATTTTCGGAATGGTCGAGTTTCCGCAGAATTTTTAGTATTATTATGTTGATACAACTTAAACAAATTATTTCGACCAAATTTGGTACCATAAAAACGGTCATTGTGACTAAACCTTAAAAGATAGACATATGCCGTCGCGGACTTTTTTTTAGATCATGTATAGAGGAATAATTCTTTCATACATATTTTTTGTGTATCTTGAACCGTTTTCGCAGCGCACGCAAAGAAAGCCTTCAAAAATGAATAATTTTCCCCGTTTTTTACACATTTACCGCTCTGTCTTTGCTCCTATTGGTCATAGCGTAATGTTATTTAGCCTATAGCCTTCCTCGATAAATGGACTATCCAACAAAAAAAGAATTATTCAAATCGCACCAGTAGTTTCGGAGATTAGCGCGTTCAAACAAACAAACAAACAAACAAACTCTTCAGCTTTATTATATTAGTATAGATTTATTACTACCAAATGTGCAATTGAAAGAAAATCACGATTTTACATATATATAACAAACCTGAGGGGATCGAGAAAATATTCGTTATATCAAGTAATTCGTTGAACTGAGGTTTGTTATGTTGAGGTTAAGTTGGTCAAAAATTCGTTATAAAGAGGTAAAAAAAATCGTTTATCTTCTCTCTCGTTTATCTTGTTATAGTGAACAACTTCGACTAATAATTGATGTCAAATTTTTTCACCATAGGATTTTTGTCAGCATAATTAAAATAATGTTTCGCTTTTCTGCGACCGATAAGGAACATCACTTACTTTTCTGAGCCATTTTAACTTAAATCTTTAACAAAGTCTAAATTACTTTCCATCAAACAACAATGATTGTTTTACGAACAAAAGCATGTCGAAAACTGCCGCGACATGAATCACATACTATAAGATAAAAAGTTATATATTGGTGGGAACTTTATATAAAGGTTTTGCGTTGACAAAATTCGTTAATTAGAGGAATGTATACTTTTTATTGGTAGTTGAAAATTCGTTATAAAGAAGTTGTTCGAAAAAATATTCGCAATGGAAAGGTGTATTTGTTATAGAGGTTGGAATTTTGTCTTTATGGTTAGCTGTTTGTCAAAATTCGTTTTTAAGCCGGAATTACATTGATCCAGTAGCTGGCGCCAGTGCCGCTGGCATGCCAGCGCTGGATCCATGTAAACGCCAGCGCTAGCATGGAGTAGAACGACTGCCTACTTTTCGTGCCAGTGCCCACTCCCCGCATACCCCGCGTCCCTTGCCAGCGTCACTGGATCTGTATAAACACGTTTATGCCAGTGGCTGGCGCCCCCGCTTAGGTTCACCACATGTTATTGTTTTGATGTCATCGAAAGTGTCGAAAAAATGTCTCGAAAGTGGGGTGATGAAAACATTTTGAAATTTATACATTTATATAAAAACGAGGAGTGCTTATGGGACATTCGTTCGAAAAATTATGTAAATAAACAGATGCGAACAACCGCCCTACAAAATATTTGTTCAAACTGACATAGCACTCTTCCTTCTTTCATAAAATATATCTTGTAAATCTCCCTTTTTTGTCTGGCAGCTACTGCAGAATTATTACTGCCATTCGACCAAAGCTAACAATTCCTCAAAATTTTCAGGTGTCATTCTCAAGGTTAGTCTGTATTCCTCAGGATCTTGCGTTTTTAACTGATTGAGAAGAAAAATTGAGCCTCCAGTCATATCTCTGTCATCTATCCATCCTCTAACCCATGTTCGCTTCTTCTTATGAATCTCTTCTTCTATCATTTTGATTAGCTCCTCGCGTAGTAATTCGAGAAGCACCTTCGTCAGTATCTTTTTTTGCCTTCGTTTTATCAAACTAACTGTATTCATTTTCTCCCAACAACTCGAATGCAACTACTGGCAAAAATGTAAACGATACAATCCAGTCCAGTTATTGGCACAGTTTTTAAGCATCTAAAACTGGCGCCAGCTACTGTATCAATGTAAATCCGGCTTTACACTAACATAAAGGTTGCGTTCCTAAATATCCTTCGATACGTTCAGAAATCATATATTCGTAACAGGGTGAGGGAATGATTTTATTTGGCGGGACATAATTAAAATTGAGTTATCATTTTTTTAAATTTATTGTAGTAAAACGGAAGCTTTCATAGACAATAACAAACATATTATCTATACTAATATTATAAAGAAGTAAAGTTTGTGTGTTTGTATATTTGTTAAATTGTAAGGGGTAATCTCGGGATCTACTGAACCGATTTTAAAAATTCTTTAACCAATAGAAAGCCACATTATTGCGGAGTGTCATCATCATCATCATCATCATCATCATCGATTTTAAAAATTCTTTCACCAATAAACAGCCACATTATTGTTGAGTGTCATCATCATCATCATCATCATCATCATCAGCGGACGGCGCGCGATGGCTTCGGGTTTAATTCAGTTCGCTTTCGTGCTCGCTTCGGGGATTATTAATATTATGCCCAACGAAGTGGGCGCGGGTCAGCTAGTTTCTAATAAATTAGCATTATTTTATTATTGAGAATATTGATATATTTGAGATGAATGGGCATTTTAGTAATGTTTTTGGACTAAGGGACAAAATCAAAATGACAAGGTGAGGGAATGACTTTTACGTTAAAAGAGTAGCCATATCTTTTTTTCTTTAAAGGTAATACGTTTGCTTTTTCCAAAAATAGTGGCATAGATAGCGTGCATTGAAATTAAAAAAAAACTTAGGAAAGTAATGCATATGAATCGGCACTAATGACTCGGAAATCAAAGGACATTGTTCCGGCTCCATACATGTTCTGCCTAAGAACCGTTCGAATCGAATGTAACTTATATAAACTCTTTAAATTATATGGAATCCTATGAAATAATTTTCACGAACGGACACTTCAAGAAACTAAAATAATTACGAAAAAAAGTTAATATTTTGAGGTCATAAATAAAAAATAACCAACCTTGCGTGAAATATCAGAGTAGTAATATCAAAGTAGTATTAACAATATTATGTACAGCTATATATGTTCTCTTCTAGAACTAGGAAAGGACTACTCTACTAGATACTAGGAAAAGAGATAGTACCTAGTCAAGTTTAAGATAATTCTTTGACAATTATCATTTTACAAAATCCAGTCCTTTACACACAGCCGAGTCTACCAAGTACCTACGCAATGTAATCGGAGTCCGTAATCAAGCCTAAGTTGTTAGAATAAAACCATGATACGCATAGAAAATCACAAAAAAAAAACGATAGTCGCAAAGCAATCAAAAATTGAATGAAACGGACACAGATATGATATGAAGTACACCAGTGGTGCTAATTACGAAAACTATAATACTCGAATGCCAAGCTAGTAATTCGCAATTTCGCTTAAAAAATATATAATACTAGTATTTTTCTAGCTAGTCAATTTAGATATTTAAATGAATAAAGTGTTATCAACTAATTTTAATAACCGACTTCATAAAGGAGGAGGTTCTCAATTCGAACCGTATTTACCGAAATCGCGAAAACTTCCGAAACTGGCAGCACTGGCTGACGGAAAACATTTTATACGGCATCAATAATTGTGACCCAACTTTTTATTTGGAATTTATTTATTTGAAGTGTCCGTGGAATACTAAAATATGTTTCAAATAATATAAAAATAAATGAAAATTATAGTATAATCTATATTCACATCGGTTCTTAGGCCAAAATTGAACAATGTCCTTTCGCTATTTGATGAATAATACCCATATATACATATATTGTGGCGGTCTTTTTGTAGGACTATTTATTTCAAATAAAAATTTCCATCAAACATTCCACGCAATAAAATGATTTATATCATTGGGCTTGAAATCCTACTGCGATATAAAACCGGCACTATTATACTAACCTTTTTAGGCTGGCGAAAATAAATAATACGCTAAATCTAAGACGCATGGCTTGAATTCCTTTGCCAAATTGTAACGAACGAAAGCTACCATGACACCTTTTTCCTAAAACTATAGTCTGGCGTAGAAACGTCTATTTCATCCACAATAATATTCATTCAAACGCCAAACAAAAGCGAGATAGCTTTGGCGCCGAGATGTTTATTTGGTAACAATAGAAAAAAAGCGGGACGCAGAAACAACAATGGCGAATAGGCAAAGGCGTCGCACCTACTGCCACGACCATTGTTATAAAAATACATGTCAATTTATCACTTTTCTCATTAAATCCATTTACTTATCAGAACTTATGGTACTACTCAATTTTGAATCAGCTTTCATACATATAAAGAAGTGTCGTCAGATGAAAAGCCGACTACGCGTTGTTTGTTACAATATAAAAGCAAAATCGAAGCGAATAGTCTGTCTATAAAAATGTTATGAATACAAATTTCGCGTAATGCGCAATTTCTTTGCCTACCTGCTTTGCGTAAATTTTTACGTTGCTCATTTCTATTTATATATAGTAGATATAATAATATCTATATATGTGTAACTGTAAGCTATAAGGATATAGTGTCGAATTGGAACTAAAGATTTTTTTGTTATGATGTTGAAGACATTATTACTCTGTAAACTAGGTTTTCTCTCGTTCCTAGGCCAAGTTCGATTTCTACCGGCAATATATAGAAATGATTCCAAATAGCGTAATCATTGTCATATATTTCGTTCTAACGACACGAAATCATATTTTATGAATGTTTCATTTTTATTTATTAAGGCAACAGAAAACTGCTATAAAACAATGTCGCTTTTTCTGTCCCTATATCCCTACATAGGGATATAGGGACAGAGAAAGCGATGAATAACTTTAGCTAGTCAATATATATATGATAATTTAGTTTTTGTATATAGAAACTATAATAAATTCAATAAAAACAGTGATCTACATAATGTGAATACTAGAAACAAAAATAAACTTGCCGTTCCAATGTTCAGACTCCATAAAACTAGCTGTTCGTTCTTGGGGAAATGTATATCTATGTTTAACAAACTTCCGCAAAGTGTCATTGATTTGCCTTTATATAAATTTAAAATCCATATCAAAAAGACACTCATGAGTAAAGGTTATTATAAAGTCAGTGACTATCTAAATGATCCCACTATTTGGGAATAGGGACACTATTCATAGAGCCATGTTTGGTAACAACATTATTTATAATATTGTATTATTTTTATATGTAAAGATACATACGACTGTAATCGTATTAGGTATGATTGTATCTTACACTATATTGTATTTTTATATTATATTATTGTAATTGTTAACATTGTAAAGACGAGATAAAAAATAGACCTTCAGAGTTTCTTGCCTGTTCTTCTCGAGAAGGCTCTCCCAATTTCCGAACAGGTGTCGAGTCAATTTTTTTATTTTTTTTTTCCTTATTCGTACGTACGGACAAGGTTTTTGTTGTTTTTATTTTAAGCTTTGTTTTTTTGTTTTGTCTGTTGACGTCAATAAGTGCCTGTAAAGGTCTATGTTGAATAAAGATTATTTTGATTTTGATTTTTTGATTTTGAACGAATGCTTAAATCTTAAAAACTACGCAACGGATTTTGATGCGGTTTTTTTAATAGATGGAGTGATTGCAGAGGAATGCTTATATTTATAACAACATCCATTAAACAGTGCAGAAATACTGTTAATTTTGAGGTTGAAATGTTATATTAATTATTATGTAGCTTAAATCACGTATCTTTATAAGACACGGTCCTTTATAAGGCTTGCGCGGGGATACAGATCCAACGCGTAGAGGCCATTTAAGCAAAATTTAATGAAATTGTGCGTGGAGTGTACAACCGGGTCTAATCTCTATCTGCACCATGAAAAATGCAGCCAAAGACTACGCCCAGTTAGATGCACAGAAACTATTGTCATTAGTGGTCAAAAACGTTTGTGGCCTATTGCATTTCGATTAGGTGGTAATGAAAACGGGCTATGGAAGAGACTCCGGTCACCTGCCTTCTCAAAGCCTCCTAATTGATTTAAATGTGGCAGGTGGTGACTCGCCGCTCACTAAATGGGCCTCCAAAAAAAGCAGACCAATATTGGTGCGAAGAGAGCAACATTGGTGTGAACGGCTAAGGGTGTAGAGAGGTGTGTCTGCGACAGCGATCGAGACGCCGTCGGCGTTATGACATTATTACACTTCCACCCTTCGAGCATTTGCTCTTGCGACTCCACTCTGTCCGGCTGGCTAAGGCAAGACAGAGGCGGGTGGCATACGCCCCCCTGAAGCACATCGGTACCCTCGGTGACGCAACTCACCGCCAGCACGCCACAAGCTGCCCTGAGGGAGACTGACTGCACTGATGGGGCATTTATGGCAGTCAAGGGGCATTAAATGCCCCACCAGCGGGCGATGGGGTCGTCATTTCCCTACGCCTTAATTATTATTATTATTATTATTTTAAATATATAAAAGCCATTAATATGAGAATCTGAATCCGACTCTCTCAGAAATCGGCTAAACCAGTGATTCCCAAAATGGTCCCAAGCGGTCTACTCGTACGTCAGTGAAACAAAATTTGGGGGTCCATGAAATGAATTGGGTTCCACGAATCCACGATAATGGATCTCAACATACTCAATCAAATTGAAAGTTAATTTTATTCAAATATGACTTTATAGAAAGCTCTATTGCATCGTCCAAATTTTATGTCCTACCTCCTATTCAGGACGTATTTTTTAGCTGATAAGAAGAATGGGCGCAAGAAACTTATCAGCTTTATCAAAAGTCATAACAACATCTTCACATAGTATAAAACAAAGTCGCTTCCCGGTGTCTGTATGTATGTATGCTTAAATCTTCAAAACTACGCAACGGATTTTAATGCGGTTTTCTTTAATAAATAGGTATATTCAAGAGGAAGGTTTGTATGTATAAAACACGCACAATGTAGTAGTGGAACACTGACAATTTTTCAGATTTCTAATGTGATGTCGTAAATCAACTCACTTTTTTGCATTTATATTGCAAACGCTGGCCAGACCCTACGAGATTGGTCAAAATGATGTACTACAGTATTGTACTACTTACAAAAGTCCACAAAAACGACCGCGATGGTATATGTGTATCTCTCAAGAATAACCCACAATAACCGCTTTTTATCTTTTACTTTTTTAACCGACTTCAAAAAAAGGAGTGTTCTCAATTCGACTGGTATATACTCGTATATATATTTTTTTATGTTTGTTCGCCGATTACTTCGCGATTTTTGAACCGATTTTGATGATTTTTTTTAGTTAGAAAGAAGATACTACCGGAATGGTACCATGATGAGGATATCAGGATCTGATGATGGGATCCTGGAAAAATCGAGGGGAACCTTCAAATTTTATAAGCACACTAGCTGACCCGCGCCCACTTCGTTGGGCATAATATTAATAATCCCCGAAGCGAGCACGAAAGCGAACTGAATTAAACCCGAAGCCATCGCGCGCCGTCCGCTAATGATGATGATGATGATGATGATGATGACACTCAACAATAATGTGGTTTTCTATTGGTGAAAGAATTTTTAAAATCGATGATGATGTTGATGATGATGATACTCCGCAATAATGTGGCTTTCTATTGGTGAAAGAATTTTTAAAATCGATGATGATGATGATGACACTCCGCAATAATGTGGCTTTCTATTGGTGAAAGAATTTTTAAAATCGGTTCAGTAGATCCCGAGATTACCCCTTACAATTTACAAACACACAAACTTTACTTCTTTATAATATTAGTATAGATGTACCGCGTTTTATATATTTTCTAAAGTTATATTGGCATTTGCTTCTGGCAATCATAATGTTATGCTGCTGAGCTGATGATGGAAGGTGTAAGTCTTCAATTACTAGGAGTTAGGAAATAGTTCTTTCAACATTGATATATGGATTATATACTCCTCTTCGTAGCTTTTATGAAGAGAAGTCGGTGCCAATCAAACAAAATTAAATTCTCCCTACTATCTATCTGTGATTACAGGCTGGCACCGACTCAAAATTAATTTATTACAGTAATATTGTTAAAATAATTGTATATTGCTAAATTTTGTAAGATTAAATTGCATTTAAATTACAAAAATATCATGTAAATATTGTTTATAGCTTAAGATTTAGGTAGGTTGAACTGACGCGGGTTACTACAGACATATTTAATTAAAAATCTTATTTCTTACTTTATAGTACTTGAGTGTTTATTTTCCATGTAAATCATAATTCCAATTACTTTGTACTAAGTTACCATTTTTTGGTTTTTTAGTTTTTTATTTTTCAATTTTGATTTCGGCTTTTTTTTATGTCGCTCTTTCAAGAGTAACCTCTAAAGAAAACATGTATGTATTGTCGACAAAACAGCTGTCAACGTTGTTTATAGAGACACTAGCTTTCCGCCCGCGGCTTCGCCCGCGTTATATTCGAATTTCCCACAGGAAGGATATGTTTTCCGTCGGTAAAATTATCTTATTTCCTTCCTTGGGTCCTCGGGTTTTACGATTGGTATATACGGGGTGGTTACCCCGTATATACCAAACGTAGTCCGTCCGACCAACCGACGTACCAACTCTAGTCTATCTGTGTATAAAATTTTATTCAAATCGGTTCAGTGGTTTTTACAATACTGCCATACAACCTTTCACCCCCTCTTTTCAACCCTTTACAGCCCTTTTCTGCTTTAAAAGGTAGCCTCTGCCCTATTTCAGCCTCTAGACTATCTATGGACCAAATTTCATTTAAATCGGTTCAGTAGTTTTAACAATATTTCCATACAACCTATTATGCCTCCTTTCAACCTTTTACAACCCTTTACAACCTTTTTTGCATGAAAAAGTAGCCTATGTCCTTTCTCAGGCTCTAGACTGTCTGTGTACCAAATTTCATTTAAATCGGTTCAGTAGTTTTAACAATATTTTCATACAACCTATTATCCCTCCTTTCAACCTTTTACAACCCTTTACAACCTTTTTTGCATGAAAAAGTAGCCTATGTCCTTTCTTAGGCTCTAGACTATCTGTGTACCAATTTTCATTTAAATCGGTTCAGTAGTTTTGGCGTGAAAGCGGAACAGACAGACAGACAGAGTTACTTTCGCATTTATAATATTAGTATGGATTCTGTAATTATGTATATAGTATAATTACATATGTATATAGGTAACTATTCATATTAGCATGCCGCCCGTGCGAAGCCGGGGCGGGTCGCTAGTTTACAAATTATGTCGTTATCATACAACGTACATGTGTTTACAATATATACGGGAAAACAAATATTTACACTTTAGAATGTAACGTCTTCAAATCAACACCAAGCATTGGCATCATTTAAATAATCATTGACTTTGCCTGTAATATAAAGACATATCATTATTTATAAAAGTAACTATGAATAAAAAAAAATTACAAGTTGTAGGATGTAGGCATTCAGTATCAGGTAAGTAGGGAGTCTACCCAAAACCGAAAACCATGGCAAAGGGTCTACGACACAAACAAGTTTGGGAACCTCTGGTCTAAACTGACGAGAACCAAGTTTTAAATGAAATCATTAAAATTACTCTGTTACTCAACTCTCTGAGTAATTACATTTAATTTTAATGAAGAATAAGCCTTTAAATAGGACGAAGGAAATTGAAGAAAACTGGACGCGAGGAGATTTAATCGGCAGCCGAAGAAAGTTAACACTTTCAGTTAAAACTTGTGGGCAAGCATAATTAATAACGCTGAGAACTTTTAATGGATCATTATGTCTGTCGCGCTTGATTCTAAATTAAAGAATTCTTTCAATTCAATTAAATTGAATTAAAATGTAATCTCGTTTATCGAATCGCCAAATATTCGTGGAAAATAACCTGGCAACACATCGCGTGAACATAGTTTGCACGTAGTGTCTGAATAGAGCGCTGCGGAATGGCGGCTCTGACAAATTGCTATCTGTTAATTTAACTGGTGCGCCTCAGCGCCGCGCTGAGTGTTGCCATTCACAAAAACTGGAGTGCGAGCCGTAGTGGGGAAATTCGTTCCGTATGCGTTTTTGTTGATAACGTTCGTTATGAAGTTGTTGGTACAATAGCGAACGAAACGTGACTAAACAGTATGGTGATAAATTCAAAAATTCTTGTGTTGGCTACACTGATTGCACACTGAGAAAACTATGTCAAAAAACACTTCCTCATAAAGTGGCTCTAATCCCATGGCAATTAGGCACATAATGACACCTATAATCAAACTGTGACTTTTTCATTACTATTATTCACGAGTGAGTAATAGTTTTTTTTTTAATATTATTGGTTGAGTTACGCTTACATTTGCGCTAAAAAGCTATCCGCGAAAAGCCCAAAAAAAAAGAAACCTCATTTTTCGCCGATGCGGGCCCATAGGGCCAATGCGCGCGCATAGGGAAACTAATTAATTTTTCCCGCCATTACGAAATTTATTAGTCTATAGCCGATGCGCGCGCATAGGAAAAGTGATTAATTTTTCCCGCCATTACGAAACATTTTTCACAACTCGTCTCGTTTTCTCTTTTGAAGTTATTTATTTAGTTATTAATTAAGATGTCTGCAAATACAATTTATGAAGAAAATGATTTTTATCTACTATGTAAAATGGTTTTTTATTTAAGTATTATTTTATTCAGAAGTGAGTTGAAAAAACGTTGTATGATACACGTGTGTATTGGTGATTACCGTCCTCGGTTCCTTAAGACCTTCGCCTGACGGCTCGGGCCTCAATGCGCCTCAGCGGTAATCACCAACATTGCACACTTGTACCATAATGTACTATTAATCTATTAGATATTTGCTCTACATTATATCAGCCAGATATATATAATTTGTTTGTTCGCATTTTCAAGGTTTTTGTTCTCATAAGTTTAAGTATGATTTGACTAGTGTTGCCCAAATTCAGTCTTGGTCTTGCAGTCTTGGTCTTGTTCTTGCGTTTTTGCAAGACCAAGACCAAGAACAAGACCGCGTATTTTTAGCAAGACCAAGACCAAGACTGACCGTGCAAGACTTGAGCAAGAACAAGACATAGCCTGCAAGACTCTTGCGTCTTGCAGCTAGGACTTAGCGCTATTTCACTGAGTAGTTAGGTGTAACAGTTCGGTGTATAGGTAGGTACGCTTAGGAATTCTATGAGACGCAAAAAACTGTATCAAAGAATATGAAAACTGGACCTATGCGCATTACGACTAATACCATAAACATAGCGAATAAAAATTTTAGACCCAAGGCATAAGGCTCAGACTTTTGACCTGACAATGTGGGGGAAACAACTTAAAACAGAAAGTCTGCGCAAGTTCAATGAACTTTATGAAGAATATAAAAGTCTACACTCACTGAACAAATCTCTGGAATTACCAGAAAAAGAAAATAAAGTATGTGATGAAGATGAAGACGTAATAGACTTTGATAAACTCTATGAATGTCCCTCGACGTCATCTGGATCTTGTCTTTAAGGCTTAGTGATAGACGAGTTGGAGGAGTACCTGAGAAAACCAAGAACTGCCAGCTCGGAAGACATTTTAGATCGGTGGAGGACGCATGAGACAGAGTATCCGATTTTATCGAAAATGGCCCGTGATTTTCTCTCAATACCTGCAACTTTAGTACCTGCTGAGAGGTTATTTTCTAAAGCATCATTAGTAATTAGAAAACATAGAAATAGGTTAAGTGATGAGTCAGCCAGATGGTTACTTTGTATTAATTCTTGGTCAAAAAAATATATATAAAGTTTCATAACCTAATGATAAAGCTGTTGATTTGTGTTGTATTTTATTTTTTATTCAAATAAATGATAAATCGTAAAACTCTTTTATTAAATTTCTTATAAGTTGAGGGTTCAATCTCTTTCTAGACAGATAAGTATTGTTCTTTAAAATACAGTCAAGTTATTGTAATTAATTTGTTTTTTTACATGTTTTAGCAAATGTAAGCTTATAAATCATAAATGTTTATTAAGAAACAGTTACTTCCATGGAAAACGACATATAGGTCAGTTGATTTTTCGAATTTCTCATCAAATCTTCAGTTATTTATTAATCTGCTTGATCTTTACTATGGCTATGTTAATTCAAGCTCACAATGTTCCAATTCTAATACGTTTTTCTAAGATTTAAAGTAAACTTTAATAAATAGTAATAGACTAATAGGTAATTGCAAGACTTGCAAGACTCTTGCTACAAGACCAAGACCAAGACCAAGACTGGGAGCGCAAGACCAAGACCAGGTGTATTGGCGCAAGACCAAGACCAAGACTGGCTAAGTCTCGTCTTGTTCTTGCATTTGGGCAACACTAGATTTGACATCAACTAGTACCTGTAAAGGTCTAAGTTTATTAAGATTGTTTTCTTTTCTTTTTTATTTTTTGAAGCAGAGGTTCCCAATTTTTTTGTGTCGTAGACCCTTTGCCATGTTTTTAGGTTTTGAGTAGACCCCTACTTACCTGATATTGAATGCCTACATCCTATAACTTACAGAATTTTATAATCATTTATAATATTTTTTTTACTTCATAGGTACTATTATAAATAATGTATATGTCTTTATATTAGATGATAGTACAATGTAAGTAAATAGGTACAGGGAGCGGCAAATGATCTGACGGTTTTAAAAAGTAAATAACTCAATAGTTTTAAGAGGTACAAAGGGTTTTATTGCTTACTAGCTTTCCGCCCGCGGCTTCGCCCGCGTTATATTCGAATTTCCCACAGGAAGGATATGTTTTAACAATACTGCTTTCACCCCCTCCTTTCAACCTTTTACAACCCTTTTCTGCTTTAAAAGGTAGCCTCTGTCCTTTCTCAGGCTCCAGACTATCTGTGTACCAAATTTCATTTAAATCGGTTCAGTAGTTTTAACAATATTTCCATACAACCAATAATCCCTCCTTTCAACCTTTTACAACCCTTTACAACCTTTTTTGCATGAAAAAGTAGCCTATGTCCTTTCGCAGGCTCCAGACTATCTGTGTACCAAATTTCATTTAAATCGGTTCAGTAGTTTTGGTGTGAAAGCGGAACAGACAGACAGACAGACAGAGTTACTTTCGCATTTATAATTAGTTATGTATGTATGTATAGTATGGCACAAAACAATGAGCTTTTCACAAATACTATTTTCACAGTACTTTTGATTAAAATTTCACCGTCTTCAATTTTCACAGATGACACTCCAGTTTTATTTAATTGAGTTCATTAAAATGACGATAACTTTTTTTTTAATGAACCGATTTTGATGAAACAAAGTTTAGATATTATTCTGAGTTAAAACAAAGCAAATAGTGAAAGTTTCAAGCAAATCGGTTCAGTACTTTCGGAGATAAACGTGAACATACATACAGACAGACAGACAAAAATTCCAAAAATTTTTTTTTGCTTTCTAATAATCTATTTAAGTGCCCCTCTATCCATTTCAGTCAAAAATACTAAATGTACAGACAAAATATTTTTACTGTCTTATTATATGTATAGATTACAGATTGCTATTTATGAACATTTATAAAAATAACCAATGAAATGTTTATGTTATCCGTTTAAGATTTGAAGATGACATCTTTCAAATGATGATCATCATTCCAATCTTGCACTGAAATTGTCAAACACTTTCCCTAACATTGCAGGAGAAAGGTTGGCTATTTCTTGACGTATGGCTTCCTTCAGGTCATCCAATGTACGGGGTTTGTTTGTGTACACTCTTGATTTCAGCAGTCCCCACAAGAAAAAGTCACAAATGCTGAGATCCGGGGAGCGAGCTGGCCACGCAATGCCCCCGAAACGCGAGATGACTCGGCCATGAAACTTGCTTCTTAAGAATTTCATTACCTCATCGGCTGTGTGGGCAGTTGCCCCATCCTGCTGGAACCAAATTCTGCTGTGGTTTAGCGTTTTCTGCGTAGTTCGGGGATAAGGAAGTTTTTCAACATAGTCAGGTATCGTTGTGAGTTGACGGTTACAGTTCGACCGTTTTCTTCAAAAAAGTATGGGCCTATAACACAATGTTTCCAATGGCAAGTTAACATTTCTTTGGTTATTTTTATAAATGTTCATAAATAGCAATCTGTAATATGCAATAAAACCCTTTGTATCTCTTAAAACTATTGAGTTATTTACATTTTAAAACCGTCAGATCATTTTGCCGCTCCCTGTACTATCAGTGTAAGTTGAGATCCATTATCGTGGACCCCCGTTTTCTTTTCATGGACCCGTAAATTTTTGTTTCGCTGCCGTAGACCTATTGCAGGTTATCATAGACCCCCTAGGGGTCAATAGAGTGTGTCAAGTAATTGTACAAACATGCATACTATCAAAAAAATTACCCTCTATTGCGAAATTCCTTTTTCACAACCGTCGTGATACGGAGCCCTGATAACAACGAAGAATAATCAGAAAGACGACAAAATATTATGAAAAATCACTTCCTTACCACGAACTGTCAGCCTCCACGTAACGCGGCGAAGCACTATTTTATTTTTTGCGCGCTATTTATAACATGGGACAGCGTTCCCTTTTGTGTTTCGTTCGTGCGTACGCGTGATAAGATGCTAAGATCTGGCGACAAATGTCTCTCGAAGTAGTGTACTGTTCATATTGGTGAACACATTTTATTATGCACCGCTAATTGGCGTCATCATATCCTAGTCAGTAGTCCGGATCGTGAAAAATCTTTTTTTTTTGTATTTTGTATGTTTTGACTTGCATTGCGCGGCGGGTCTTTTTACAAGCTTTTATTTAGTTTCACCTGTCCCGTTCAGACGTCGTTCTGTAATCAAATCTTGCAACCTAAATTTGATCCACTTCCCGGTTTCCGATTGAGCTGAAATTTGGTATACACGTTTAGTTCGGATGACAATGCATGATTAACTGTGTGACGTCATTCTAAATCCAACATGGCGGCGTATCCAATATGGCGGACCAATTATTTTTAATGCACTCCTACAATATGGGTATCAAATAAAAGGGCTTGCCAAGAATAACTAGAAAAATAATGTGACGTCACTCTTAATCCAATACGGCGGAACACCAAAAATGGCGGATAATTTTCTTTTATTCGTTCCTACAATATGGGTATCAAATGAAAGGGCTTGTTCTCAGCAAGCCTGTAGAGGTACTAAAAAGTTAAAAATAAAATTAAAGAAAAAAAACCTTTTTAAAAACAAGCTTTTATTATTTGTTTATAAAATGAACTAGAAAGTTAAAAATAAAATGAACTAAAAAGTTAAAAATAAATTATTAACACTTAAAACTTTTCACCATACATAATTATTCAATCTCGTCCCCCCTCTTTATCAAATTCAAATTCAATTCAAATTCAAATTCAAAATCATTTATTCAGTCTGGGCTGTTACAAGCACTTGTGAATGTCAAAAAGCTACGCCATCCTTTCGCAAATCTACGGCGGGAGACCTTGTACTGAGAAGAACCGGCAAGAAACTCAGCAAGGGCTGTTTTTTTTTTCCTTAAGCCACAAAAGGATACAAATTACCAAAAACAGGTACCCGTGTAAATTAGCACAACTAAAAAAAAAAAAAATCTACCGCAGGACACGCGCATACAATCATTTAAAAACTAGCAATAATTTATTATGATACAAGTAACAAAAGGTTATTATAATAGGTACAGTTAAATATACATATTATTATGTTACACACAGTTACCTAATATCATAGTCCCCATTTATAAATAAAAGCGTGATACATTGTGATAGCTTGAGGAAAATGTTATGTTGTATTAAATGTAACACGCTTTATTTATAAATGGGGACTATGATAAAGAGGGGGGACGAGATTGAATAATTATGTATGGTGAAAAGTTTTAGTGTTAAAATTAAATAAATTTGTACAATATGGAATTATTTTGTCCTAGACGAAGACGCTTATTTGTCGTTAAAGGTCACCACATCACATTACAATCAAGTTACAAAGTGTTATATTTCTTTTTAGAGTTAATTTATTTTTAACTTTTTAGTTCATTTTATTTTTATCTTTTTAGTTAATTTTATAAACAAATAATAAAAGCTTGTTTTTAAAAAGGTTTTTTTAATAATATTATAATTGCCTTAGCTGCAAGAGACTTCGCATCCATTTTTATCAATACATCGATCAAAACGCTAATGTGAAAACAGCTGGATAATTGACGCAATGTTTGGCCCAATCTGTACTTAAGACACATTATTAGGAGTCAAGTTTCGTTTCCAAATATAATTAGTGGCAACACACACGAATTAAGACTCTGCCTCGATGAGCCGAGAATGCCGCGTAACTTATGTATACTGGCAGTTAAATGTCAGTGGGGAAAATACCTCGCCCAGAGAATTAAGTCGTTAGCAAGGGAATCTCACGCATACAGCCCTGTATTTTAACAGTAATAGGAAATTCATAGAGCGGCACTGGGGAAAACAGATGATTAAGTTAATTAAAATTATGCGAACCGTGTATTAGGCGGGGGATTAAGATCTCGTTCTTGTAAAGTTAGCGCCCAATTTTGCATAATGAACAGCTGGTGCGCCTCGCTCTCTTATAGGCGAGCTTTCAGCTTCCCGACGACTTTTACGCGACAAATTGTTCTCGTGAAGGCTTCATCTATACATATAATAAGACAGTAAAAATATTTTGTCTGTACATTTAGTATTTTTGACTGAAATGGATAGAGGGGCACTTAAATAGATTATTAGAAAGCAAAAAAAATTTTTTGGAATTTTTTGTCTGTCTGTCTGTCTGTATGTATGTTCACGTTTATCTCCGAAAGTACTGAACCGATTTGCTTTAAACTTTCACTATTTTCTTTGTTTTAACTCAGAATAATATCTAAAATTTGTTTCATCAAAATCGGTTCATTAAAAAAAAAGTTATCGTCATTTTAATGAACTCAAATAAATAAAACTGGAGTGTCATCTGTGAAAATTGAAGACGGTGAAATTTTAATCAAAAGTACTGTGAAAATAGTATTTGTGGAAGAGCTCATTGTTTTGTGCCATACTATACATACATACATACTAATATTATAAATGCGAAAGTAACTCTGTCTGTCTGTCTGTCTGTTCGCTTTCACACCAAAACTACTGAACCGATTTAAATGAAATTTGGTACACAGATAGTCTGGAGCCTGAGAAAGGACATAGGCTACTTTTTCATGCAAAAAAGGTTGTAAAGGGTTGTAAAAGGTTGAAAGGAGGGATTATTGGTTGTATGGAAATATTGTTAAAACTACTGAACCGATTTAAATGAAATTTGGTACACAGATAGTCTGGAGCCTGAGAAAGGACATAGGCTACTTTTTCATGCAAAAAAGGTTGTAAAGGGTTGTAAAAGGTTGAAAGGAGGGATTATTGGTTGTATGGAAATATTGTTAAAACTACTGAACCGATTTAAATGAAATTTGGTACACAGATAGTCTAGAGGCTGAGAAAGGACAGAGGCTACCTTTTAAAGCAGAAAAGGGTTGTAAAAGGTTGAAAGGAGGGGGTGAAAGGTTGTATGGCAGTATTGTTAAAACATATCCTTCCTGTGGGAAATTCGAATATAACGCGGGCGAAGCCGCGGGCGGAAAGCTAGTATTATATAATTGCCTTAGCTGCAAGAGACTTCGCATCCACTTTTATCAATACATCGATCAAAACGCTAATGTGAAAACAGCTGGATAATTGACGCAATGTTTGGCCCAATCTGTACTTAAGACACATTATTAGGAGTCAAGTTTCGTTTCCAAATATAATTAGTGGCAACACACACGAATTAAGACTCTTCCTCGATGAGCCGAGAATGCCGCGTAACTTATGTATACTGGCAGTTAAATGTCAGTGGGGAAAATACCTCGCCCAGAGAATTAAGTCGTTAGCAAGGGAATCTCACGCATACAGCCCTGTATTTTAACAGTAATAGGAATTCATAGAGCGGGCACTGGGGAAAACAGATGATTAAGTTAATTAAAATTATGCGAACCGTGTATTAGGCGGGGGATTAAGATCTCGTTCTTGTAAAGTTAGCGCCCAATTTTGCATAATGAACAGCTGGTGCGCCTCGCTCTCTTATAGGCGAGCTTTCAGCTTCCCGACGACTTTTACGCGACAAATTGTTCTCGTGAAGACTTCATGTAGTTATAACGTTATGCCTATATGACAAAATAATAAGTGCGTAGGGTAGTGACGACTCCATCGCCAATATCAAACACCAAGAAATAACGGTTTATTTATTTAAAGCAATGGAATACTAGCGTGTTTTGACTTGGACTCCTCCCGACTGACTGAATAATGTCGCTGGCCAAGTCATGTCTAATCATTACACCGCATCCACCAAACGTGCAACTGTCTTCTGCCACGTGGCTCGCTGTGCTGCCATCTATTGGATCAACTCATCTCAAACAGAAAAGAGGCAGTAGTCAAATCCGCAATCTATCATCATGGTATAACCTCAAGCATGAGAAGTAGAATTGCATATTTACATTACAATGACTGCGTATAATAATTAAGGTCTTAACCAGTGTTACCAACTCTCAAAAATATTTATCCCTAAAGTTTGTGTCAAAACCCCTAAAATCGCCTTAATTATTGAGTTGTCCCCCTAAAAAATATTTACAGTAGACGCTCTATACAGTTACGCTTTCGGGGGTAGCGTCACTTTTAAAAACGGACATTCAGAGGCGTAATTAAGAGATTTGTAGCCAATAGCCAGTTAGAGTGGGGAACTAATTTCAATTTGAGGGAAAGGTAACTTTTAAAAACGTGACCACAGAGTGGTTGTAGAATTACGAACTAGATGTTATAAGTCGGTAGGTCAAGAAATAAATATTAATGTTTTTGTTGGCTACATTGATTCACACGAGAGCCATTTGTAAATTTATCTTAAAAAAAAAATTAAAAATATAAAGAGTCAAAAAATCCCTAAAAATACCCCTAAAAATTTCAAGTCCCTAAAAAAATCCCATCTCACTTATTTAGCCCCTAAATCTAGGGGGAAAACCCTATGTTTGGAACCCTGGTCTTAACACAAGTAAACGGTGCTTCATCAGTAGAGATCGGATAATCGGATGCATATTTACCTAAAGTTAGTTTAAGACAAAGTATGGAAACGGCTTTTTGAATAAAAATCCCAGGATTGCGGAATTGGATGGCCGGATGTTTATTTATTTACCTAATTTAGTTTTTGACAAAGTATGGAACTGTCTTTTTATTTTATTTCCATAAATAAAAATCCCAGAATTGCGGTACTGTAGAACATTTTGGTAACTCTAGAGTGAGATACTAGACCATACTTACGCCCGGGCACCATTTCTGTTTTTTTATTCAATTATTTAATTGATTATTGTTTTAGTCAAACTAGCTCACTACTTTCGTATACACTCTTCATGTAATAAGTGGTACATTCATAAATCGCACGGGGAACTGAAACTAAACTCCATGTAAATACGTATGCATAGTTGTATAAATGAACCCGGAGTCTCGGTCTTTTGAAAATAAATACCACGTACTAATTTAGTAATTTTCAAAACAATATCACTACGTTAAATTTGCAGTCCCGTATTTTCCCGGGAATTTTATTTAACAAAATGTATTTTAAAAAGCCACTTCCATAATTTGTGAGCCAAAAATTAACTTTAGGTAAATATGCATCCGATTATCCGATCTCTATTCATCAGTCTCCCTCAGGGCAGCTTGTGGCGAGCTGTCACAACTCATTGCGACAGCGAGGATTCCGATATGCCTCTGTCTTGCCGTAGCCGGCCGGACAGAGTGAAGTCGGAAGAGCAGCTGCTCGAAGGGTGGAAGTGTAATAATGCCATAACGCCGAAGGCACGTCCAGCGCTGCCGCAGACACACCCTTAGTCGTTCATACCAATGTTGCTCCCTTCGCACCAACATTCGTCTGCTGTTTTGAGGGCGGCGACACCACCATATTTAAATTTATTAGGAGACGTTGAGAATAATAATAATAAATGCTATTATCCGTGACCTATAGCATTCCATGTTTGTTGTTTTGAGTACGATTTTATTTCTTAAAATGTTCAGCGATCTACTTTAATCATGTTTAAGTAATTAATTGTCATTCTAGTTCCGAAAACTAAAACTAGATAGCGGTCATAATGCGCCTTCAAGTGAAATTAGACAGCGTTCGTAATGTGCCGTCGCGATCATAAAAATATATGAAAATGTTTGACTCAATAAGTGTTGCAACCAAATATTTTTTGTTCTCTTAACAAAAAATATTTTTTAATTAATAAAGCCAATCCAAATCGAGCACAGATTCACGTCTGGAGCCCGATTAATCAAAGCCCCGGGATCAATCAATTTAATAATCACTTAGGCGAAAGCTAATAAACTTTGCTGAAAGTTGAGGAGACGTCAGCTGGATACCGTGTAGGCTTGGTGGTCCTCGGCTCGTTCCGACGTTGACATGTCTGCTCATGAGAACGATACGTGCGCCTGGGTCAGCATAAGCTGGTCTTTTCATTTAAACGTGGGATAAATTAAATATATTTTTCTTGGCCGATCATATTTTTTTTTGAAGATTCCACCAAAGTATGTAGTAATTTTCTCTTTCCGGGTATTACGATAATTGAATTGTACTTACTAATATTATAAGTGTGAAAGTAAATCTGTCTGTCTCTCTCTAGGTAGCTTACTACTTTCTCTTATAATAAACTAAAAAAAAACACGCTATTGAAATTGATTGAAATGTAATTATTTACGACATCACATTAGAAACCTCAAAAGTAATAGTATTTCTGCACTATTTAAAGGGTGTTATTATACTAGTACATATAAACCTTCCCTTCAATCACTCTATTAAAAAAACCGTTGCGTAGTTTTAAAGATTTAAGCATACATAGGGATATAGGGACAGAGAATGCGACTTTGTTTTATGCAATGTAGTGATTAAAGTTACTTGTTGATAAATTAAAAGTAAAAAAAAATTATAAACCAAGCTTGGCAAACCCTTTCATTTGATACCCATATTGTGGGGGTGCATTAAAAATAATTGATCCGCCATCTTGGTAATGCCGCCATGTTGGATTTAGACTGACGTCACACACGTAACCATGCATTGTCATCCGACTTACACGTGCATGCAAAATTTCAGCTCAATCGGAGACCGGGAAGTGGCTCAAATTATGATTCCAAGATTTTCTTACATAGTTACAAGTGAAGCTAATATAAAAGCTTTTAAAATTGTCTATGGTCTGCGAACATTTAACGATGCGTTCCCGTTACATGTTTTTTTCTCGTATTGACGCAAAGAAATCCATTATACAGCCACGATAACAATCACTTTGTGTTTAAATGTGATTCATACTAAAACCATACAATTAAAATAACCATTATAGAATTACTGCAAACTCAATACAGTTTCACCCATTTTGCAACAAAGTTAGTTACATCCCAGCGCGCACGGCACATTCATGACCCGAAATTTGTGCGCCCTTAATAATATTAAACAATACTAATTTGTGTAAAGTTGTACCTACTTAGTTGAAACTCGCTTGCCGAAACTTTGAACATTCAGAGTACGAATTAACACGCCCGCTCTGAGTCCTGAAACGCTGTAAGTTTATTATGAAGAGAAGCGGTTTCCCAGGAATCGAATCTTGTACTGCGGTTCATAGCACGAACATATATTTGGTAATTGCTTAGCTTACGTAGACAGTAAAATTAATTTCTATTTTTGGGTAATGTACCTTTTTAGGGTTCCGTGCACGCGCTATTCATAATTTACAAGCAAGGGATTCTCTCAGAGATTTATTTAAGGAGATTAATATTATATTTATAATTTAACTTTAATATATTCTTTCAAAACTGTATGACACGGCATTCCTAATATAGGCATGTTTTCAAAATAAATTTTTTATTAAAGAAATAACTATATATCCATATAACAAATATTATATCTAATAATTATTTAGTAAAATTAAAAACTAAACTATTAATATAATGACTTTATATTTATGAAAATGTCATTTATGTGTATATAAATTGTAACACATTTCATACTAATTTTCAAATGCATAATGTACATACATACATACATACACTCACGCCTTTTTCCCACGGGGGTAGGCAGAGATTACGTCTTTCACTTGCTACGGTATTTTAATATTCTCTTTCGCTTCATCTACTTTTCATAACATTCCTCATACATGCTCGACGATTGCGGGTACTTCTGACCTGGCCTTTTTTTGAGGACACTTTCGATTTGTTCGAAATATGTTCGCCTAGGTCTTCCTCGTCCCCGTGTCTCCACTCACTCCAGCTTCATAAATCATTTTGGTCAGTGTAGACTGACCATCCGTTCCACATGCCCAAACCACCCAAGCATCCCTTTCTCTATTCTTGTCACGATATCTCATATATCGATATTCATATATATACTATATTATATATATATATATATATTATATATATATATATATTATATATATATATATATATATATATATATATATATATGCATAATTTAAACACAAGAAATAACAACAAAACTGTCGTTCCAACGTACAGGTTACAAAAAACTAGAGGTGCGTTTATGGGCAAATGTATAAATTTATATAACACTAGCTTTCTGCCCGCGGCTTCGCCTGCGTGGATTTCGGGATTGGGTCTATAGAGGGTTAAGGGTCATAGCTTTTGCTCACGGCTACATATCCGCGGAGGTCTGTTTTATGTCGCGAAGATTTTATCGGGCTTCCCGTGGGACTATCCGTTTTTCCAAGATAAAAAATACCGCAAAACCTTGTTCAAAGAATCACTCTATCTATTGATGAAGACCGCATCGAAAATCTGTGCATTAATTTTGAGCGGAGCCTTTATTCCGCATCCCCTGGGATCTGACGATTTTTCCGGATAAAAAGTAGCCTATGTTACTCGGGGATAATGTAGCTTTCCAAAGGTGAAAGAATTTTTTGAAATCAGTCCAGTAGTTTCGGAGCCTATTCATTACAAACAAACAAACAAACAAATCTTTCCTCTTTATAATATTAGTATAGAAGATTCCACATAGTGTAGCTGAATTGCCTCTTCATAAGTTCAAGGTACATGTTGAAAAGACTAATGAGTAAGGGCTATTACAAAGTCAATGATTATTTAAATGATGCCAATGCTTGGTGTTGATGTGACGATGCAATAATCTAAAGTGTAAATATTTGTTTTCCCTTATAAATTGTAAACACATATGTACATTGTATGATAACGACATAATTTATTGTAAATGTTGTTATAACTTTTGATAAAGCTGGTAAGTTTCTTGCGCCCATTCTTCTTATCAGCTAAATAATACGTCCAGAATGGGTGGTAGGGGAAAAAAATTGGACGATTCTAAAGAGCTTTCTATGAAGTCATATTTGATAAAGTTAATTTTGATTTTGATTTTTGATTATATTAGAAAATAGTATAATATAAGTGAATAGATACTATCAGTGTACGTTGAGTCCCATTATTATGGACTCCCATTTTCGTTTCATGGACCCCCAATTTTTTTTTTCGTTGACGTAGACCTCTTGCAGGTTGTCATAGACCCCTAGGGGTCGATGTAGACCACTTTGGGAATCACGGCAGTTGAGTAATAAAAGATGATACTAAAAAATTAAATAAATAAGTCTTATATTGCTGTTTTAGCGACCCACAAAACAATTTTCGGTTCGTCAGAATATAAACGCCTTCTTCAAAAACGTGTGTTCAAAATTGATACCCTTCCGTCGCCACCCTCGTTTGGAAAAAGGCACAAGAAATTTCTTTTCTCCTTTATTTATAACAAGCTAGTAACTTCTTCTGACATAAAGTCTTTAAACCCACTTACTGCTAAATCTAAACTATTTCATTGGCTTCTAGAAATTTAGCTATGAGCAGGCAGAACTCTTGTTGAAGAATACTGCATAATTAACAAATTAGATGACAAACGCACACACATACGCACACCCAATACACACAACACACACACAAACGCACAACCCATACACATATATAACACACAAATCCACACAATTCATAGAAATTAAAACTATAAGATTCACTGTCTGTATTAGTTGAAATGCATTGTTATTTTCTACTTGACTGCGCTGTGAATGATAATCGTCGACTATGGTCCCCAAGAGACAGGATACCTAGTTTGGGGACTATGGGTAATCAGATGTAGAA
>CM071640.1:1188446-1394641 GCA_036419045.1 Scirpophaga incertulas | reverse complement strand
AAGCGGTTTCCCAGGAATCGAATCTTGTACTGCGGTTCATAGCACGAACATATACTTGGCAATTGCTTAGCTTACGTAGACAGTAAAATTAATTTCTATTTGTTGGTAATGTACCTTTTTAGGGTTCCGTACACGCGCTATTCATAATTTACAAGCAAGGGATTCTCTCAGAGATTTATTTAAGGAGATTAATATAATGACTTTATATTTATGAAAATGTCATTTATGTGTATAAAAATTGTAACACATTTCATATTAATTTTCAAATGCATAATTTACATACATACATACATACACTCACGCCTTTTTCCCATGGGGGTAGGCAGAGATTACGTCTTTCCACTTGCTACGGTATTTACATATCTCTTTCGCTTCATCTACTTTCATAACATTCGTCATACATGCTCGACGATTGCGGGTACTTCTGACCTGGCCTTTTTTGAGGACACTTTCGATTTGTTCGAAATATGTTCGCCTAGGTCTTCCTCGTCCCGTATCTCCACTCACTCCAGCTTCATAAATCATTTTGGTCAGTCTACTTTCATCCATCCGTTCCACATGCCCAAACCACCCAAGCATCCCTTTCTCTATTCTTGTCACGATATCTATACTAATATTATACAGAGGAAAGATTTGTTTGTTTGTAATGAATAGGCTCTGAAACTACTGGACCGATTTCAAAAATTCTTTCACCTTTGGAAAGCTACATTATCCCCGAGTAACATAGGCTACTTTTTATCCCGGAAAAATCGACAGATCCCACGGGATGCGCAATAAAGGCTTCGCTCAAAAACTACTGCACAAATTTTCATGCGGTTTTCATTAATAGATAGAGTGATTCTTGAGCAAGGTTTTGCGGTACTTTTCATCTCGAAAAACGGATAGTCCCACGGGAAGCGCGATAAAACCTTAGCACCATAAACCGACTTCCACGCATATGTAGCCGTGGGCAAAAGCTATGACCCTTAACCCTCTATAGACCCAATCCCGAAATCCACGCAGGCGAAGCCGCGGGCAGAAAGCTAGTCCTATATATATATGCATAATTTAAACACAAGAAATAACAACAAACTTGTCGTTCCAACGTACAGGTTACAAAAAACTAGAGGTTCGTTTATGGGCAAATGTATAAATTTGTATAACAAGATTCCACATAGTGTAGCTGAATTGCCTCTTCATAAGTTCAAGGTACATGTTGAAAAGACTAATGAGTAAGGGCTATTACAAAGTCAATGATTATTTAAATGATGCCAATGCTTGGTGTTGATGTGACGATGCAATAATCTAAAGTGTAAATATATGTTTTCCCTTATAAATTGTAAACACATATGTACGTTGTATGGCAACGACATAATTTATTGTAAATGTTATTATTACTTTTGATAAAGCTGATAAGTTTCTTGCGCCCATTCTTCTTATTAGCTAAAAAATAAGTCCTGAATGGGTGGTAGGGGAAAAAAATTGGACGATTCTAAAGAGCTTTCTATGAAGTCATATTTGATAAATTTAATTTTGATTTTGATTTTTGATTATATTAGAAAATAGTATAATATAAGTGAATAGATACTATTACGTTGAGTCCCATTATTATGGACTCCCATTTTCGTTTCATGGACCTCCAATTTTTTTTCGTTGACGTCTACCCTTGCAGTTTGTCATAGACCCCTAGGGGTCGATGTAGACCACTTTGGGAATCACGGCAATTGAGTAATAAAAGATGATACTAAAAAATTAAATAAATAAGTCTTATATATAAAAAAAGGAATCGCAAAATGTGTTGGTAAGCGCATAACTCAACAATGCCTTTACCGATTTGGCTAATTTTGGTCTTGAATTATTCGTAGAAGTCCAGAGAAGGTTTGTACGTAAAGAAAATAAAAAAATGAAATTTGAAAAAGTGTAAAGTCAACATATTTATACAAACAATTTGTATTAATACTTAAAAGCCAATTTGAACCTTTGGCAAGACAAAAAAGTGACGTTAGTTCTGTCAAACAAATTTAATGTCATCATATGTCATTTCAAGTAGGAACAAAAAACTGGCACTTTACAAATCTTTTTGACAGGACGAAGTCTGTCGGGCCCGCTAGTCTATACTAACATTATTGTTGAGAGGCCGCTATACTAATAATGAAATCATTGTTTAAAATACTAACATCATATTTATTTTAAATAACTGAAATATAAAAACAAACTTTCTTAAACATTTCCTTTTTCTAATTCTTACACAATGACAAGCATATATTAAAATTGACAATTATTTCTTTTTCATACTTTCCATAAATCGTCATGGATGATATAATTATAGAGGAACATTGTACATCAACAATTATAAAGAGGAAAGATTTGTCTGTTTGTAATGAATAGGCTCCGAAACTACTGGACCGATTTCAAAAATTCTTTCACCTTTGGAAAGCTACATTATCCCCGAGTAACATAGACTACTTTTTATCCCGGAAAAATCGACAGATCCTACGGGATGCGCAATAAAGGCTTTGCTCAAAAACTACTGCACATATTTTCATGCGGTTTTCATCAATAGATAGAGTGATTCTTGAGCAAGGTTTTGCGGTATTTTTTATCTCGGAAAAACGGATAGTCCCACAGGAAGCGCGATAAAACCTTCGCGCCATAAACTTGCGACTTCCGCGCATATGTAGCCGTGGGCAAAAGCTATGACCCTTAACTCTCTATAGATCCAATCCCGAAATCCACGCAGGCGAAGCCGCGGGCAGAAAGCTAGTATAAAATAAAGGGAAATGTAAGTTTGTATTGAAATTAAAATAATACACATATATACACTTAACATATTTATTCAAATTATTTGTGTATAGTTATGACTATAGATAAAAGCTTGGACACTCTTCTTATTCTTTTTTTTCATTGATTACAGTATCACAAAGGCAGAAGCTACAATAGGAAACATAAAGAGTTAATACATAAAAGCAGACACTAGTCTGACTATGCCACGAAGCAAATACAAACTTTGTTTTTGCTCCGTAGTCTATGCTAAAGGGAAATTCATGAAATATAAAGTAAATTGAAATAACTATTACCAGCCCTAGGAGTACTGAATGTGAGTATGTATTTTGTGAGTACAAAAATAAACTTGCCGTTCCAATGTTCAGACTCCATAAAAGTAGCTGTTCGTTCTTGGGGAAATGTTTAACAAAATTCCGCAAAGTGTCATTGATTTGCCTTTATATAAATTTAAAATCCATATCAAAAAGACACTCATGAGTAAAGGTTATTATAAAGTCAGTGACTATCTAAATGATCACACTATTTGGGAATAGGGACACTATTCATAGAGCCATGTTTGGCAACAACATTATTTATAATATTGTATTATTTTTATATGTGTATGTAAACATACATACGACTGTAATCGTATTAGGTACGATTGTATCTTATACTATATTGTATTTTTATATTATATTATTATAATTATTAACATTGAAAAGAGGAGATAAAAAATAGAGTACAAGAGTTTTATTCAAGAAGATAAAAAATAGACCTTCAGAGTTTCTTGCCTGTTCTTCTCGAGAAGGCTCTCCCAATTTCCGAACAGGTGTCGAGTCAATATATTTTTTTTCCTTATTCGTACGTACGGACAACGTTTTTGTTTTTTTTAAGCTTTTTTTTTGTTTTGTCTGTTGACGTCAATAAGTGCCTGTAAAGGTCTATGTTGAATAAAGATTATTTTGATTTGATTTGATTTTTGATTTGATTTTGAGTCGAGGTGTTATTTTTGGTGTTTGGTCCTCTGTGACATCGTTCAACATCTGACATTCTGTCACTACAATACCACAATCTGTTGACAATGGTGTTACAGGTGGACCTTCTTCCATATCTATGATGGTCACCCTAGCATCTCCAGTAGTGCTGCCACCACCATTACCGCAACCATCACCAATGTCCATATCACCACCACCACCAACTATAACTTCACTTTCCCTGTCACCCCCAAACGGCACAGCGAACCCACAGACTGTGCTTCTCAGAAGTTCAGCTACTCGGTCCAAAATATTATCAGGGGGTCAGTCAGGAGGACCCCCGCCAGTCTGTGGAAGAGTTAAGTGAATCGTTAGAAAATATCAATTGTTATTGAGCTAATTACAGAGACGAAACTCTTAGCAATCCATGGATTCACCGTGCGGGTGCCGGGTCCATCGTGTGACAAAGAGAGAAACTCCGAGCAGCGCCCGGGACTTGCGACGCGGGTGTAGGTTTAAGGCGGCCCCCTTTCGGTGCGCATCAATGCTCACCTTCACTGCTCGTGTTTCCCCCTCTGCCGAGCCAGACTTGATAGGAGCCTGCAAGTGCTGCCTTTGATACTCTCTTTAGAGTTGAATTAATTGCAGCTCCCGACAGGCCAAGGTCTTTTAGTAAGTTGTATAGAGATTTTGCTGGTATACCTCTCGCTCCAACTTCTACCGCGTATAATTTGACCGTAAAGCCATTTTTAGTTATTTCGTTAGTGTGATCGTAGTATTTATTTGTTTTTATCGCGTGGTCTATGAGTATATTCGTTTCCCACGGAATTGTAAGCTCTACAAGTATTATATGTTTAGTGTGTCTAGAGAAAAGGAAAATGTCTGGTCTAGATGAGGAAACACACACATCCTCTGGGATTTTGTAATGATTTTCATACGTGTCCATTAAAATAGTCCAATCAGGGGTAGAGGCTAGGATTGACTTGCTCTTTGAGTTGTTAGTTGAGCCTTCTTTAACAAACTTAATTTGTTTTTTGTCTGTGGTCAGTCCAGAGGAAATTTAACTACTGACCTTGAAATGGTTGGACCTTATATTAGCGTAGCGTTTACGGGAATTCTTTTTTAAATTCTCCCGCTTCAAACGGAGCTGCTGTGGAATGCGAGGGCAACTAGTAATAGTGAAATTGAACTTTTCTGCCAATAAATTCCATTCATCGTTTTTAAGTTTATAGTTCGTGGCGTTGGTAGCTTTTGATGTAAGAATTTTACTCCTTTCAATGAGAGCCAACAAAGCTTTGGTTTCTTCTTTGGAAAGGGCCTTACTTTTTGCCTGAAAAGAATAAATCAATTGAGCTAATAATATTTTTAGGCGGGAAGGCCTTACCGCTTAATAATACAAAGATGTCAATCAAAAACAATTGACATAATATCAGTAAATAGAAACAATAGTTACTTACGATTTCGGATTCCATTGTTTATAATTAAACTGCTCGTATAATTATAACCAAATTGAAAATGATTTGTTGAATTGTTCTGTTTATGAAGTTCGGATAATCGGATGCATAATTTTACCTAAAGTTAGTTTAAGACAAAGTATGGAAACGGCTTTTTATTGTTTTGTTAAATAAAATTTTTCACCATTTCAGTTTTTTTATTCAATTATTTAATTGATTATTGTTTTAATCAAACTAGCTCACTACTTTCGTATAACACTCTTCATGTAATAAATCGTACATTCATAAATCGCACGGGGAACTGAAACTAAACTTCATGTAAATACGTATGCATAGTTGTATAAATAAACCCGGAGTCTCGGTCTTTTGAAAATAAATACCACGTGCTAATTTAGTAATTTTCAAACAATATCACTACGTTAAATTTGCAGTCCCGTATTTTCCTGGGATTTTTATTTAACAAAATGTATTTTAAAAAGCCGCTTCCATAATTTGTGAGCCAAAAACTAACTTTAGGTAAATATGCATCCGATTATCCGATCTCTAGTTATAATACTGAGTGACATGCATAAAATCAGTAAAATCATTATCGAAATTGCCAATTTTAAGACTTACTTACTTACAATTAATTTTACAATGTATAGAGTATTTAAAAAAAGCAATACATTAAGATTTCTATGTGATAAATGTTGACAATATATATATAACTCTTTATTGCACATAAAAATTTCACAGGAAATAACATTAAATATAAAATATGTACATAGGTGGACTTATCCCTAATAGTGATTTCTTCCAGCCAACCTAACTGGGGATTTAGTTATAAAATTGCGGATACTACTTAAAATGCAATCAACAAAGTATAGAAAATTTACACTACACAAAACTTAAAAAAAAATACTAACTACATCTATTACTATAAATACATAAATAACAGTATATATAACAATAATATATATTAATAATCATATAATAAATATATACATACACGCATACATATATCTATAAATATATATACATTATATACCTATACATTAACATACCTACAATATAAACATGACTAATTAATTGTTCGACTCAAGTTGCGATAAAAAATGCTCTTTCAGTCTAACTTTGAAAGTTTCCACAGATCGACTATCACGAATGCTCTCAAGCAACTTATTCCACAGGCGGGCCGCAGTAATAGTAAATGATTTAAAGAAAAATGTTGAATTGGAAGTTCGCTGCTCCAAGGTTTGGGTGACACATGTGCGTCTAGGATATGGTCTTTCGGGCAAGGAAAAGAAACGTGAGCGAAGGTAATCGGGAAATTTTGGGTTATTGAGCACTTTGTATAGAAATGTGAGTATGTGCAAGTCATGTCTTTGCCTTATTGGGAGCCATCCAAGTCGTGCCCTATATTCCGATACATGGTCATACTTCCGCAAGCCGTAGATGTATTTGATCGCAAGATTTTGTAAACGCTCAAGCTTGTTCAACAGCTCCTGTGTAGCGTCCAAAAAGCAAACGTCAGCATAGTCAATTAAGGGCAAAAGCAAAGTATGGGCAAGCATAATTTTGGTTTGGAAAGGAAGAAAAAATTGAAGTCGTTTGAGGGAGTGATATGAGAAATGTACTCTCCTACTCACATCCCCTACATGGGCTGACCACGAAAGATTGCTATCTAGAATGAGGCCAAGATTACGAACTTTGTCCATGTAGGGAATAGTTACTCCGTTGTAAACTACCGGGGGCATTGGTTGGTCAACTGATCTCCTCAAACGATTTCCTCCAATCAAGATAGCCTGTGACTTAACTGGATTTACTACTAGTCCATATAGAGTGGCCCATTTCAGGATTGCTACAAGATCTGCGTTGATACGCTCAGCAGCCACGGAGATCTCAGCGACGGAGAAGTGAGTATATAGCTGAAGGTCGTCAGCATACAGGTGAAAAGAGCTATTAATCACGGTTGTTAAGTGATTAATAAATAGTGCGAAAAGCAAAGGTGAAAGTACCCCACCCTGTGGCACACCGGCATAAAGCTCACACCATTCCGAGGAAGCCCCCCCAGAACTTACACATTGTTTACGTCCTCGAAGATAAGACTCAAACCAAGGCAGAGCAGAATATGATACACACGACAACTCTAGAAATCTGAGCAAGATATCATAATCAACAGAGCTAAATGCATTGCTGAAATCGAGCAATACCATTAAAGTGAGTTTTTTATTATCCATGGCCAGTCTTATGTCATCAGTGATATACAGCAATGCACTAACCGTACTGTGTCCGGGACGAAACCCAGACTGAAAACTACTCAAGAGGTTGTTTCTACAGAGATGTGCATGCAACTGTCGCTGCACAGACCTCTCTAGGACCTTGGAGAGAATAGGAAGAATAGATATGGGACGGTAATCAGACAAGGAGGTGGGATTGGGCTTTTTAGGAAGAGGTATCACATATGCACACTTCCAGGACTTTGGAAAAGTATTCGAGCGAAGGGAGAAATTTAACACATGCGTTAAAATGGGCAGTAAATTTTCCAGAATCGGTAGCAGCATATCACGACTGATATCATCACTGCCCACAGCTCTAGAATGTATAGCTAATAAATCTTTGCGGACCTCATCCTCGGTAAGTTCAATAAATTTAAAAGGTTCGCAATCAGTGAACGTCGACGTAGAAAGAGATAAAAGAGATAATGCCTTGGAGGTACTGTTCAGAAGCAAAGGTGGAGAGGAAAATTGTGAGTTGATGGCATTCAAGTCAAGATCAGGGTTACACTGCTTAGTCGTCACATCACAGACACCAATTGTCTCAAGAAAACGCCACGTCTGGCCAGGAGAAGCATCCTTTAATTTACTATGGATGTAGCGGCGTTTACTGTCTCGGCATTGTCGATTACAGTAATTCCGCAACTTTTTATATGTCAGAAGCCGCTCCTCCGTATAACACCTTTTAACTGCTAACTTTGCCTTATCACGCTTAGTCATTAGAACTTTCAGCTCAGGTGTAAGCCAAGGAGCCGGGAAATGCTTTACACGTACAGAACGCAATGGGGCATGAGAGTCAAAGAGTTGAACGATTTGAGTCGTCAGAATGGTCACCTTAGTGTCAACAGAATCAGACTCAAGGAGCTTCGACCAATCGATACCGGCAGCATCCTGTCGTAGCAAGTCCAAATTGATATCGCGAAAATTTCTGCGCTGAATGACCCTGCTTTTACGTTTTGGTGGACGTAGTTTATATGAGGCGTAAATCAAATCGTGATACGAAAATGAAGCAGTCAATTGGCCGTGAGATAAAACATTTGCCGTCCTGGAAACAATTGTTAGGTCGATGAGGGATGGATTGGAATTTGGAAAATAATGGGTGGCGTTAGAGGGAAGAATTGAGAGATCATGTAAAGCTAAAACATTCTGCAGACCTTGAGATCGGACATCATTCTTAAGCAGACAAGTGTTCAAGTCACCCATCATCACAACATGGTCATAGTTTGTGCGAATATCAGCTAAAATCATGTCCAAGGTGTCGAAATATTTAATTTTGTCACTAGGACAGTACAGGACCCCAAGCAACAATTTGGTGTGGTGAAGCGTTATTTCTATAAATAAGTATTCAACTCCAGGAGAGTATGGTACACAGCAAGATGAAGTCTCGACAATGGTACAAGGAATGTCTGCCCTTAGGTAGATACAGACACCTCCCCCTCCAGCACCCGTCCTGTCATTCCGCAAAAGTCTGAATCCCGGTAAAGAACAAAGCGTTGACGGTAGTGAGGGCTTCAACCACGACTCAGAAACGAGAATCGCGTCCACACACCGATCACTAAAAGAATTAAGAAGATCCGTGTAATGAGCTAAAACACTTTGAGCATTAATGTGAACAAGCCTTAAGCCACCACCATCCACGACACGCAGAAGCCGACCATGTAACGGCTCTGCGGAAACATGATCGGAGGAAGACGAGACGTCGCTTATAGCACTTTCGTAGTCATCCGAAGAGCAAGATAAAAATTCATCATTTGAATATATACTCATAATTATAAAAATATAGTATATATATATATATATATATAATAAATAAATATAAAATATGTAAAAAAAAATAAAAATCTATAAGATTTAAGTTAAAATAAAAAAAAAAGCAGACTCCCAGTACAGCTGACTAAAAAAAATCATTAGTAATAGGTGAATTAACTAAAAATACAATAACAAAAAGAAAATGGAACAACAATAAAAATATCACAATAGGGAATTAATCTCTTTTTTGACAAGAATCTTAATTGATCCTTGCGTGTCAGTAAACCATATACTAAAAATATAAAAAATTTTATACACTCGTTAAGTACTATAAAAATTGCATTAAAATTTAATATTTTCAAATTTCGCCGCGTAATTAGACGAAGGCGCCGCACGAGTTGTTACTCTGTAGCGATGACGTCAATACGGCATGTAAATAATAAACAAAGCTCTAATGTTTGATGCTATATATTATTATTATTTAAAAATAAGTTATTATCTTTTATATATAAACAACTAATAAAGGAACAATAATAAAAGAGTAATACTGACATCGATGTTTCAATACTCCGTAACTCGGCAGAACAAAAGTCGGGATTTGCAGTAAAGAATTTTCCGACCATTAATGCATTTATTTTTGGTAAATTCGTACTATCTCCTTTTACAAAACTGCTTTCCATAGTGTGATTCACGTGCGATTTCTTTCTTTCTTTCTTTCTATTTATAACGTTCTAACATTAAAAAAGCAACCTACAAACTTCTTTTTTTTGTTTTGCGGCTTTATACGTACTATGATTCATAATGACATTGACACGCTTAAGTTTACAGTACCTTATGACGTCACGACATGGCGGCATGTTTCGCTCTTGTTTTACGTATAGATTAAAAAAGTTAATAATTTGAAACTAATTTTTATATTATTTTTTGTAATTTTATGTACTTAAACATGATGGTTCCGACTATTTAATACATAAGCTATCATAGTTATATGCTTTAGATCTTTTCTAATATAGAGGGAGTACCCTATTATTAAACAGTTTACGAAACAGCAATTCAAAGCAAATGCAACATCAACTTATGAATATGAACGTCGTACGTACTACAATACTGTGACATCAGCAATAAGCAAGCAAGGTTGTATGTAGCACCCTTTACGCACATTGTAAAGAGACAGAACGCTCCCATAGAAAAGGAAAAAAAAAGAGGTGACATTGACAGATAAAAGCGAACACAGACAAGCGAATGACAGCTGACAGCAATCACTACAAATTCAAATTTTAATTTTTGTAGGTAATAAATTAAAGTTAGTGCTTAAAAATAATTTGTAATACCCTAAAATTAAAAACAACACAAAAAAAGATTAAGAAAAATCGAAAACTACCTCATAAAAGCTTCTAACATGAATATGCAGACAAAGAAAATTAATAGCTACTGTCTGTACAATGCCAATGCTAACTACAATTACTTAACAACAGTTTCACAGCGGGAATTATGCATGGGAACATATCAAATGTGTTGAACTTGAGGATGTTGAGCTGTTAAATGTTGAAGTTCAGACATACTTGTGATTTTCTTGCGTGTGCCATCCGACAGTAGAACAATAATGATGCCGCCCGACGTCCAACATTTATTGATGCCAAAGTGCTTCCTAGCGGCTATAAATACTCCCTGCCTCGGCTTCGTCAGGAATTCCTTTATTGAAATCTTGGTGCCCTTTAACTTGGTTTTATTATTCCAAATGCCCATTCGTGTTCTGACTCGTGCAAATCTGACTAATACAGGTCTATTCCTGTCTTTGTTATGCTCACCAAGGCGATGGCAAGATTCAATGTCCTGTTCATTAAAATTAGGCACCTTCATTTGGTCGCAGACTAAGGACTGTATTTTGGAAAACAGATTTTCATCCTTTGCTTCTGACAAGCCATGAAAGAGAAGTACCTTGCGCCTGGATTGATTTTCGAGATGGTCATAGCCCCGGGCTAAAAGGTCTAGTTGATCCTTGAGTAAGGTGATGGTACTTAACACAAAAGATTTAAAAGTGACATACTCAGCCGACAGCGCCTTAACAGTTTGAGGATTATTTGAAGAACTAGCCAATTGATCAGCCAAATTCTTCTCAAAAGCACCCATTCTAGTCGAAATCATAGCCTCCAAGTCGCCCATCTTGTTATGCAGTTGCGAAGCCACATCCATTTTCAAATTGTTGAGAAATGTAGTGAAGAAAGTTAATACAGCTGTCAAAGGATGGTCTATGCCAGCATTTGCAGGTTTGCTTTCTACAATTTATCAACTATTTTATATTAAATTATAAATTATTATGGAGCTGAACTTTTAGAGCTGTTGACACATTCAGAGCTACCCCTAGTTTAAAAAATGTATATAATATAATATATATATATATATGTTATAATGTATATAATATAATATATATATATAATATAAATATATGTTATACAATAGTCATAAAACGGAACGGTCAAGAGGGAAAAGATCAACGGCAATCTGGGATTGTTTTGAGACAAAATCTGGGGAGATTCTTTATTGGGACGCGGATTGCAGATCGATCTCCAGATAGCAAGTGATCTGAGATTGATTCCAATCTCGGAATGCGGATACATTATTAATTTCGGGCGTATTGATACACGTTGGCGACGTACAGTGTGGTTTTTAGGGGTTGTAGATTTGCAACCCCTAAAATAACTACCTTACACAAAATAAACTTTTACATATAAAAGCTTGTCGCGAGATTTACTTACTTATAGAATACTTTTAACTTTTTATTTTATTTTCCGTCTATAAAACTAAGCTTAGCACACCCTTTCATTTAATACCCATATTGTAGGGATGCATTAAAAATAATTGATCCGCCATCTTGGTAATGCCGCCATGTTGGATTTAGACTGACGTCACACACATAACTATGCACTGTCATCCGACTTACACGTGCATGCAAAATTTCAGCTCAATCGGAGACCAGGAAGTGGGTCAAATTAAGACTTCAAGATTTTCTTATTTAGTTACAAGTGAAGTTAATATAAAAGCTTGTATAAAAAACACGTTTATATATAAATACTAGCGGACCCGACAGACTTCGTCCTGTCAAAAAGATTTGTACAGTGGCAGTTTTTTGTTCCTAATTATTTTATAGATAATGTCGCATAGCCAACCAAATCGCAAAAGAAGTCTAAATGACCAATTACATTTTGTGGCTATTCAATTTTGGAACGTGACATTAAATCCTCCAACGAGGTATTCTGTGCTCCAACGCACGCACGCACACTGTTTTGATAGATATGATTGAATTTCAACTATATGTAGCGTTAAAAAAGCGCAAATTGACTCTTTGATGTTAGGAACACACCTTCATTGCTTAGACAACAGTGAGTGCTTGCAATATGAACTTTATACAATAACAATAAAGCTCAATTCGACTGTACATTTTAGTTAGAAACGTTTGCATGGGAAAATAAAAGGGCTGTTTTTAGGGTATTTCCGATAATTATTCGAATTTTCCTCATTGTAAAAACCCTCCTTGAACTTCAACGAACATTAACAAAAAAGAATTGGCCAAATTGGTCCAGGCGTTGTTGAGTTATGAGCTTACCACACATTTTGCGATTCATTTTTATATATAAGATAGATTCCTCTTGAATCGAAAACGACTAGATCTCAATATTTCATTCATATTCTTTAAGTCGCCAGTATAACCCGACAGTTTTTAACAGCCTCTCTTGCCCGCATCTCTTTTCGATATCAATTTGAAATAAGGGCACTCTAGAAGCACTTCTTATTACGACCGGATTATAGTTACAGAACATTGCACTTTCGCCATGCCCCGAGGCATAGGAGGTAGCGATTTAAAATAATTTTCCTTAAAGCTCCTCTATTATTAAGAAAAAAATAAGGGTTGAGGATAAAGTAAATGGGGCTTCATTGTCAGTCAGACTTTGTTATAAAAACCGGCCAAAGTATTCAGTGAACCGCATAAAGATTTTCATACAAAAATAGAAAAATAACAATAAATTTTTGGGGTTCCCCATACTTAAGTAAAAATTTATTGTTACTCTAATCTCTGATGTAGCTATTGTTACTGAAACTCTTTTTTCAGCAAACCCGTACGTGTAGAGTATCTATGGATAGATCTTCAAAAATGATGTTGAGGTTTCTAATATATTTTTTTCTAAACTGAATAGTTTGCGCGAGAGACGCTTCCAAAGTGGAAAAATGTGTTATTTTTTTTTATAGGATAGGGCAGCAAACGAGCAAACGGATCACCTGATGGTAAGCGATAACCGTTGCCCATGGACACACCAGAGGAGTCACAGATGCGTTGCCGGCCTTTTCAAAAGGAATAAGGGGGGAAGGGGGGGCTGAGCCTCCGGTACCCTCACTCATTCGGCGAAACACTGCGCAAGCAGCGCAGCGCAAATTTTACGCCAGTTTTCTGTGAGGCCGTGGTATCACTCCGATCGAACCGGCCCATTTCGTGAGGAAGCAGAATTATAATGTACATTACCATGCAAATTTCCACCAAATTGGCTTGTACGAGATCTAATATTTTTTTGTTTAATCAATACATAGTATAAAACAAAGTCGCTTTCGCTGTATGTCCGTATGTATGCTTAGATCTTTAAAACTACTACGCAACGGATTTTGACGCGGTTTTTTTTTAATAGATAGAGTGATTCTTAAGGAAGGTTTGTATGTATAATAAATGCATAATATAGTAGAGAAACACTGATAAATTTAAAGGTTTCTAATGTGATGTCATAAATAAGCACGTTTTTTTTGCGCTTATATTGCAAACGCTGGCTGAACCCTACGAGATAGACCAAAATAATGTACTACAGTATTGTACAACTTACAAAAATCCACAAAAAAGTCCGCGATGTTATATGTCTATCTCTTAGGGATAACCCACCATAACCATTTTTTCACTGCACCCGTGCGAAGCCGGGGCGGGTCGCTAGTACGTTATAAATCATAAACCGCATTTTACCTTTCATTAAATCAACTCCAATATAATAAGGAATAAAGAAAAACATTTATTTAGATATATAGTGATACGGAACCTAACGTGCGCGAGTCCGACTCGCACTTCAGCGTTTTTTTTTATTCGACTCTTAAAGTTAAATCGCTAAAGCTTATAACTAAGTCAAGTCCCACATCTCGTTTGATTCAACCCCCCGGAAGTTGAGAGCCAGTCACGCTAGTTGCAGCTCGCCGTTCGTTATTACGGTAATGTTTTAAAAGTCCATGCTTTATTCAGGAGACAGCCCAAAGTAAATGGCACAAATATTTAAAATTCAGAAGTAGTCAGCGTCGAACGAGACTCACTGAGAAGGTTCATTACTTAGATTCGGGCAGTTTTGAATAATGTCGCGTGTTTATTTAAACGAGCGGTCCAGTGAAGGAATATGTCTTGATTACTGTATTGGAGTAAAATATAATAAATATAGGAAATATTTATATATTTTTATTTATTTAATTTATATATAAAAAAAAAAGATTCTTTTTTATGTTTGTCTATGAAAAATGAAGTAATATTTGTTTTTTTTTTTGTTTTGACTGACGTTTGTAATATATAAAATATGTAATTGTAAATTTAATTTGAGTTGAAGAATATAATTTTATTTCACGGTTTTCCTGAAGTATATTTTACTCCATCAAGCCAACTCCAATTTTTAATATAAGTGATCAATACACATTTGCGCCTTTTGCCGTGGAGACTTTGGGACCGTGGGGTGCGGAGACTCGACAGATCATTAAAGAGATCTCCGCGCGCCTAATCGACGTCTCAGGAGACCCAAGAGCTGGCGTGCATTTTGGGCAACGGCTGAGCCTTGCCATACAACGTGGAAATGTCGCCAGCTTATTGGGCACTCTACCATGCGACCGCAGCAATTTGGGGTTAATTTTTTATTTAATTTAGTATTTATTAGATTTTATTTATTTTTAAGTTTTTAATTTAAGAATTTTTAAGGTTTAGTTTAATTATAGCTTTGTTATTTTAAATAAATAAATTTAATTGAAAAAAAATCATAATATACATCATTGATTTTATTACATTATTTATATTTTCACTGTAGATTGACATCTATGAATATCGACTTGTCGATACATTTATCGATAAGTCAATGTCGACGAGCCTTGCCCACTAGTTAGATAGTCATAGACAAAGTAGAATTATAAAAGTAATACGCTGAAATTTCACATGATTATTGAATACCAGCTTTCTGTCCGCGGCTTCGCCCGCCTGGATTTCGGGATTGGGTCTATAGAGGGTTAAGGGTCATAGCTTTTGCCCACGGCTACATATGCGCAGAAGTCGGTTTTAGCAGCTGGCCTCAGATAAATAGTCTGAACCCAACAAGTTTAAACAAGTTAGTCTTTACAAGTTTAAACAAGTTATTCTTTACAAGTTTAAACAAGTTATTCTTTACAAGTTTAAACAAGTTAGTCTTTACACGTTTAAACAAGTTAGTCTTTACAAGTTTAAACAAGTTAGTCTTTACAAGTTTAAACAAGTTAGTCTTTACAAGTTTAAACAAGTTCACATAAGTTCGCTCGCGATGTAAGCAAGTTTTTTGGTATTTTTTTCAACCTTTGGGTTACATTATTAGGATTTTAGTATAGATCTATAACTTTTTTGAAAATTTAATATAGCCTATGTTCACCGGAGATAGTGTAACCTTCCAACACTGAAATATTTTATTGAATCAATCAAGTAGTTTCAAAGTCTATTCAATGCAAACATACAAACAAAAAAACAATCAAAAAGGTTAGGCGAAGGTTATATCGCGCTTTCCGTGGGACTATCCGTTTTTCCGAGATAAAAAATACCGCAAACCTTGCTCAAGAATCACTCTATCTATTGATGAACACCGCATGAAAATCTGTGCAAGTCTTACCTTTAGCTATTGTTGCAATTATTCTAAAAACATGTTCTGTTACAGACCTACACTCCTACGGGATTCGAGAAATACGGGAGCACATGTGCTGTGGCCGACTACAAAGTGAATTACTCGGTGTGGGACACGTCAGGTTGGTACCCTTGTGTTGTAAACAATATCAGACACCTTCAAGAAATAACGGTTTATTTATTTAAAGCAATGGAATACTAGCGTGACTTCTATGACTTGCACTCTTCCCGCCTGACTGAATACTGTCGCTGACCAAGTCATATCTAATCATTACACCTTTTAAAATCAAACGTGCAACTGTGTTCCGCCACGTGGCTCACTGTGCTGCCATCTATTGGATAACGTCACAAACAGAAAAGAGACAGTAGTCAAATCCGCAATCTATCATCGTGATATAACCTCAAGCATGAGAAATAGAATTGAATATTTACATTACAATGACTGCGTATACGACTAATAACTTCACATATTAAGAAATAGTTGTGTTAATTAGACTAGCAGCGATCTAACTTCACTCGGCAACGTCCACTTCGCAACTGATCCACGTCGATCAAATAGCGCCTTATAAAATCTACACGGCAAACACGCTAATTTTCGTTTGCTACAACACAAATCTAGAAGGCGCGTCGACACCGCTCTCTTAACCCAATACAATATTTATTACTAGAGACCCGCCCCGGCTTCGCACGGGTGCAATACCATTATACATATAAACCTTCCTCTTCAATCACTATATCTATTTAAATAAACCGCATTAAATTCCGTTGCGTAGTTTTAAAGATTTAAGCATACATAGGGACAGACAGACCCAATGTATAATATGGATAGCGACTTTGTTTTATATTATGTAGTAATTTTTGTATTATGTATACTAAAATAAGATTATAAATAAAATAGACATAAATAGTAATTTTTATATATATCAAAAGATCTACTCTTAACTAACTAGACTCAATTCCTCGAGTTCCTACGACATATACTCGTACATATGTTATACTAGCTGTTGCCCGCGACTTCGTCTGCGTAAATTTCGAGTTGAATGTTATTGATACACAAATCATATTAATATACGATTTTACCGATTAAAATATTTTTGGTATAAAGCAATTCCTTGAGGTAAAGTATGTTAATATTTATTGAATTAAGTACACAATAATTTAATCTTCATAGTTTTATTAATTAATTTATATAAACATGTTAACACACCCATTACATAGTAGGCCAGAGAGATCAAAGCTACAAAAAATAAACAGAGTAAATATAATGAGAGTGAGTGGGTCAATTACTAGCAAAGGTTAATCATTATACATCCAAATCCTAACACCCCCTCTCGATTGCAAGTCTTATGACATATATGAGCAATACTTATGACTTAAAATCGTTCAAAACAAAAACTTTACATAGATCAAGAAATTTAACAATAACTACTTACTTACAGTTATTCAATCAAACATCCTTACTGAACACTAAATTAACAATAATTAAATTAACAAATGTTTAGAAAATTTTTCATTGTAACAAGTTTCTCCATTGATAATGCTTTAGTTAAGACATCTGACATGTTATCATTAGTAGGAACATAATCAACATTAATCTCCTTTTTAATTACTAGATCCTTCAGAAAATGATATTTAATGTCTATGTGCTTTGCACGCTTACTATTTTCAAAAGATTTCGAAATTTGAATTGCACCAATATTGTCCATATGCAATATACACTTCACTTCATTAGACAGTCCATTTAAATCATAATACAGTCCTTTTATATAAATTAATTCACTTGCACTAGCTGCTGCTGCTATATATTCAGCCTCAGCTGTAGATAAGGCCACACAAGCTTGTTTTCTTGAAAACCAGGTAACTGCACATCCATTATATAAAGTAACTGATCCAGAGACACTCTTTCTATCGGTGTTGTTTCCAGCCCAGTCTGCATCAGAGTAAGTATGTATAATATCTATATCTTTCCTTTCATATACTAATCCAACATCCTGTGTCCCTCTTAAGTATCTTAGAATTCTTTTTCCTTGTATCCACAATCCTTTTGTAGGTTTATCTAAATACTGGCTTAAATAAGAAACTGCATATGCAATATCGGGTCGAGAAACTGTAGCTACAAACATGAGACTTCCTATGAGCTGACGATATGGTATATCTTGTATTACTGCTTCTTTGTCATCAAATTTATATCCTTTAATTATAGGTGTTTCTGTACTTTTACAATCTGTCATATTAAACTTCTTCAACATATTATGTATTTGTTTCTTTTGTGTTAATTTTAATCCCTTTGATGTTTTTTCTATTTCCATACCTAGAAATAATATAGGAAATCCAAAATCCTTTACTTGAAATTCTGTTTGTAAATAATTAACAACTTTGTCTATATCCTTCTCTTGTCCAATTAATAAAATATCATCTACATATATCAACATCCAAACCTGTATCTTCTCTCCTATGTATAAGCAAAAATCATGTTGAGATCTCTTAAATCCTATCTTCTCTACATAACTATTAAATCTTTGATTCCAGCATTTAGGACTTTCTCGCAAACCGTATAAGCCTCTGTTTAACTTTAATACTTTATTATTATCTATTTTAACTCCTTCTGGTGCTTTTATATATACTTCAGATTCTAAGAGTCCATTTAAGAAAGCTGTAGGAACATCTAATTGTCTAATATTGTAATTTCTTTGTACAGCTTGTGCTAAGAATGTACGTACAGTAGATGTTCTTGCAACTGGAGCATAATTTTTAGCGAAACTATTATCTTCTTTTATTTGATATCCTTTTACTACTAATCTTGCTTTTCTTAAACCATTTTCTTTTGTTTTGAAAACCCATCGAGTATCAATAGCCTTTTTGTTTTCTGGTAATTTGGTTTCTGTCCAAGTATTCATTTTATTCAGTGCTTTTAATTCAGCCTCTATAGCCTTATTCCATCCAGACTTTATTGCTTCATTATAATCATTCGGATCACTTTCACTAATCAAACAATATGCTTCATATATTTCATAATCACTTAGATGTTTTGGTACTTTAACTTCTCTACCAATCCTTGTAGTTTTCTCTTTTATTGATTCATTTGTATTTTCATCACATATTTCATTACTATTATTTATTTCATCTTCTTTATTATGCAAATTTTCCTTATCTGTATTTTCATTTATATATTCTTCTTCTTTATGTATGTATTCATTCTTATTAATATTATAATTATATATGTCTTTATTTTCTTCTATTACTTCAAGTTTTCCTTCTTCATATTTTATGTCACTTTCATCAAATCGAACGTCTCTTGATATTATAACTTCATCTGTATTTGGATCCCATAACTTATATCCTGTTTTTCCATAACCAATCATTCTTACTTGTCTTGCTTTACTATCTAATTTATCTCTATCTGTTCTTGGTAGTATTACAGCCCATGCCTTTGATCCAAAAATTTTTAATTTTTCTAATGCCATTTCTCTGCCAAATATAATTGCAGGAATTTTATTATTAATAGCTGAACAAGGTGACCTGTTTATTAGGTAGGTTGCTGCTAACACAGCCTCACCCCATAGATATTTAGGTAAATTAGCTTCATTTAACATCGTTCTTGCCTTGTCGTTTATCGTCCTATTCAAACGTTCGGCTTTACCATTCATTTGTGGACTGTATGGCATTGTGTATTCTATTGTTATTCCCTTGTACGCACAATATTTCTTAAAATAAGTTGAAGAAAACTCTCCACCATTATCACATCTAATACGTTTTGTATATATTCCTTTTTCTGTTTTCAATTGACTTATATATTTAATTAGGTTATCTGCTGCTTCACACTTATTTTTTAATAAGTATGTATGTGTAAAGTGAGAAAAGTCATCAATTATTGTTTGATAATATCTATGCCCATTTTGTGTAGCAACTTTGGTAGGTCCAGCTACATCGGAATGAATGAGGTCTCCTATTTGCTTTGATTGAGGTTTATTCACAGTGCAAAAGGGTAGTCTTGTACTCTTATTTTTCATGCATTGATCACAAATATCGTTACTCACCGGTAGGCCCATTAGAGACAACCCCTTTCTGTTCAAATGTCCCATTCTCTTGTGCCAAATATTAGCATCCTTGTTTATTACATTGCAATATTCTTGCTTATTATTTTCATCGCTTTCAATTTGATATTTATTATTCCTGTCACACATATTTATTGTTGCATTTAATACATACAATTTCCCCTTTTTAGTTCCATAATACTTTTGATTCTGTCCTTGTATGATCATCTTATTACGTATAAATAAAACTTTCTTTCCTTGTTCTACTAATCTATTTACTGATAGCAAATTATGTGTTAATCCAGGTACAATTAACGCCTGTATAGTTATTGGTAACTTATTATACATGACTTTTAGTACACCTTTTTTATTTGCCTTTAAATGCTCACCATTTGCTATTTTAATTGTAATTTCATTACTTAAATTTTTTATATCAATCATGTATTTCATATATTCTTCCCTTACAAAATGATGTGATGCTCCCGAGTCAATTATAAACTCAATATCATTTGTTCTATTTTTCCTTTCATTAAAATTTATACTATATGCCACAAATAAGTCTTCAGTTGTCATCATGTTACTGAAAGATTTACCTCTTGTTCTCTGTCTCTCTCTACCTCTTCTCATTGTTCTTTGTGATCCTCTGAACATATTATTCTTAACACATTGGTACGCTTTGTGGCCTTTCTTGCCACATTTAAAACAAGTATAGAATGCACTGTCTGTCTCAACATGTTGACCTTTCTCTTTAATTTTTAATTCAGCATCGAGTAGTCTTGACTTTACAAATTCTATTGTTATTTCTTTCTCATCACACATAGTCTCTAATGTGGTGATCACTGTATCATATTCTTCTGGCAATGAAAGAAATAAATGACATAACTTGTCGCTCTCTTCTAAAGTACAACCAGCCGCTTCTAATTCCGATATGATTTTATTAAATTTCAAAAAATGCTCTTGTAAACTTTGGCCTGAATTGCATTTCAAGGATAGTAACCTTTTTCTCAGAAATAACTTACTGAACACACTTTTTCGTTCAAATATTTTTTCTAATACTTTTAGCATTTCACTCGCTGTTAAACATTTCTTTATAATATCGATGTGTTTGTCTGACAGACATTGTACAATAAGACTTTTTGCCTTGGCGTCCTTTTCAACATCTTCTTTTGAGCCTTTATCATAGGTATCAATAACATGGAGTAAACCTCTTTCCTCCAAGATTAATTTCAATCGAAACTTCCAGTTCGAAAACGCTGTATTTTCCTCTAGTTTTGGAAAATTAGTATTGTACGCCATCGCCATTATAAAATGTGTACTTACGCACCGGCTCGAATCTTGATATATTTTTCGAATCACTGTTTATTACGCTTCGCCGCTTTCGTTTACTTTGACCATTGTGATCAACCACGCTCTGCTGTTAATATTTATTGAATTAAGTACACAATAATTTAATCTTCATAGTTTTATTAATTAATTTATATAAACATGTTAACACACCCATTACATAGTAGGCCAGAGAGATCAAAGCTACAAAAAATAAACAGAGTAAATATAATGAGAGTGAGTGGGTCAATTACTAGCAAAGGTTAATCATTATACATCCAAATCCTAACAAAGTAAACTCAAAGAATTTCTTTGTATACCACATTATTCGTTTTTCCTTCAGGGGCTAAAAAAAACAAATGCTCTGCACTGCTGACTCGTGAGCAAGCCACGTAAAGTTGGCCGTGGGAAACAGTTACATCTCAAATCCACTCCAGCAGCTTTTAAAGTTTGACCTTGCGACTTATTGATTCATAGCGAAGCAAACTGCTACAGGAAATTGAGTGCGTTTGAATTCAAACGGAAAATTGTTGGGAATGAGTGGTATACGTGGTATATACACTGTTTCCCTGAACCACACCCTGTAAGAATCTCAGCCTGAATAATGTGCCAATGTAATGCTGATATTTTTAGCCGAGTACCGTTACATAGTTTTGGCGGAGTAAGGTTTCTCAAAAGCATCACAGGTACCCCAACTTTGAGCCTTATCCTGTGTGCAGGAAGACCATTGGCAGTGAGAGAGCTTAGAAATTCCATTGGATAAGTTGTAGCATCAACCTGATTTACTACACTGTTGTATGATGTGTATACCACTTCATTCGCAACAATAGCGGATAACATTTTTTTCTGTTCTATTATATGTATAGATTAAGCGTGAAGAGGTAATAAACAAACAAACTTTCGCATTTATCATATTATTTTGATAAAAACTGGTTTCGTTTCATCGTATTTTGGTTCCCTGTTCCATCTCACTGCCCACGAACATGCTAAACGTGGCCTTTGGGGTCTTATAACCTGTGGCTCTGTCTACCCCGCAGGGGATAAAGACGTTATCTTATGTATGTATTGTATCATGATGATGAATTGTCTTTAGATTTTAAATTTCCCATGTAACTTATGTAAGAATGGTGTACATTATAATTCGCAATATTATCATGCCTTGACCTTGAGTTCATTAAAATGACGATAACTTTTTTTTTCATGAACCGATTTTGATGAAACAAAGTTTAGATATTATTCTGAGTTAAAACAAAGCAAATAGTGAAAGTTTCAAGCAAATCGGTTCAGTACTTTCGGAGATAAACGTGAACAAACATACAGACAGACAGACAAAAAATTCCAAAAAAATTTTTTTGCTTTCTAATAATCTATTTAAGTGCCCCTCTATCCATTTCAGTCAAAAATACTAAATGTACAGACAAAATATTTTTACTGTCTTATTATATGTATAGATTATAACAAAAAACATACCACGCAAACGTGGGAATGCGAGTGCCGTTGGCCAAGAGAATACAAATGGCGCTTATGTTCTAAGACGAAAAAATACATATAAATATTTATTATATTTACACCAATTAGCCTAGCCCAAAGTAACCTATATAAAGCTTGTGATCTAGGGTAACGGATAAACATACATTATACATATATTTTTGATAGAAATCTATACTAATATTATAAAGCTGAAGGGTTTGTTTGTTTGTTTGTTTGAACGCGCTAATCTCTGGAACTCCTGGTTCGAATTGAAAAATTATTTTTTTATTGAATAGCCCATTAATCGAGGAAGGCTTTAGGCTATATAACATCACGCTGCGACTAATAGGAGCGAAGAAATAATGGAAAATGTGGAAAAACGGTGAAAATTATTCATCTTTGAGGGCTTCCGTTGCGTGCGCTGTGAAAACGGTTCTAAATACCAAAAAAATATGTATGACAGAATTATTCCTCTTAAAATGATGTAAAAAAATGTCCGCGACAGTATATGTCTATCTTCTAATGTTAACTCACTAGAATTGTTTTTATGGTGATCAAATTTGGATATGTCGCGTTGTCAAGATCGGGTAACAGCTGAGGTGGTTGTTTGCAAAAATAAATATGATGCTCAAAATAACTATTCCACGCGGACGAAGTCGCTGGCACAGCTAGTATATAATAAAATGATTATATATTTCTATCAAAAATCTTTATATATATAAATCTTCAGTACGTGTGTTAGTCATCGAACTCCTAAACGGCTGGACCGATTTTGATGAAATTTTTGACGTGAAACGTCTTTAAAATCCAGGTTTAAAAAGTGGACCGTAACGAAAAGTTCTATATATCGTCGTACCTTAATAATTAAAAAACTATTAGTCTTAGAAACAAAAATGTGGTGTGAATATTTCACTTAAATAGTCAGCTCGCTGTTGTGACATTGAGTTTTTTTATTAAAATACTTAAAACACCGTCAATCTTGTTTTTATTAAAAGCGATTCCCTAAAATAGACGTTTCACGTTAAAACCAACGGCCATGTGCCCCGGCACAGCCCACCCGATTTTTGTGTGTATTCCAGGGAGTTTGAGGATGGATTAGATTCACAAAACGGTCATCTAGATATTGTTTTTTTAGCAAAAAAACATTTAAGACAACATGACATTTGAGACATTTGACAGGACAACGTCTGTCAGGTCAGCTAGTATATTTATAAATATTATTAAATTTATCCCAATTTATCACGAAATCACAAGCGTATGTAATGTTTTAAAACATACATTTTATTCTTTGTAATCTGTGAATGTGAATTATTATCAACTATTCGTTTTTGAACATCGCATGCTCCATTTTATATTTCCCGCTGCGTTCACTCCCTTTGCATGGCGCAAACAATTCTTGACCGATTTCCAAGATTCAATTTCATTTTACTGGAGCTGAGTCGAAAGCAATGTTTTAGAGGTACTTTTTTTTAATATTGCCATTGCAGTCGTATGCAGTGTCAAGTGGTATTTTATTTATACGATCTGCAGTTATTCCACGTAATTCTGTATGTGTCATATGACCTTTTGATTTTAAAGGCATTATAGTTTCGCGATCTTCGTCTGTCTGTTCGCAATCTTAACACCAGGTAACTCGCTATGGCTCACCAAAAACTTGAACATAGACAAAAAAATACAACAAACGTACAAGAGGCGGCCTTATTGCTAAACAGCAATTAAATGTGGTATGTTTTGGAGCGATCCGCGCACATGTCGTTGTAGGTATCTTCAAAAGTCGTAAAATAAAAAATAATATTTCTTACACCAATAAACTTAGCCCAAAGAAGGCTTTTTTTTTGTTCCGCTGAGGAAAATGCATTGAACTACATACCCCGGCTCCCCAGCTGCGCAGAGCCGGCGGTTATGTGGGGCTCTCCTCCCCTGACCCTTCAGGGAAGGAGAGGGTAGGCCTACCCACTAAAAACCTCAGCGATGGCCTTCCTCAGGCATGTAGGGAGCCCCCGGGAACGAAAACGACTTCCGGAATCCCCTCCGCTCCCCTGCGATGTCCCAGGGGAGCCCTCCTCGGGGGAGACGACTACCTCCCTCGACCTCCTTCACCGACGACGCCCCCCGGCCATTGGAGAGGCGTGGTCCCTCCCGGGTCGCCGTTTCCGCGGAGGGCGACCCGCACCGCAGCTGTGCTACTGGACCGATTTCAAAAATTCTTTCACCTTTGGAAAGCTACATTATCCCCGAGTAACATAGGCTATATTATATTTTTTTTTAAATTAGGGATCCGTACTAAAACTCCAATAATGTAACCCAAGGTGTAAAAAAATGACCTGAAAAATTCCTTACGTCGCGTGCGCTGCGAAAACTACAAAATCATTTACTACGACTTTGCTGAACTCATCTTTATCTACAAAAAATGTCGCGACAGCATATGTCTAAATATCATAGTTATGTCACAGTAAGCGGTTTTTTATTCTAAAAATTTTATTTATATGCCGCCGCTTGAAAAGGCTCTATATTAGTACCTTGGTATTAATCCTTATCAAAATAAATTACTTACTCAAGACGGCTTCAATACCTTTTTATAACTTTTTGAATTATTCAATTCGGACATTTCATTCGGAAGATATCACGAGATTAAAAATGCAAGTATTAGAAAAAAGTCGCGCGGCTGCCGCTCACCGCGCTCAGCTAGCCAGCATGCGATGTAGGCTCCATGTAAGCGTCACTGAGGTACGGGGGGGGAGTCAAAGTACGAACAAAAAAATGCCACTTTACAAATCTTTTGACAGGACGAAGTCTGTCGGGTCCGCTAGTATATATATATATTATATATATATATAATATATATATATATATATATATATATATATATTATATATATATATATATATATACCATGACAAAGGTACAAATGCTCGCATTCGTTATCGGTAGATATATTATTGTTTCATAGATTTGATTCAAAGTTCTAAATTATAAATACTCTTTATAAATTTGTTAAATTATATTTTGTTGCTTCACTTAAATTCTCTGTAATAAATATGACACGTCCATAAGACGTATGAAACTCAGTTCTCTCGTGAAATATGCAGCGGGCGTCCTCCGGCATTGAGTGCACATCTTCAGATATTGCTGAGTCGCTGGCATTCTCATGAATACAATCCGGCGTTAGTCCGACATAGTACATATTTGTGTGATGCAGACTCGCCATCCTGGTTTTATTGTCTTTTATTTATTTATCAAGGGACTAGCTGACCCGACAGACTTTGTCCTGTCAAATGTCTCAAATGTCACGTTGTCTCGCTGTATGTAAAACAAGATTTTCCCGCTTTTCTGTTGAAATTTTTGCTGAATTTTCTTTGCTATAAACCTCACGGAGCCCGAGACCTTTCCAACGAATGCAAAACCGTGGAAATCGGTTCGTGCGTTCTGGAGTTATAGCGTCAGTAAGGAAAACCCCACTTATTTTTATATAGTAGACTAGCTGACCCGCGCCCACTTCGTTGGGCATAATATTAATAATCCCCGAAGCGAGCACGAAAGCGAACTGAATTAAACCCGAAGCCATCGCGCGCCGTCCGCTGATGATGCTGATGATGATGATGATGATGATGTTGACACTCAACAATAATGTGGCTTTCTATTGGTGAAAGAATTTTTAAAATCGATGATGATGATGATGATGATGATGACACTCAGCAATAATGTGGCTTTCTATTGGTGAAATTTTTTTAAAATCGATGATGATGATGATGATGATGATGACACTCCGCAATAATGTGGCTTTCTATTGGTGAAAGAATTTAAAATCGATGATGATGATGATGATGATGACACTCAACAATAATGTGGCTTCCTATTGGTGAAAGAATTTTTAAAATCGATGATGATGATGATGATGATGATGACACTCCGCAATAATGTGGCTTTCTATTGGTGAAAGAATTTTTAAAATCGATGATGATGATGATGATGATGACACTCCGCAATAATGTGGCTTCCTATTGGTAAAAGAATTTTTAAAATCGATGATGATGATGATGATGTTGACACTCCGCAATAATGTGGCTTTCTATTGGTGAAAGAATTTTTAAAATCGGTTCAGTAGATCCCGAGATTACCCCTTACAGTTCAACAAATATACAAACACACAAACTTTACTTCTTTATAATATTAGTATAGATACCAAGCAGTTACAATGTGCAAAGTACAGTTATAAGGTTACTTATTCTAAACATTAGTCATCGATTGACATAGAACAAAATATACGTGACATTAATAAAAATTCAATATGGCGACCATATGCCGCCATATTGTGAAAGAGAACGATTAAGAACATTTTATTGTGTACATTAAGTACAAGTTATTATTGCTAACAGTTAATTATTATAAAATTACAAACTAGTGCCCGCGACTTTTTTATTAGCTTAATAAACGTTTAGTAAAAATGTTTGTCATAAACTATTTATGTTGTGTTGTAAGTTGTTAAGTAAGTAAATAATTTTTGTCCTTTTTTTTTATTGCCGCCAAATGAAATCTTTTAATATGTGCCGCAACAAAAAAAAAAGGTTGAGAATCACTGACTGAAAGAATAACAAACATCCACCCATACTTACAAAGAGATGATAAAAACGCAGAAAAAAACAAGGTTTTAGGGATTTTAGGGATTAATAAAGATCTAGATCAGGTTTATGGGACATATCGCACCAAACTGCCACCAGAATGTCTGTAAGTCTTCCTAACACGTTAACCCCAACCCTATATGTAACAAAAGCTAGTTATATCAGCTCATAAGGGTAGATTGTCTCCGCTCGCACCCCAACCCACAACCCCAGAAAGCGGCTATTACTACAGCATTAGTATTCCAAAATCATTAATCATGTTAATGAAAACGCCCGTTCAACATAATTTTCTGGCGATCAAACGAGTTACGCGGCCCGCGTCTGTTCGACTTTTTACCCTTTGCCCAGTTAAATAAAATTCATTTTCACGGATATATTTCGCGCCAGGGTCCGTGGAAGGGCTGCGTAAATAAAATTTATGTAAATGCTGAAAGTATCCGAGTGTTTGGAGGCGCGCCGTCTTGTTCCTCGCTGGCTGTCGGCCTTCATTTGGAACTTGTTTCATAATGGCGCTTCGGTATGTTTGTTTTTGACTCCGTCATTCCAGACAACCCTGGCTTGTTGCCTAACCATCTATACTAATATTATAAAGCTGAAGAGTTTATTTGTTTGAACGCGCTAATCTCTGGAACTCCTGGTTCGAATTGAAAAATTCTTTCTTTATTGAATAGCCCATTTATCGAGAAAGGCTTTAGGCTACATAACATTACGCTGCGACTAATAGGAGCGAAGAAATAATGAAAATGTGGAAAAAACGAGGAAAATTATTCATCTTGAGGGCTTTCGTTGCGTGCGCTGCAAAAACGGTTCTAGATACAAAAAAAATATGTATGAAAGAATTATTCCTCTTAAAATAATCTAAAAAAATGTTCCGCGACAGTATATGTCTATCTTTTAACGTTAACTCACTAGAATCGTTTTTATGGTAATCAAATTTGGATATGTCGCGTTGTCAAGATCGGGTAACAGCTGAGGTGGTTGTGTGCAAAAATAAATATGATGCTCAAAATAACTATTCCACGCGGACGAAGTCGCTGGCACAGCTAGTAAATTAATAAATTGTCTGATCGCCAAAAAGTGACACCGGATTGGTTTAATTAATTAATAATTGAAGAGTTTTAAAAAACTCATTAGAAACGAAGAATTTGAAATGCAACTCAACAAATATTGCCTTCAAAGTAGCGAAAGTGTAAAAAGCAATGACTAATGACACTTCAGCAATCGATTACTTGTACTGGTGTTTGTTGTAGTGGTGGTATTGGTATTGGTACGGGTACTAGTATTGGTAATGGTATTGGTATAGGTACTGGTATTGGTACAGGTTTTGGTATTGTTACTGTTACTGGTACTGTTATGGTTACTGGTATTGGTACGGGTATTGGTACTGGTATTAGTACTGGTACTGGTATTGATTTAGGTACTGACATTGGTACATCTATTACAACTGATACTGAAAAAGAAAGAAAAAATAAATACATTTATTTTGGACTACAAAAATAACAAAACCAAAAATACATAATAATAGCACACATCGGTGACTGATACCAACATTTTGGTACTTGTATTGATACCAGTAAGTACTACTGGTAGTACTAATACAAGTACTGGTTTCATTTTAGATATTCGATTCCACGGTTGGTTATCTCAAAATGCCTTTCCTAATATTTTGTTCAGAAAATAGTGGTGAGGGCGCAATTTTCGGTTACGAAATAGCCTTTAGAACAAGTTGTTATTCGGTTTGAAAAATTAATTTTACTTGCAGGAAATTCTGATAAAAACAGCAGACCCGGGGAAGAACATAGAATATGGGAGAGCGATGCTTCGGCACGAATTGGGCCGGCTCGACCGGAGTGATACCACGGCCTCACAGAAAACCGGCGTAAAATAGCGCTTGCGCTGTGTTTCGCCGAGTGAATGAGGTACCGGAGGCCCAACCCCCTTATTCCCCTCTATTCCCCTTATTCCCCTATTCCCTTTTAAAAGGCGGCAACGCATCTGTGACTCCTCTGGTGTTGCGGGTGTCCATGGGCAACGGTTATCGCTTACCATCAGGTGATCCGTTTGCTCGTTTGCTGCCCTATGCTATTAGAGAAAAAAAAAAAAAAAAATTTTGTTCCGCGGAAAAATATATCTTCCCTTTTGCAAACACCGATATAACCCGTGCGAAAAATGCTAACAGCTTTGATTCATAGATTATTCCATTTTAAGTTACCCATCATAAACCTGACCACGGTAAACGTTGCTTTACTTTAGCAAGTAAACTGTTTCGTTACACATACATTCGCTCCAGCAATTTTTCAATGTAGTTTCCATGAAACCAGCTAGAAACAGCACTACACATTTCTTACACATTCCCTTTGAACGATCACAATTCCAGAAAATTTATTTAGCCTGTGGCGATGTATTTTAGCCTGTAGAGTGATGATCGTTGACCCTTCGTGATGAAACGTTGGTTTGCGGGCAGTGACCCGTTTGTTTATACTGACGTGAATGCGTACACTTGCGACCAGATAAATAGAGCAGCTTGGCAAAATGTTGTTGAGACGGATTATTTTTAATAATAATAATAGGAAGTGACGACCCCATCGCTCGGTGGTGGGGCTTTTAATGCCCTGCCATAAATGCCCCATCAATGCAGTCAGTCTCCCTAAGGGCAGCTTGTGGTGAGTTGCGTCACCGAGGGTTCCGATATGCTTCAGGGCGGCGTATGCCACCCGGACTTAGCCGGCCGGACAGAGTGGTCATCAAATCAAAATCAAAATAATCTTTATTCAACATAGACCTTTACAGGCACTTATTGACGTCAACAAACAAAACAAAAAAAAAAAGCTTAAAAAAAAAACAAAAACCTTGTCCGTACGTATGAATAAGGAAAAAAAAAATTTGACTCGACACCTGTTCGGAAATTGGAGAGCCTTCTCGAGAAGAACAGGCAAGAAACTCTGAAGGTCTGTTTTTTATCTCCTCTAGCCGTTATGGAAATTTTAAAACAGTTAAGATTTTTTAATTACTATCGCGCGAAAATTTCGATTATATATAATGACAATTTTCTGGTTGAATTAGTAACACAATTTGTAGATGTTTATAAATCATTTAATGTTAACTTTAGAACGCCTTATTGAGCTCAAATGTGTATATAAAGCCACCGAATTAAGAGACCTAAGAATTTACAAAATTATAGAACATTTTTACAAAAATAACTTACAGTTATAACATAGAGTTTTTCTTCAGTTCATACAGTTTTCAGGCAACTAGGACGCTCAATCCCTTTTGGTTTTTTAGCAGCTATATTTTTTTACAAATTAACAGTAAAAACTGTATTGTATTGCTGTATTTTGTTGTTGTCACATACATACATCTTTCCCATGGGGGAGATCACAGTTTGACCCTAGCTTTAGTTATGGGGCCTCCCTTCAGTTTATCACCTATTTGGCCCAGTAATATTATAAACTCGAAATACATCAGTATAACACATGGGCTGCAATTTATAAAGATATTTTGTGTATTGTCCGACACTAAGTGTCCTGCACAGGCGAATCGCAGGCAAGTTTGATTAAAAAAGCTGCCATAGTACCGCGCGACGTTATGTCGGCCGCCAGTGTGATAACGAGGTGTGGGTCACCGTCCAATCGCAATATTGCGGTTACATCGATTATTGGAATAGTTTCAACTGAAATGCGTGTTGTAATCCAAGAGCTACTTTAACCGAAATGCGACATATTCTGCTGGAGCGGACTTAGCGGGTTGGAGTTTGCAAATCTATAAATAAAATCTATATAAAGAAGTAAAGTTGGTGTGTTTGTATATTTGTTAAATTGTAAGGGGTAATCTCGGGATCTACTGAACCGATTTTAAAAACTCTTTCACAAATAGAAAACCACATTATTGCCGAGTGTCGTAGGTTATATAAAAAACCGAAAAATAAAAAGGCTTTTACGTGGTAGTCCGTTTTGTAAAGTGAATCGGAGAAAAAACGGTCGAATGAAAGCGTTTCTTACGAACGCTGCCTTAACTATGAAAGATGTTGAACTATGTTTTTGAGTTCTAGAGAAAAGATGTGGAGCTTGTGTTACGTTGAGGCGTTTTAAATAAAACTAGAAAACTCAAATAAAACAAAAAGCCTACAAAAAAGTCAAAGACAGCATATGTCTAACTTTTATATTTAAGTTACAACAAGTAGTTTTTTTAATATTAGTATAGATAATTTAATTTTTAATGTTAATAAAATAATTTAAATCATTAGGTCATATTTATTACCAAAAATTATGAATCTTTATAAAATAAGTAAACTCATCGTCTTAAGTGTGGCCAAAGCAGCGGACGGCGCGCGATGGCTTCGGGTTCGTTTCGGTTCGCGCTCGCTTCGGGGATTATTATTATTGCCCAACGAAGTGGGTCGGAAGCACGGGTCATCTAGTCTACTCAAATATATTATATTGTCAAAAATCAAATATATATACAGAAGCCCCAGAAGCCGACGTCAAGCCGAAAGCAGGTGGTCAACTAACTGATATATGTTATCAGAAAAATATAAAAATAAATCTAGCATTAAAAAGAATCGATAAACCTTACACCCTGTGACGGTTTTTTCACTGTTATTGCTACAATTCTTGACTTTTTTAAACATTTTCTTTTGTTTTGTAATCCTGAATAGTGTTTTGTGTATACTCTAATCTTAAATTTAAAGTCAGCTGCTGCAAATTAGAAGAATATGCCATTTTTATCTAAATTAAATATTCAAAATTAATCTTTCACATAGCTTTAACAAGCTGTACTGAAAAAAAATGTACTATGCGAGTTTGGCAAGTAACTGCAATTTTTTTTTAAATAGGTGAATTAGATTTACCACGTGCTTTCGGCTTGACGTCGGCTTCGGGACACCTGTATATATAATGTATGTTGCAGCATTGCATTAGACAATATAGCTGTCACAGCATTTCATAGATTATATAACCATATGATTATTTTCTGGTTTCATTTAAAACGTCAGGCACATGTTCCTCGGTGAAATCATAGATGGCGTAACTACAGCAAGTGACGTTTTGTTGACATTGACATTTTAAGTTGTGCGGAATTAAACAGACGTTGCGATGCGAATTGCGAACGGTAAAGACATTATTGTCACAGTTCCTGAACGCATCGGACGTGTCAACTGAACGTGTGTGCTTACGCCATCTTGCGATCGTTACGTTTTTAATCAAGAAACATCTTTTAAATCATAATAAATTTCGCGTTTATTATTAGGAATAGTCTTTAAGTATTTTGTAATTCAACGGTTGTGCTTATTATTTTTCGCGATCGAAGCTTAAAATATGGAAGCAATTCGAAAAGGAGTTCGACCCGACATGTATAATATTGCACATTGAAATTTCGGAATCAAATATATAATCGGAAGTCAAATATACATACTTATGTTGTATGTAGGGCTGCATACCCAAAGGGTGAAACAAGGCCCTATTAATAAGGCTTTTACAGAATGAGAGTCTAGACAGAAAGGGTTGACGATATGTAGGAATACCACCATCAGAAGAAATTTAAGTGTGATTTCACAATACGATTCTAAGATTCCTCTGTCTGTCCGTCTGCCTTTTTGTCACCAGGCTGTATTCGAAGGTTAGATAGATAAAATTTTAATTATGAAACATCTTCATCACACACAAATAAAGGAACACAAAGAAACTAAAATAACATTTTCTTAAAACAAGAAACCCAGAACGAACTAACGTGGCTTAGTGATTGGAACTGCTCACAAAAGGATGTGAGCAAAGCACTGATATTCTGCTACAACCTAAGGGTTTGTGTTTGCCAATAATTTGCGAAGATTTTACATAAAATACAACATAATTTATCTTTATAAATATACATATGTATGTATGTGTACATAAATATATATACATATAAAGATTATTTTGATAACACTGTGAAAGTAGCTGAAATAATGCCTACTATATGTATAATCTTGCTAAAAATACATTTGTCATAAAAAATTTAAAGGTACTACATCTATACATATAATAAGACAGTAAATATATTTTGTCTGTACATTTAGTATTTTTGACTGAAATGGATAGAGGGGCACTTAAATAGATTATTAGAAAGCAAAAAAATTTTTTTGGAATTTTTTGTCTATCTGTCTGTCTGTCTGTCTGTCTGTATGTTTGTTCACGTTTATCTCCGAAAGTACTGAACCGATTTGCTTGAAACTTTCACTATTTGCTTTGTTTTAACTCAGAATAATATCTAAACTTTGTTTCATCAAAATCGGTTCATTAAAAAAAGTTATCGTCATTTTAATGAACTCAAGGCATGATAATATTGCGAATTATAATGTACACCATTCTTACATAAGTTACATGGGAAATTTAAAATCTAAAGACAATTCATCATCATGATACAATACATACATAAGATAACGTCTTTATCCCCTGCGGGGTAGACAGAGCCACATGTTATAAGACCCCAAAGGCCACGTTTAGCATGTTCGTGGGTAGTGAGATGGAACAGGGAACCAAAATACGATGAAACCAAACCAGTTTTTTCAAAATAATATGATAAATGCGAAAGTTTGTTTGTTTATTACCTCTTCACGCTTAATCTATACATATAATAGAACAGAAAAAATATTTAAGTGTAAATCAGTTTCATTACGCATGTTAGTTTTTTCATAAATCACTAGATGGCGCTGTTTCATTTAATCAATTTCTACAACGCGCTATTGTAGTTTTTTCAAATAAAGCCTAATAAAGGAATATGTTTCGACATAAGGCGAAAATCTCCTTCGTATCTTTTCATGATCTTTGCGCTGAGAATCGAATAGGAAATTTTCTGTGAATTTTGCTTTAATTAATTTAATAATTTCTTCTGTGTTGATTTCGGATTTTGTTTTGCTTTGTGTTTAGGATTTGGTGTTACTGGTTGAGTTTATTTCAAGACGGACTTTTGCTGTGTTTTAGGCTTTTGTTTTGCTTTGCGTTTAGGGTTTAATTGGTGTAATTGCCAACTTCATAACGCTCTTTTGATGTATTATTGCTTTCTAATTAAGTTTCAGTGTTAATTCCATAGAATAAACTAACAAATTATCATTTGTAGGTGTTCATTTTTTGGATAAAATTTACGCAGACGAAGTCGCGGGCAACAGCTAGTATATACATAAATCCCTCAAGTGAATTTGCTTAAGCCCTTAATTAGTCTGCAAAAGAATACTCCTAGGATTTGTAATATTCGTTGGGCCTAATAAGGAAGGGCTCGCCCTGTCAAACCTAGATCAACTCTTGAGGATTAATTATGGCGATACATAATTAATCCTCAATATAGTCACTCTGTTATGGGGAATACTTCTCGAAGCCCGTGGGACGAGCGGAAAGTCAGTTCGCAGAAATCGATTTTATTTAGTAGCTTTCTTCCCGCGGCTTTGTCCACCGGATTTTTTAAAAGGACATATATTATTTTTCTCCAACCATCCTCACACCAGATCGCATCAAAACGCGACCAATTATCAGGTCCCGCAGCAAAAATATCCTTTTTCGGGTCGTTTCTAGCTTTTTCAAACAAAACCTTTCATCCCCTATTTTACCAACATTGGAGTAATTTGGGGGAATTCTATGCACTGACGTAAGTGCTGTCAAGCTACGAGGAACTTACTTGAAGGGTACCGCCGTCTTAAACTAAGCTGGCGCTCTTGGGCACACAAGTATTGGAGGACCTTTTGAAAAGTAAAAAACGCGAATCATAGTAACACTTTTAAAATAACTTTGTTATGCTCGCTAAATAAGTTCGCGCCATCCCGAGGTTGAAATACTGCACTAAAATAACGTTACTGATAAGCAATTCCAGCTTCAGTTGTTGGAATCCCGAACTACAAATCCATAGGCGTCTCTCGGCCTCAGCTTGCAGATAGAAATGAGTCTTCTTGGACCGTCTGTCTTCGTTGATATTGTTACGCCGGTGGCTTAGTACAACTTCAAAAGTGATTTTCTGTGACTTAGAAACGTTTTTCAGCAGGCTGAAACGTCGTTTCAGGCCGTTTCAGAAGTAGCTCTTACACATACTAAAAAATCTAAATTACACCCAAGTTACAGTAGTTTTCAGGCGCCTGAAATATGTTTTTCAGTACGTTTCAGGCTACCCTCTATCCAACGCCGCAATAACCTGAAAACCCGTTTTCAGGCGTTTTCAGGACCCCTTATGAGCCATTAAGCCTATTTCAGTAAAAGGACTTAAATTTCAATAGGAGTGAAAGAGATAGCAATAGTAGAAAGAGACAGATATAGTTGGAACATTCGAGAAGTATTAGAATGAGAAAACATCATTAGAAAGAGATAGACAAACTCAGAATATTCGAGAAAGATAGTACGGGAATATTCGAGTATTGTGTGACAAGGATAGCACAAGAGACAGTTACACTCGAAACGTCTCGAACGCGCGACGTCATTCCTACGCGCTTATGTATGGGACTACACATTCGAGTGTGTCCGCGAATGTTCTGGCAAAAGTGGCAAGTACCTTAGGGGACTATATAAGGCTGTGTCCGGCCGCCGGGAGGGGTATTGTTTTGCGATACAGTGCGAAAACATCTAAGAAGTGATATTGGAGAACTAAGAAGCGACTTTCAGTGCTTTCAGTGAAGTGATTAGTGACTGTTAGTGTACTAATTAATAAAAGTTCAGTGTTTTGGTAGACCGCCGTTTGATTTACTGACCCCAGCTCGTAACAATATATATGGCGTAGTATATGCCACGTAACTACCTTCTTATACAGTTACTAATTTGCAAAAAAAAAGTAATGTCTTATGTGTCCGACAAAAATGTTTTGAAAATTAATGTGTAAGAAATTGTAGGTCCTTCGGGCCCCCCTGAGAATGGCGGCCCTGGGCGCGGGCCCAGTGTGCCCTTGTAGTAAAGACGGTATTGTTGAAGGGCTTACTGGGGGTAGAATTTAAAAATATCATGGCCCAAAATCTATTTAATAAACTCATTAAGCTTTCACCCTGAGTCGTTGTTGATCCTATTGTCCCTAATGGCTTGGAGTGACTTCATTTTTTTCCTCGCGGGAGGAGGCAGTTAATACTCATAAGAGGTGCGCTACTAGCCGAACCCCTTGGTGCGCGGACAACCGCTTGCAACCCCCGCAACCGTATAGAGAGCGAACGCTTCTCATGAGAAGACGCCCTGCAAAGGGGGCCTATTCTTAAACTTAACTAATATTCATACTAGCCCACTGTCAAAATCGTTACCGCGATATATTTGAAGTACAAAACTATCACTGAACTAAGTTGTAAGTCTAACTTAATCGTGCTGATCGGCAATAGGTGATGTGCGCACCATACAGTCTTCACTCGGTTTCCACAAAAAGAAACCTTTGCGACGAAAGCTTTGAAAACAATCAGAAACTCTTAGAAATGAAGATATAAAAACATTGCTCTGCTATGAAAATAACAATTGCTATGAGTATATAATTAAACATGTAAATTGGTCATTATTTAACCAAACAACGTGGACATAAAAATTAATCCCCTTTTGTTTCGGTAAACGTGCTCCATGCTGCCGCAATAAAACCTTTTTGCAACATTTGCCGCAATGAGTTCGTGTGATTACCGCGTCACTGTGGCGAATTAAAAAAAAAACTTTCATACTCTTTTTCGGCTTATGCCGTCCGGTTATGGAACTCTCTCCCTGAGAGTATTAGGAGAGCGCGGACGCTGAAGTCCTATAAGAATCAAGTCCGTATTCACTTCCTGTCATTCTGTTAATGATTCCTCAACTTAAAATAGTTATAGACTTTTGTCCTGTCCAATTACTTCACCCATCCTCTATTTAAATCTCCTTTTAATACTTCCCTGGTTCAAGGTTGCCTGGAAGAGATGCTGTTTAGCAATAAGGCCGCCTTTTGTATATATGCTATTTATTTCATTTTCTCTATGTTATTATTTTGGTAGAGTAGACCAAGATCAGATTAATACGAGCTCTAGTATTTCCTATCTTCTTGTATGGAGCAGAAACATGGACAATATTGGCTCGAGAAAGACAAAGGATTGATGCGCTCGAGATGTGGTGCTGGAGGCGAATGTTGAGAATACCTTGGACTGCGAAACGCACCAATGCATCGATCCTGGCCCAGCTTCGAATTAAAACTTGCCTGTCAACCATATGCCGGCAGCGCATCCTTTCTTACTTCGGCCACACGGTCCGCAGAGGAGACGATAGTCTGGAGAAATTGATTGTGGTTGGGAACACAGCAGGCAAAAGAGCGCGCGGTCGTTCACCAACGAGATGGACCGACCAGATCAAAGACTCATCGACGTCCAAATTTTACACGGTTGCAAGAGACGCGCTGGACCGAAACCAGTGGAGGCAGATCATTCACTATACATGCAACCCTGATGCTGACCACGATCCTCAGACATGAGGGAACGACTGGAGAGAGAGAGATTATTTTTGGTGTGCAATAAAGAATTATGTTATGTTTTAATTCGAAGAAGAATAAACAAAGAACTAGCTGTATGGGTATCGTACCCTTTGCCTTTCCAGAATGAGAAAAATATCAAAAAATATAGAAGTCAAAATTAAAATCATGTTCTGAATTCTCCTCTCCTATTGGTTTGATTACAAACGGAATAGGTACGCGATTAAAAATTTCTTTCTAGTGTTGTGTGTTGAGATATACATTACTTATCTGTGATATAACTAAGCTGTAACTTTTTTATAATTCATTTTGTATTTAAACACCTTTTGTTTATTATCTTTCTATTTTGTTGATACTATCTTGTTAAATTACTTTAGGTAATAGATAAATGATCCTATTTTGACGCCTTTAGTGACATTAATTTTAAATGTCAATGGTGGTCGATTCAAGATTACTGAAAAAAGCAAACTTAATCGAACGAAAAAACAAAAATGGCAGGCCTGCAATATCACACCTAGAAATAACGGTTTAATTATTTAAAGCAATAGAATACTAGCGTGACTTCTATGACTTGCACTCTTCCCGACTAACTGAATACTGTCGCTGACCAAGTCATATTTATCATTACACCTTTTAAAATCAAACGTGCAACTGTCTTCTGCCACGTGGCTCACTGTGCTGCCATCTATTGGATAACGTCTCAAACAGAAAAGAGACAGTAGTCAAATCCGCAATCTATCATCATGGCATAACCTCAAGCACGAGAAGTAGAATTGCATATTTACATTACAATGACTGCGTATAATAATTAAGGTTTTAACAATTCTAATTCTTCTGTTCATGAGTTCTGTGGCTTGTTGTAATGTAACTATAGAAAACAGCCAACTCATGATAGAGTCGATCACGAAAACCCGAGAAGGTCGTGTGAAAATGTCTCGCTTTGCAAAATACACGCGAACAAATAACAATATCTTTTTCTGACTGTGACGTACGAGCCGGGAACTTTGCAAGGGGTGCGGAGTTCCCGATAACTTCCCAACACCACTCCGTCACACGCGACGGTCTAATGTGGAAACGCTAAACAGCTAATCAAAGTTTTCTTTGACAATATTCGCGAAGGCGACGCGTGGGAAAAGGGTTGTGAATTTCCGAATATATTTTTAGGGTTCCGTACCTCAAAACACTTTGTTGTCCGTCTGTCCGTCCGTCTGTCAAGGCCCTTTTTCTCAGGAACGCGTGGAGGTATGAAGCTGAAATTTATATCAATTACTCAGGTCTACTGTCCCTTGAAGCTGTGAAAAAATCAAACTTCTAAGCCAACGCAATCAAAAGATACAGCCGTTTATGCCGCAAATTTTCGACACTTGCAAGGGAATCAAAACCTACAGGGTGCTTCCCGTGAACTCAGAATCTTGAAATTTGGTACGAAGCAACGTCTTATAGCATAGATAAAGGAAAAATTACGAAAACCATAAATTTTTAGTTACATCACATAATATATATTTTTTAATAATTTTAAACTTACTACCCATTTCCTCATAAACGCGTAGAGGTATTAAATTGAAATTCATACCAAATACTCAGCTCTATAATACCTTTAAGCTGTAACAAAATCAAACTTCTATGTCAACGCAATCAAAAGAAACAGCAATTTAAGCTGCATATTTTGAAACTCGCAAGTACTCGCAAGGGAATCAAAACCTAAAGGGTACTTCCAGTCGACCTAGAATCTTGAAATTTGGCATGAAGCAACGTTTTATAGCACACATAAAGGAAAAATTCCGAAAACCTTAAATTTTTAGTTACATTACAAAATATATATTTTTTAATAAATATAAACTTATTACTTTTTTCCTCATGAACGCGTAGAGCTATCAAGTTGAAATTCATATCAAATACTTAGATCTAATTGCCTTTAACCCGTGAAAAAAAAAATTCTAAGTCAACGCAAAAACGCAAAACGCAAAAGTACAACCATTGATACCGCATATTTTGAAACTCGCAACTACACGCAAGGGAATTAAAACCTAAAGACATACCATAGTTATGACTCGATTGTCGTAATGAACGAACTTTGTAAACCTTGCAGGTTTGTACGGAACCCTCGGTGCGCGAGTCCGACTCGCACTTGGCCGGTTTTTTTATTTTATAGGATAGGGCAGCAAACGAGCGAACGGATCACCTGATGGTAAGCGATACCCGTTGCCCATGGACACTCGCAACACCAGAGGAGTCACAGATGCGTTGCCGGCCTTTTAAATGGGAATAAGGGATGCAAATTCAAATTCAAATTCAAATTCAAAATCATTTATTCAGTCTGGGCTGTTACAAGCACTTGTGAATGTCGAAAAGCTACGCCATCGGTTCGCAAATCTACGGCGGGAGACCTTGTACTGAGAAGAACCGGCAAGAAACTCAGCAAGGGCTGTCTTTTTTTCCCTGTATTAAATAGATACAGAGTCGTCAATTTGGAAAATGACTTCAATATTGATAATTCATGAAGTCACTTTCCATTACATAGTATAATTAATAAAAAAATATTTAGAAAACATGCCCATATTAGGAATGCCGTGTCATACAGTTTTAAAAGAATATATCAAAGTTAAATTAAAATTATAATAAATACGAGTAGTACCCAGTATAGCAAAGGGCAGACTCATCTCCGCTGGCAGCACCCGTTCACGAGCATGACGCATGAACCAGCCATCGCTTCGCTCAACCATGTTTTAGGGAACGTAACGACCCGCCTCACACGACACCGCCGAAGAGATTTTAATGAGAGTATGACTACCCTTAAGCCACAGAAGGATACAAATTACCAAAAACAGGTACCCGTGTAAATTAGCACAACTAAAAAAAAAAAAATCAACCGCAGGACACGCGCATACAATCATTTAAAAACTAGCAATAATATATTATACAAGTAACAAAAGGTTATTATAATAGGTACAGTTAAATATACATGTTATTATGTTACACAGTTACCTAAGAATTTATTAACAATTTGTTTATTTCAACGAGCGAGGGTTTTTTAGTCCCAGACACTTCGATCATCCAAGTAATCCTGGACTCGATAATATCCTTTGCTCATCAAAGTTTTTTTTAACTCGAGTTTTAAGTTTATTAAAAGGTAGATTAACAATACTGTGTGGTAACTTGTTATAAAAAGTTATACATTTCCCCAAGAATGAGTTTTGTGTTTTACGTAATCTAAAATTTGGAACAGCAAGCTTATTTTTATTTCTTGTATTTAATTTATGAACATCGCTATTCTTAATGAAATTATTGTAATATTTGTGTACATAGATTATATTTTCATAGATGTACTGCCCCGCCAATGTTAAAATGTTAATTTCTTTAAACTTATCCCTAAGGGAATCCCTTGGTCTTAAATTATATATAGCTCTAATTGCTCTTTTCTGTAGTATAAAAATACTTTCAATGGTGGCAGCTGATCCCCATAACAAAATGCCATAAGACATTACACTATGAAAATAACTAAAGTAAACTAACCTTGCTGTTTCAACATCAGCTAGAAGCCTTATTTTTTTAACAGCATACGCAGCTGAGCTAAGTCTGCTTGACAGAGCATCAATATGGGTATACCATTGTAATCTGGAATCTAAGTGTATGCCTAAAAACTTAGTACTCTCAACAAGAGATACCACTTCACCATTAATATTTAAGGGTGTATTAACCTGCCTTACATTTGGTATAGAAAACTTAACAAATTTGGTTTTTCTCGAATTTAATGAAAGATTATTTAATGTAAACCATTGTAGAACTTTTGATAGAGCACTATTTACCTCGTCCGAACAATTGCTGCCTCTGTCAACTTTAAAAACAAGAGAAGTATCATCGGCAAATAGCACTGTTTCACATAAAGTGCTTGTATAGTAAGGAAGGTCGTTAATATATATTAAAAATAGTAAAGGACCTAATATTGATCCCTGAGGCACGCCCATAACTAGTGAAGTTCCAGCAGATTCAGTTTTATTAATAACAACTTTTTGTATTCGATCCGACAAGTATGACTTAATAAGGCCGAGTGATTTGATAGAGACACCATAATGCCCTAATTTCCTCATTAATGTGTCGTGACTTACGCAATCAAATGCTTTAGAAAGGTCACAGAAAATACCTATTGCGTCTTGTCTGCCCTCCCAAGCATCAAAAATGTGTTTTAAAAGTGAAATTCCAGCGTCTGTAGTGGATTTACCCTTGGTAAAACCATATTGGTTGCAATGAAATAACTTGTTAAGGGTAAAATAAGATGATAGCTGATTATAAATAATCTTTTCAAAGATTTTGCTCAAGGCTGGTAATATAGAAATGGGTCTAAAATTAGTAGGGTCACTCTTATCGCCAGACTTGTAAAGTGGAATTAATTTACTATTTTTCATAAGATTTGGAAAGACCCCCTCATCAATGCATTTATTGAAAATTAGGGCTAGGTGAGGCGCAATTTCAGAGATAATTGGTTTAATAATATTAGTTGAGATACCCCACAGATCCTCTGTTTTCTTATTATTAAGTGATTTAAAAGTTTTGAGGATAAATTCAGCATCAATATGTCTAAAATGAAAAGATTCCTTAATCTTGTTTACATTTGATTCAAGGAGGGCGACCGCACCGTTTGAACATGATCCGAGGCTACAAGTAGTATCTATAGGTATTTGGTGGAAAAACCTTTCAAATTCGGAGGCTACTTCGTTATCAGATTGAATTAACTTATCCTTAACCTTTAGCGAATAAGTATGTTCGTTTTGTTTTATTTTCCCTGTTTCATGGTTTATTACTTTCCAAACAGTTTTTACTTTATCTTTTGAAACATTAATTTTATTGGCAATAAAAAGTTTTTTAGCTGTAACACAGACTTTTTTAAATATTTTAGAGTAATTTCTTACATACTCAATAAATTCAGGGTCCCTAGAATTAGATTTTAGGGCATATAGCTCATATAATTTTCTCCTACTTTTGTAAATACCTGGTGTAGCCCAGTCACTGAATTTCTTTTTACTCGTGTAAATCTTAATGGACTTTTGTTTAAATATTTTACTAGATTCACTTTTGATAACATTAAAGACGCTGTTATATAAACTATTTGGGTTACTATCATCTAATGGTAAAGAATAAATTCTATCATTAACATTATTTTTAAATTTTTCAACACCGTGTTTTGTAATAGGCCTACAAGTAACCTCAAGGACCAATGGTGCATGATGGTGCTCAATAGTCACAAATTGTCCACTATGGTCAGAATTAATGAAATTAACTATGGATTTTTTAGTAACATCACTGTTGCAAAAAATATTATCTATACAAGTGGCTGATGTAGGTGTTACTCTAGTAGGTTCATCAAAGACATTAACTAAATTGAATGATTTAAATAGATTTAAATATCTGCTAGACAGCTGTGACATGTCTAATATATTTATATTAAAGTCTCCACAAACAATTACTTTTTTATTTTTCTTACAAATTAATCTCAGTACTTCCTCCATAACAGACTCAAACTCTTGGTAGTTCCCTGAGGGGGGCCGGTAAACACAGATAATAATTATTTTTTCAAGTTCCACACATGATAATTCTATTGTTCGTTCAATGGAATAAGATACCAAGTCTTTACGTTCCTTACATTTTAGGGAATTATGTAAAATTATCAAAGATCCACCTCTAATAGCTGTATTTCTGGTAAATGAACTCACAACTCTGTAATTATCAAAATTTATCATAGGTAACTGAGAGCTATTTAACCAATGCTCTGTAACACATAATATGTCAATGCTTTCATAATTAAGAAATAAACTAATTTCTAAATCTTTGCCAGACAAGCCCTGTATATTCTGATGAACAAAATTTAAGCAATTGGACCTATCTTTTGTCTTTGGATAGCAAGATGTTTTATCTTTTGTCTCATTTGTTAATTTAAACAATTGATATTATTAGTTATATTTGGAACAAATTCCAAAGACGTTCTTAATCTAATTTTATTGTCCTGCTCAATAGAAGCAGGTGTACTAGCCAAAGTTTTGGCTATATGTGTAAAATAATATAATAGCGATAAAGCTATTTGTCTCTTATAATAAGAAGTAAGATAATATTTATCTTTTGTCATATACAATTTAGATATTAATTTATTAATATCAATTAAATGTATTTTTTTATAGTTGTACTGAGACATCGTACTCAATGTTGAATTCAACTTATATCTAATATTATTCTCTTCATAAGACAGGCTTTTACTATAAGGTAATGTAAACATTACTATTTTATTTACATTAAGAGAACATAATGTGTCATAGTAAGAAACCAAGTCCTTTTTATTTAAATTTCCTCTATTACCAACTAGAATTATTAAATATGTGTTTATATCAATCTGAAGAGTATCTAACTTTGTCATTAATTGGTGCATTGTAACACCTGGCATGCAATAGTTAATTGTATCCCTACCAAATTGACTCTGCAGCAACCAACCCAAATCTTTGCCAATTTCATCACATATAATTACATATTTTAGATGGTTTGGCTGCTCAGATGATTTACTACTGATTGTCCTGTCTAAGGAAACAGACTGGTAAGTCTGATATTCTCCTACTGAGCGATTTTCATTAAAACTACAGTTTGGTGACAAAGATTTAGCTGGTGTGTCTACGAGAGTGGAGGTGTCAGACATACATTTTAAGGCCAGAATGTATTAAAATATTTAATAGTCAGCGCTTTTATTATTATTTATAATATACTTATAATAAATCTGTAGAGAGCAATTCTGTACATGAAATATATTTGCATACTAGCTTTCTGCCCGCGGCTTCGCCTGCGTGGATTTCGGGATTGGGTCTATAGAGGGTTAAGGGTCATAGCTTTTGCCCACGGACATATGCGCGGAAGTCGGTTTATGGTGCGAAGGTTTTATCGCGCTTCCCGTGGGACTATCCGTTTTTCCGAGATAAAAAATACCGCAAAATCTTGCTCAAGAATCACTCTATCTATTGATGAAAACCGCATGAAAATCTGTGCAGTAGTTTTTGAGCGAAGCCTTTATTGCGGATCCCGTGGGATCTGTCGATTTTTCCGGGATAAAAAGTAGCCTATGTTACTCGGGGATAATGTAGCTTTCCAAAGGTGAAAGAATTTTTGAAATCGGTCCAGTAGTTTCGGAGCCTATTCATTACAAACAAACAAACAAACAAATCTTTCCCCTTTATAATATTAGTATAGATAACTATCAGGGAGTGATTAGGCATCGATACGGATGCCAAAAATGCTATCAGTAAAATTTTTGTCTGTCTGTATAACCGTTATAGAAACAAAAACTACTCGACGGATTTTAACGAAACTTGGTTCAATTATTTTTCATACTCCTGAGCTGGTTATAGTATACTTTTCATCACGTAATAATCAATAGGAGCAGAGCAGTGAAGGGAAATGTTGGGAAAACGGGTTACTCTATTTTTAAAGCTTCCGTCGCGTGTGCAACCTTAATGGTTAAAGCTACACAGAAATCATGTATGACGGAAATGTTCTCCTTAAAATTATATAAAAAATATCCCACGACAGCATAAGTCTGTATTTTATGGTTGACTCACAATAACTCATGTAACTCCCGATAGCTTAGAAGTTCGAAGCTTTCTGATTATATTTGTCTACTCTTACGTTTATAACACTCTCAGTCGTCCCTAATTAAAAAAAGTTAACATTATTAACTATTACATTAAAAATAATTCTAGAAATTAGTATAGAAACACCAAAGTTATACCATCGTACCATAATAATTAAAAAAACTATTAGTCTTAGAAACAAAAATGTAGTGTGAATATTTCACTTATATAGTCAGCTCGCTATTGTGACATTGCGTTTTTGCAAGCTTTTATTTAGTTTCACCTGTCCCGTTGTCTGTCGTTCTGTAATAAAATCTTGCAACTTAAATTTGATCCACTTCCCGGTTTCCGATTGAGCTGAAATTTGGTATACACGTTTAGTTCGGATGACAATGCATGATTAACTGTGTGACGTCATTCTAAATCCAACATGGCGGCGTATCCAATATGGCGGACCAATTATTTTTAATGCACTCCTACAATCAGTCTGCCCGCGCGCTCTCAGCGAACGGACGCGTAATTGTTATTGGTGAAGCGTATTGCATCAGTGTGAAGTTTGTCGGTATTCGATTCGGTATTTTTATCTCAGTAAAATGCCTCCTAAACCGTCCAAAAAGACCAATGAGGATGTCAACGATGATATTCTGGAAAAAATCAACCAGCGAATTGCGATTGTAGAAGCAATGAGCAAGCAGTTGGAGGAAATTAACTTGCAACTCAGAAACTACGCTGAGAAATTCAGGGAAATGTCGGAGTACCAGGAGGAAGTTAGTGTAAAGCTAAGCAGAAATGATAACCAAATCAAGAGTCTCCAGCAGAAAAATGTTCACCTAGAAAAGTGTCACGCAGTTTTGGAAGAGCGAATAAGTGTTTTGGAAAACAAAGATCGAGAAAAAAACATAGAACTGATCGGAATCAAAAATAAGAAAAATGAAAATATTATTCAAATTGTACAAAAATTTGCAAAATTAATGAATTTTAAGGATGAAATTGAAAGCGCCTGGAGAGTGGGTAAAGAAAATAATAACGGCAAATCGCGGCCGGTAGTAGTGCGTCTTACTAGCCGCACGGCTCGAGATAGATGGCTCAAAGCGCGTAAACACTGCGTAGATAATAAGCAGCTCTACGGCGATGACACAGAAGGTCCAATTTACATGAACGAAAACGCTGCACGTAGAACCCGGAATCTTTTCTACCTAACAAAAGATAAATTAAAATGTACTTACCAGTACATATGGATCCAGAACTCTAGAGTGCTTATTAAGAAAAACGAGAATGAAAAAAAAATTCACCACATAAAGAATGAGGAAGACATTGAGATGTACCAAACAGATATTAATCAAAGGGTGGACGAATTGAGGCTCTGATAGGGATGAAAAGGGCGCAATTTGGCATCACGTAAATAATGACATCCAATACGAGCGCATCGATAGCAGAAATAGGTTACTGTCTTTTTTTAAGGAACAAAATGCATCATTTGGATTGCTACATTTGAATATCAGGTCAATACGTAAAAACTTTAGCGAGCTCCTGGTTTTATTGGATCGATTTTTGGATAGATTAGAAGTAATAGTTTTAACGGAAATTAACATCACTGAACATGAAGTGTGTCTGTATGATATACCTAACTTTACCAGACATGTTTATACTCGATCAAACCGACGGGGAGGAGGAGTGCTAGTATACACCAAGGACACAATGACCTGGACTCCATCTATATTTGCCGGAAGCACCTGTGAGGTTTTGCATGGCCCTGTCACTATGCAAAATGATAGGCCTGTCTACCTGTGTGTCTTGTATAGGCCTCCGCATACAAATAAATATCAATTTGTGCAGGACCTGGAGGATATTTTGCGTAAAATTCCGACCACAACTGATGTTATCTACACAGGTGACATAAACATTGACATCCTGAGCGGCCGCACGAGTGCATTATTAAGTAAATACAAAGATACATTATGTAAGTACGGATTGCAGTGTGCATATGACGATGTGACGAGGGAGGAAGTGTGCGACGGAAGAGTGACGCAGTCCTGCATTGATCACATGTGGGTAAGGGACACGGATGTCTCGGCCCCATCGTCATTCATCTATACAAATGAGAAGATATCAGACCACTACTTAACGGGACTTTTGACTCGCTCGCGTGGCTGCAACAGTGCTGGGGAGGACTGTCGGGTGAGTGTTTTTATTGACAATACTATTGTGAGAGAAAAGCTGAGTGCGGTGCAATGGTCTGAGCTTTTAACAGTAAATTGTCCGCTAAAATTGTATGACAGACTATATGAAATCTTCGGTGAAATATATACAAGTGCCTCAAGAAGTCAAGTGCTTCAAGAAAAAAGAATGCAACAACCATGGGTCAGCAAGAAAATATGTCAACTGATCAAAGAAAGAGACAGACTATTTAGACGATCAAAATCGACCCCCCAAAATATATCCTATCGGTTAGAATATACAATTTTTCGTAATAAGTTAAATAAAATAATTAACTTGGCTAAAAATGAATACAGAAAACAGTTATTACAAGAATGTGGCAATGACTATAGAAAGATTTGGTCTTACATTAATGCATGGATAGGAAAAAAGAAACCAAATTTAGATAATGTAATATTGCAGCATTTCGGTACAACGGATATTCCTTCTGTATGCAAAAATTTTAATAAAACGTTTACCGAAGAAATACACTTGATCAAGCATAAATGTGATACCAAATTTTTAGATAGGAAGAGCTATGTGTCTGAGTGTAATATTAGTATGAAGTATAAGAAAGTTACATCTAGTCAAATAAAGAAAATTATTGATAAATTGTCATGTAATAAGTCGCCCGGCATAGACCAGATCAGAGTAAAAGACATAAAATTTGTTAGTGCGGAAATAAGTCCAGTAATTGCCCATTTTATTAATTTATGTGTAGATAAAGGTGTATACCCAGATTTATTAAAAATAGCAAAAATTCGACCTATCTATAAGGGGGGGAACCACAAGGATTATGCTAATTACAGGCCAATTGCTATATTATGTGTCATCAACAAGATTGTTGAGAAAGTAGTTGTACAGCAAATATCAGATTTTCTAGAAAATAACAAAATACTGGGTGATTATCAGCATGGCTTTCGTAGGGACCGAAGCACAGCTACGGCTTTAACAAATTTCACAGACTATGTCAATGAAAGTTTAAATGATAGAAAACATGTAGTAGGAATATTTATAGACTTTAAAAAAGCCTTCGATACGCTTGATCATGATGTACTGTCACAGGCGATGGCTGAGTGTGGGATACGGGGACCGGTCAATGCCTGGTTGGGTAGCTACTTGTACAATAGGAAAATGACTACGGTCATTAAAAATGTCATGGGCACTATGGCAGATGTAAGAACAGGCGTGCCTACTGGGTCAGTGTATGGCCCAGTGGGATACATAATACATGTAAATAGTATCCATAATGTAATAAAACATTGTACAGTATTCATGTACGCTGACGATATGTGCATTCTGTATGCTCATAAAAACCAGAGTGAGATCGAAAGGAAAATACAGAGCGATTTAGATAATATTACAAAATGGTCGCATGACAATGGAATCATAATAAATGTAAATAAGACAAAAGGAATGCATATATCATCACCGCACAATATAAAAAAGGCAATTGATTACAGAATAGTGGGTCACACCTACGATTGTATGCACGCCCAAATGCAAGATTGTAAATGTACTGCTATAGAATTTGTAGAAAAATTCAGATATTTAGGATTAATAATCGATAGAACTTTTAGCTGGGTTGGACATATAGAACAGTTATGCAATCAATTGCGAGGTACGCTAAGTAAATTATATAATTTAAAAAGAGTAGTATCTAAGTCATTGCTGTACGTTATTTACCATGCTCTTGTGGGATCAATTATTCAGTATGGACTGGTGGCATATGGGAGAACTTTTAAGAGTCATTTAAATAAAATCAAACACATGCAAATCAGATTTCTAAAATTACTAGTTAACAGTAAAGTTAAAAATGAATGTAAAGAAAATTATGAAAAGCTTTTTGAAATCTGTCAACTGTTACCTGTTCAAAAGCTGTTTAGATTATCCTTCGCAACTTGTAGCAAATACTACAATAACCTAATGGAAGCCTTAAAGAATTTTAATATTAATAATACGGCCACTCGTAGGCCGCGTAAAGTAATAAAAATAAACTACAAGAGCGTGAACTATTATGGGAGAAGAACCCAATCTTATTTGGAGGCCGAAATATACAATAGTATACCTACATATTGTTTCGAACATAAGTCGAAAGCTCACTTTAAGGCTTTATTGAAGAAATACTACCATATACATATAACATATTAATGTGTGTACTACTTGTTATAGTAATACTTAGATGGAAATGGGTATTTTTCTACAGCTGAATAATGTGGATGTATGTGTTGTATGTAACTGCCTTATTTAAGTAACTTTGATTGCAAAACTGTAAGTCAAAATAAGAAGTGAAGTTTAATTGTTATAAAATTTTATTTAAGCTGCATTACATTAAATAAAACATTTTTCAATATAGGAAGTATGCAAATAAATGTACAAATAATAAAGTTATGGGCGTTTCTGTTTATACACTTATATAAATTAACTGACTGTACCATATTGTGATGACACAATGGTGTGTATTTCTACAGTGTTGCTCAGCTGATAATAATATGTATTACAAGGGAATTATTAAATACCTATTTATTAATCATAATGGATACCTACAGATTGTGTATGGTGTATGTTTGGGTATATGTATGTATATACATGCATGCATGCACGCAAACATACATCATATGTTTGGATGTGTATGTCATGTGCACATGCATGCAGGCGCGTGTATAATATTGTGTGCATATACAGGATGTGTTTATGTATAGTACTGTAAATGATAGGATGTCATTACCTCTTATTGTTTTTGTTTGTAAGTTTTAACCCTTTAAGTATGGCTTCTTTTTTTGCTTATTGTGTTACTTATTGTTACTTATTGTGATGTTTTTTAGTGAGAGTAACATCTGCCAATAAACTGTCACGCAGTTTGGCAGAATTATTAATATTTTAATTTGTATTGTTTTGGTGAATAAACGTTTTACATAAAAAAAAAAAAAATATGGATATCAAATAAAAGGACTTGCCAAGAATAACTAGAAAAAATAATGTGACGTCATTCTAAATCCAACATGGCGGCGTATCCAATATGGCGGACCAATTATTTTTAATGCACTCCTACAATATGGGTATCAAATAAAAGGACTTGCCAAGAATAACTAGAAAAATAATGTGACGTCATTCTAAATCCAACATGGCGGCGTATCCAATATGGCGGACCAATTATTTTTAATGCACTCCTACAATATGGGTATCAAATAAAAGGGCTTGCCAAGAATAACTAGAAAAAATAATGTGACGTCATTGTAAATCCAACATGGCGGCGTATCCGATATAGCGGACCAATTATTTTCAATGCACTCCTACAATATGGGTATCAAATAAAAGGGCTTGCCAAGAATAACTAGAAAAAAATAATGTTACGTCACTCTTAATCCAATACGGCGGAACACCAAAAATGGCGGATAATTTTCTTTTATTCGTTCCTACAATATGGGTATCAAATGAAAGGGCTTGTTCTCAGCAAGCCTGTAGAGGTACTAAAAAGATAAAAATAAAATTAAAGAAAAAAAAACCTTTTTAAAAACAAGCTTTTATTCAAATAATAAAAGCTTGTTTATATAATTGAATATAATTAGTTTTTAAATGTGAAATTGCAACTTTCGCTTGGATTTAAAACTTCATATTTAATTAAATTAAAGCGCCATAGAGAAAATATATATTTGCGTTACTTTTAACCATAGACTGTAAGTTTTGGTTATAATTCAATCTCAGAATCAAGATGTTTTAAACTAAAAAAAAACACAACAGGTACTTGCTGTTGTTCTACGTCAGAATTTTGTACATTATTGACTTTATTATATATAAGGTGATATTAAAGGCGTACGCGGGAACACGTAGAGGCCAATTAAGCGAAATTTAATGAAAGTGTGCGTGGAGTATGTTGGGGTTGTTGGGATCTTGATGTTTGTAGTGGACTGTATGACGATTTTAAGTACTATTTATTGAACTAGTATAATGATAACTAAATAGACTTTATGCACAGTACAAGAATTACGGTATTAAATTGTAGATATTTAAGGTTTATTAGCGATATTTGTATATAAGAATATAATGTAACCGACCTCTCACAATGGTGGTTATAGCAAGAAGAAGTTATACAACAATTCGGCACCAGAGGGCGCTTTTATAGCACAATTATTTTGTGGCTGTGTTGCCAACAGAGTATACGAACTGGGTCTGATCTCTAACTGCACCATGAGAAATGCAGCTAAAGACTACACCCAGTTAGATGCGCAGGAGCAGTTGTGATTGCAGGTGATAACTTTTGTGAAATATTGCATTTCCATTTTGGTGGAACCGGGCTATGGAAGAGATAAAAAAAAAAAAAAAAAAATATTTGTTGCACTTACACCAATTAGCCTAGCCCAAGCTAAGCTCTATAAGGCTTGTGCAATGGGATCTAAACGGATAGACATACATATATTATACATATATAAATAATTTTTATTGAAATCCTAGCGGACCCGACAGACTTCGTCCTGTCAAAAAGATTTGTACAGTGGCAGTTTTTTGTTCCTAATTATTTTATAGATAATATCGCATAGCCAACCAAATCGCAAAAAAAGTCTGAATGACCTATTACATTTTGTGGCTATTCAATTTTGGAACGTGGCATTAAATCCTCCAACGATGTATTCTGTGCTCCAACGCACGCACGCACACTGTTTTGATAGATATGATTGAATTTCAACTATATGTAGCGTTGATAAAGCACAAACTGACTCTTTGATGTTAGGAACACACCTTCATTGCTTAGACAACAGTGAGTGCTTGCAATATGAACTTTATACAATAACAATAAAGCTCAATTCGACTGTACGTTTTAGTTAGAAAACGTTTGCATGGGAAAATAAAAGGGCTGTTTTTAGGGTATGTCCGATAATTATTCGAATTTTCCTCATTGTAAAACCCTCCTTGAACTTCAACGAACATTAACAAAAAAGAATTGGTCCAGGCGTTGTTGACTATGAGCTTACCAACACATTTTGCGATTCATTTTTATATATAAGAAAGATATATTAATAACCATGACTAAGATACAAATGCTCGCATTTATCACATAAACATCTGCCCCCACCGGGATTCGAACCCGGGACCTCAGAGATGGCGACACCTTGAAACCGGTGTATTATCCACTCGACTATGGAGGTCGTCAAAAGATATCGGTCACATGCCTTCTTTGATTTAAATATGGTAGGTAGTGACTCAGCGCTCACTAAATGGGCCCCCCAAAAAGCAGACCAATATTGGTGCGAAGAGAGCAACATTGGTCTGAACGGCTAAGGGTGTAGAGAGGTGTGTCTGCGACAGCGATCGAGACGCCGTCGGCGTTATGACATTATTACACTTCCACCCTTCGAGCATTTGCTCTTGCGACTCCACCCTGTCCGGCTGGCTAAGGCAAGACAGAGGCGGGTGGCATACGCCCCCCTGAAGCACATCCGTACCCTCGTGACGCAATTCAGCTCGCCACAAGCTGCCCTGGGGGAGAAATCAATAATTATTATTATTAATTAAGAATACTTTCACAAATCTTAATTTTTCACCTTATTGAACAGTAACCGAACCTAAACCTGTCCAAATAAAAATTCAATCAACGTACAAGTGTGCCCAAAAGTTATTTATTTTAAAAAATCGTTAATATTATCGTAGCATTGTTGGCTTAACATTTTTTTAAGCGTTGTCTTAAAAATTATCTTATTCGTAAATACTGGACATAGGATTCGCGTTTAACGGACTTCCTGGATAATAACGGAAGTTAACGTATTCGTTAACATCTTTTTAAAAAGTTAATCTGTTATTTAAATATCAACTTCGTTAATCAACGGATTAACGAGGTAATGCCCAGGTTTGGGGCTTTGCCTTACTGCATATTATAAAACAAAGTCGCTTTCTTTGTCCTTATATCCGTATGTATGCTTAAATCTTTAAAATTGAGCCACGGATTTTGATGCGGTTTTTTAATAGATAGGGTGGTTGAAGAGGAAGGTTTGTATGTATAACATATATATGATATATATATAATAAATAAATAAATAAATATTTGTTACACTTACACCAATTAGCCTAGCCCAAACTAAGCTCTATAAGGCTTGTGCAATGGGATCTAGGGTAACGGATAGACATACATATATTATACATATATAAATAATTTTTATTGAAATATATATCAACAACCATGACTAAGGTACAAATGCTCGCATTCATCACACAAACATCTGCCCCCACCGGGATTCGAACCGGGACCTCAGAGATGGCGACACCTTGAAACCGGTGTATTATCCACTCGACTATGGAGGTCGTCAAAATATATATATAAATATATATATATATATATATATATGATGTGTTTCAAAGAGCAAGATAGCGGGAGTTGAACGATTCCAATTTTTATATTTACATACCTTTATGACATGTTCATTTAATTTTGTATATAATTGTGTTAAACTGATCGTTATGTGTCAAATGTCAGCATTTTTATTATTTTTTTTACTTTGATTGTACTCATATGCATTATGTTTATATGGTATTTTTGGATAATGTCACAACACACAATACAGTTTCCTTGTTTTTAATTTTTTTTCTTTATCTTTGACTGATGTATTATTCGTCAATAGCCATCTGTGGTCAAATGTTGCTAAGCACAGGAACACAAATGTTAGATAATATGATTTAATTTTTCTTTTAATAATAATTTATTTTTATTAACATTGGTCATACAAAGATCTTTGATATAAATAAAAATATAGTAAATATTAAAGTACCTGAACTAGGTTAAACCTGTGTTTCAGGCGAATAAATGCTTACATGCTAAATTGCATAGGTATAAACTAGAATATTTAATCACAATAAATCTTGATAAGTTTCATAATAATCATACCTAGTGATGACTAACTAATTAACCTAATCTGAGTAATATAATAGTAGCGCACTATTTGTATGCTTATATCTAAGTTTTTTTTAATTAACTTACACGGAATATTTTTTAGAATTTTTTTAGAATTAAGTTCGTTACCAGCGGAAGATCAGCGTTAGCCGCTAGGTTAGCAACATGCTGTGAGCTGGGGCCATTTGAGGCAATTTTAATGCATTTGGTACGTTCAGTTTGTTTGTTTTTGCTGTCTCAATAAAAATATTTTAATAATAATAATAAGACGTAATCTGGGGCTAGTGGGAGCTCTGAATGTTTTGTTAGCTCCGTATTTGCGGACAAGCGAAAATTTAGTTGACACGCATTCTATCCTGTACTGCGGTGCTCTTGCTGCATGCCGCGTTGCTGGAGTAAAGTTCCCGGACTCTGATCGAGCACCTCGACCTGCGGTCCCGGCATGGCAAGTGAGAATAGAAAAGCGTGTCAACTCATTCAGGGCTCTCATTGGCAAACTTATCTGCTTCAGCCGAGGTAATACCAGACCCCGGGTCATGCGTTATGTGGCACAGGCCTTCGCCGGAACTGGTATCCGACCAACAGACTATATGGCGAATGTCACAGAACGTATTGACTATCTGAAGCAGAAAGTCTATGCATGGGCAAATCGAATTCGTCGCTACAGAGTACGTGTGGACAGATACTTTCAGAATCGTCTTTTCCAAAGCGATCAAAAGAAGGTGTACAGAAAATGGGGAGGGTGCAGAACTGACCACCACGTGGTCGATGAGCGACGGCCTGTTGCTAATACCATGAGTAGCTTCTGGCGTGGCATCTGGTCTATCAACCATGTGGAAGGTGATTGGATGCGTGTAGTCAAACGAGAATGCGAGTCCATCGAACCAATGGGGCCTATTACTATAGACCCTATTGACATTAGTTGTGCCTTCCGTTCGGCACAGAACTGGAAATGTCCTGGGCCTGACGGATTGCACAACTTCAGAATTAAGTGGTTTAGATGTTCTCATGCTCTTTTGGCTACACAATTTCAAACAGCCTTGGAACAGTGTTCCCTTCCCACTTTTATGACCACCGGTATTACCTTCTTGCTCTAAACAAATCGGAAGTACCATGGATCCAAGAACTATAGACCCATTACGTGCTTGCCCACGATCTACAAGCTCCTTACTTCCATTCTGACCAGAAATCTATGCACATATTGTATCAAATAATATTTTGGCCCCAACTCAGAATGGATGTAAGGCTGGGTCCCGTGGTACAAAAGAGCTCCTCCTTATAGACATGGCCATTAGCCAACAAGTTCGGCGGAACAGGGGATCTCTATCAGCTGCGTGGATTGATTATAAGAAGGCCTATGATTCAGTGCCGCATTCATGGCTGGAGAGGATTTTAGAATTGTATAAAATCAATACAACTCTGAAATCCTTTCTAAGCAACTGCATGCGACAGTGGAGCACAGTCCTTCGTCAACCATGTAGTGATGACGGTTCCTCTGATTCGCAAGACTTGATCAAAATAGAGAGAGGCATTTTTCAGGGTGACAGTTTGAGTCCCTTGTGGTTTTGCTTAGCACTGAATCCTCTCAGCACTCTGCTGAAGGATTCAGGTCTAGGCTATCGGCTACGTAGACAGGGCGAGGTCATTAGTCATCTGCTGTACATGGATGATCTCAAGTTGTTTGCACCGAAACACCAAGACGTTGTGAGTTATTGAAAATTACGCAGATTTTCAGTAACTCTATAGGGATGGAGTTCGGTGTAGACAAATGTGCGGTCTTGCATGTACGGCAGGGAAAAGTTGTAAATTCAACAAATCTACAACTTTCAGAGACAATGACACTCAGATCTTTGTCTGAGGCCGAAACGTACAAGTATCTCGGTATGTCAGAGTCTTTGGGTATATCAGTGAAGGATGTCAAGGAATCGGTGAAGACACGTTTCTTTTGCCGCTTAACAAAGGTACTTCATAGTCTTTTGTCTGGTGGCAATAAGGTGCGTGCCTTCAATGGTTGGGTGATGCCTTTATTGATATACTCCTTTGGCATACTGAGATGGACTCAGACTGAGCTGGACACCTTGGATAGGAGAGTCCGTCAACTACTCACAAAAAATCGCATGTTACACCCACGTTCGTCTGTTATGAGACTGTACATTCCACGGAAGTGTGGTGGTAGAGGCTTTCTAAATGCCAAAAATCCTCCATAACCGTGAAGTGTGCAGCCTCAGGAACTATTTCCTAAACAACGAATGTGGGATGCATTGTGACGTTGTGGCAGTTGACAAGGGATTTACCCCTCTCTCTATGGCAGTTGAGAACTGGCGTAAACCATCGGTGCTTAGCGTCGAAAATCGCAGGGAAGTATGGAGGGACAAAGAGTTGCACGGAAGGTTTTATCGGGCCTTAATGGGCCCTGATGTAGATCTTCCCGCGTCGGTGAACTGGCTGCGCTTCGGTGACCTCTTTGGGGAAACTGAGGGTTTTGTCTGTGCAATTGCGGACGAAGTAATGATGACGAACAACTATAGAAAATATATCCTAAAGGACGGTACCGTCGACATATGTCGAGCATGCCGCCGTCCCGGAGAGTCACTTAGGCATATTATCTCTGGTTGTTCTCATCTTGCAAACGGTGAGTATTTGCATAGACACAACCTAGTAGCCAGGATCATCCATCAACAACTTGCCCTGCAATACGGCCTTGTTGAGCATGAGACACCGTACTATAAGTACGCACCAGCGCCAGTTCTTGAAAATGGCCGTGTGTTGCTCTATTGGGATCGCTCTATCATCACGGATAGGACTATTGCGTGCAATAAACCTGATATCGTGGTGGTCGACCGCTCCCAGCGCCGTGCAATGCTCGTCGATATTACCATCCCTCATGACGAGAACCTCGTAAAAGCCGAGAAGGACAAAGCCAGTAAGTACCTTGACTTGGCATACGAGGTAACCGCCATGTGGGATGTTGATTCGACAATCATTGTTCCGATAGTTGTGTCTGCGAATGGCTTGATAGCAAAGAGTCTCGATCAACATCTTAAGAGGCTCTCGCTTGACGGATGGATCAAGGGTCGGATACAAAAAGCAGTGATTCTCGACACGGCACGTATTGTCCGGAGATTTCTCTGTCTGCAGCCCTAACCACCGGTTTGTTTGGGCCTTGCCTCGCTACCGGCGGCATACTAGGTTTAAGTTTTTTATAGTATTTATATTTATTTTATATATCTATATTGTAAAAAACTTAAATTTAAGATTATTAATTAAATATATGAATAATAATAATAAATCAATTTATTTGTCTTAACAAACTTACATTATTGTGATTTTATCATTATCGTACAGACAAAATGGTTTACAACTCAGTAGTTGCCGACAACCTCTGCTTGCGACAACCTCTGCTATTCTGTCGCAACCTTTTACAATTTATTTTTAAAAGCAGTGTTAGAGGTACAAAACCAAATATTACCAAAAAGGAAACATAAAAACTGAGTAAATACTAATAATAAAAAATAAAATAGGCACTCCATCAGTCCATCCATGCTATATTACTACCAGGGATTGCCGCATAAGTAGCCATTCACGACATTTCTTTCGAAAAGACTGTAGCGAAAATGAATCCATTCGAATGGGTAGTGACAAGTTATTCCATATTTTGGCAGCAGCATACTTAAAGGAACCCCTGGTAGATGACAGTTTTATGATGGGAAGGGACAATTGGCGACCTCTATCTCTGAGCATTGATGGACAAGACGTAACTGTTAATTTATTGCGCTAATATAATGGTGTCCCCATTCGCAGCAATTCGTGCAAGAAACATGCATACTTTAGTGACACATTATTTGACATATTTAATATTTTTCTGTTCACCAAATGAGGCGTGATTCTGTCCCTTCTAGGTATTTGAAAGCAGAAACGCATGCAAGCGTTTTGGACTCTCTGTATACTTTTAATGGTTCTCTTGTAGATACAAGGAGTGAATACCAAATCACAATAATTCAGCTGAGATAAGACCAAAGAGGCTGAGATAAGACCAGAGAGGCACAACAAAAGGCGAACATTATGTGTTAGAAATTGCCTTATCTTATAGATTACACTAAGCGTGCCAAAGCATCTGCCGACTTTGTTCTGAACATGTTGTTTCTTTCTTCTTTCTTTTTTCTTTTCTTTCTTTCTTTCTTTCTTTATATTTATCAAAGAAAAGTTTGCATCTCGTAAATTTAAATTAAATCTAATTTAAAACTAATAACCATATCTTTCACGTAAATAATTATACAATCCACCCCTAGCCGCCACCCCCGCAGCCGACTACACGGTTTCACTATTAATTAAGTGAACTACCCTCGTAATTACTGCTGTACCAAATTGTGTCGAGCAATTATAGTGCCTTAAATCATTACATTCACCTCCATAATAGCTTTGGCTTACACGCGGAAGTGTTTTGTGTAAATTGCTCTGGATTATTGCCTTGGGAAACTGGAATTTTGATTTTCATGAGTCAAACATGAAGAGAATTAGTTAAACCAGAGGTTCCCAAACTCTTGTGTCGTAAACCCTATGCCATCGGCGCCGGGCTCGGTAGCACAGCTGCGGCGCCGCCGCGGGTCGCCGGCGGGCGCGAGGAAGTCGCGACTGCTACGGCGACCCGGGATGGACCACGCCCCTTCCGTGGCCGGGGGGCGTCGTCGGTGGAGGAGACCGGGGGAGGTAGTAAGCCTCCCCCGAGGAGGGCTCCCCTGTGTCGACGGGGGAGCGGAGGCTGGGGGTTCCCGGAAGAAGCTTTCTGTTCCCGGGGGCTCCCTACATGCCTGAGGAAGGCCATCCCTGAGGTTTTTAGTGGGTAGGCCTCCCCCTTCTGGGGAGGAGAGCCCCACATAACCCCGGCTCGCCACAGCCGGGGTATGCAATTTAATGCATTTTCCTCAGGGAAAAAAAAAAAAAAAAAAAAAAAAAAAAAAAAAGACCCTTTGCCGTGTTTTCGGTTTTGGGTAGACCCCCTACTTACCTGATATTGAATGCCTACATCCTACAACATACAAAATTTTATAAACATCAATACATAGTATAAAACAAAGTCGCTTTCGCTGTATGTCCGTATGTATGCTTAGATCTTTAAAACTACGCAACGGATTTTGACGCGGTTTTTTTAATAGGTAGAGTCATTCTTAAGGAAGGTTTGTATGTATAATAAATGCATAATATAGTAGAGAAACACTGATAAATTTAAAGGTTTCTAATGTGATGTCGTAAATAAGCACGTTTTTTGCGCTTATATTGCAAACGCTGGCTGAACCCTACGAGATAGACCAAAATAATGTACTACAGTATTGTTCACCTTAAAAAGTTCAACAATTAAGTCCGCGATGGTATATGTCTATCTTTTAGGGATAACCTACTATAACCATTTAATTACTTTTATTTGTATAAACATTGCACCCGTGCGAAGCCGGGGCGGGTCGCTAGTTTATAATATTTTTTTTATTTCATAGGTACTTTTATCCCAATATTATAAACGCGAAAGTAACTCTGTCTGTCTGTTACGCTTTCCCGCTTAAACCTCGCAACCGATTTAGATGAAATTTGGTACAGACAATCTTTAGACCCTGAGACAGAACATGGGCTACTTTTTATTTCGAAAAAAAGGGATGAAGGGGTTAAAATAGAGGTTGAAAGAGGGATTTCTTAATTTTAAAAGATAAACCATGAAACTTTATATTTAAGCACTTGATAAGAAATCATTAAACATTTGTTCTAGCATTTTCGAAATTTCGACCAGCTAGGGGGTGAAATAAGGGTTGAAAGTTTGTATGCAAGTCTGTCAAATATCACGTCATAAGAAACAAAAAATAGTTTGTCATAGCATTTTGAAATCTTTACCAGTGTGGGTGTGAAATAGGGGTTGAATCTTGGTACCTTAGACATAAGGGACCAGGATTGACAAAAACTAATTTCACGCGGGCGAAGCCGCGGGCGGAAGCTAGTTTTTTTAACTTAGAAGATAGTATGAGTAAATAGGTGCTATCATTTCTTCCAGCCAACTCTAGATAGTTTTGTGAAATTTTAAAGAAAACACACAAAACGGGGACACAGTATTTATATTAATTGTTTACTATTTGTTGGAATTTACGTAATTCCTATGCTGTAAAATAAAACCTTGAAATTGAAAGCTTTTCAGAGAAGAATAAGCAAGAAATTCTTAAGGTTTAATTTTTAATCTCCTATTGCCAAAATGATAAATATATATTTATACTTATTTACATAGCAACACAATAAACATATAATAAATACAAATATACGGTAAAAACATATTTAATATAAATATGTTTTTTACCGTAATTATAATATAATTATAATTATTTAATATAAAACAGTGAGATATTTTTATAATAACTTCGAATTGCCAACAGACAACAAATTGTTTTAATTAATTTGTTAATTTGAAACGGTAAAGAAATTTACGTGGAGTGCACTTAAAGTTTATGGAATTTATAAAAAAATACCTACTACTAATGATTAAAAAAAAACTCACTTTTACCCACAAAGTTTACTTATTTAGGTACTTATACAAACAAAAAGTCAATTTTACATTTATGACATAAAATTACAAGTTACTTCCATATTTATAATTAAATGTCACATTACCTTTGTATACTAAGGAGTTTCCACACAGACGAAGCCGCGGGCATACCTATGTAGTTATGCAGCAAAAATACCAGCAGTTTATCGATGCCTTATGTATATGATATGTAATTTCATATTAACTTCCAGCGCCGAAATAGCTCAGTTGGGAGAGCGTTAGACTGAAGATCTAAAGGTCCCCGGTTCAATCCCGGGTTTCGGCAGTCTTTTTTTTTTCTTATACTTTTTCTAATTTATAAAATAAGTCAATTGATCTTTTTGTTTTTATGAATATATATAAATAAGCTAATTAAAAAGAATTATTATTATACATAATTTTAATTTGCTTAAATTAATTAAATAACATAATAGATATTCACAAAAATATTTTATATAAATATAATATTTTATATATTTAATATATTTTGATGAGATAGAATAATAAAGTTAATGTTTTGTTTTCTAATTTAATATTATCATTATTTTTTTTAATATATTTATGTCTAATTTGAAAAGTAAGTAATAAAGATGTCCCATATTGGTTTATAGTAACTAACTCGGGTAAATTTGATATATTTGGATAGAAGGCTCTAAAATAAAGTAATCGCCGTAAGTCGTGTTATTTTCAAGACCCCCGATTTTTAATAATTCGTATTCTAGTATAATAAAAAATGAAATATCTTTAATGCAATAATTACACATTGCTTAAAAAAAATATGAACAAGCCTTTTAAAAATCTAAATACATACATAATTGCTTTATTGAACCGAATATTTCTAATTTTGAGAAGTTTTTAACTAACAAAATATAGGGACTGCTATGTTACTGTATGTATGTATCTAGAGCCAGAAAAAAATATTAATAAAAAATCAACTGACAAGTCAGACACCTGCTGTCAATGTCATAGTTTTGATTTTATGATTATGATCAGACCAGCAATAGTCTATTAATCTGTGACATAGAGTTAGATACCGGTAGTCACAGATTAATAAAAACATCATTAAGGTGTTGCCATATGAAATATTTCTTATAAACATGTTTTATTTATTTAAAAATAATTGGGGGTGGTATAAATATTTCTTTTATTTGTTTCATACTTCATATTTTTTCGGCTTTCAATTTAATGTAGTTTGGTGTTTGTTAGTTAACGTTGATCACAAAAAACCAACCTCCTTGTAATAAGAGGACATCTCCTTTAGATGAGTTGTGGCGAATTTTTCATTTTAAGGACAGTATAAAAAACCGTATATAAACAAACAACCAGCCTGTAGCAGCACATATGACGGCTGGTTCCTATAGGACAGACGTTCCCTAACTTTTTTGTGTCGTAGACCCTTCACCATGTTTTTCGGTTTTGGAGAGAGGGTCTACCTCTACTTACCTGATATTGAATGCCTACATCCTACAACAATTTATAAACCTTTTCAACACACTTCCTCATAAAGTGGCTCTAATCCCATGGCAATTAGGCACATAATGACACCTATAATCAAACTGTGACTTTTTCATTACTATTATTCACGAGTGAGTAATAGTTTTTTTAATATTATTGGTTGAGTTACGCTACATTTGCGCTAAAAAACTATCCGCGAAAGGCAAAAAAAAAAGAAACCTTCATTTTTAGTCTATGGCCGATGCGCGCGCATGGGAAAACTAATTAATTTTTCCCGCCATTACGAAACATTTTTCACAACTCGTCTCGTTTTCTCTTTTGAAGTTATTTAGTTAGTATTAATTAAGATGTCTGCAAATAAAAATTTATGAAGAAAATGATTTAGTTGTACACCGCCCGATATAAGACGTGAAGCCCAGAACGTTATGGAAAGTTTACTACCAGAACACTCAAAGGAAAATGGTTTTTTATTTAAGTTATTATTTATTCAGAAGATGTGTTGAAAAACGTTGTATATACACGTGTGTATTGATGATTACCGTCCTCACCAACATTACACACTTGTACCATAATGTACTATTATAATATTTTTTTTACTTTTTTTTTTTTTTTATTTATTTCTTCAAGTAATGTTACAATTAACTTAACACTAGAACCTGTCCAAACTGTGTAACAGTTTGTCGGCAGAGTTCCCGCAGACACACAGGTATTTACTTAATCTAGGACACATATTCACTTAATTTTAAGATTATTCTATTCGCACACATACACACATTTACAGAAATACACTCACTTACACGAACACTAGCGTACACTGACACACACCCTCGCACACACGAACATATACGCTTACATGCGCACTCGCGCACATATATACGCTACGAATATAACACGTTACCGATTTATATATTACTCACTTAGATAATTGCTATGGACAACATGGACAAATAGTGTTTTTTAGAATGTTTTTGAGGCAACTTCGTGGAAAACGTTGTCCTGCTGACATGTTATTCATTCAGGTATTTAATATTGTAGGAATAAGCCACCGCCTGGTACGCTTGCCGAAGTAATTAATATATCCAGGGACCCGTGTATATATGCTTTACGAGCTACTCGCCGAACATCGATGTATGTGTTTTAGTTAGCTTTATACTATTATTATTATAATGTTCATAGGTACTTATGAATAGTTTTATGTCTTTATATTAGAAAGATAGTATAATGTAAGCAAATAGGCACTACAGAGTATGTTGAGATCCTTTAGTATCGTGGACCCCGTTTTCAATTTCATGGACCCAAAATTTTTGTTATAGACCCTTAGGGGCGCATATACGATATACTTTGGGAACACTGCTATAGATTGATAGGATTAGGATAGGATTAAAGATTATAGGATGTGACATTCCTCATGAACGCAATTGTGAAAGATGTTTGACCCCCCCCCCTTGTAACGCATCGTAACGTTAAAACAACTTGCGTGAAAAAATTAAAAATGACGGCCATACTTAATACAATCGAGGGATTCCCCGTAAAACGTAACGAAAAGGGTTGCCAATTTGTATAAAAAAGAAACAATGACATACGATGTTGTAAGAAAGCCCGCTCCTGTCCTATAACGCATCGTAACATTTTTACCGAGAACCTCCCCCCCCCCCAAATTGCGTTGCGTAATACTGAACGCCCCCTGATAAGGCCGGCGTCACTACAAACGCTTTGGGCCCCTTTCATGGGCCTGCGCTGCATCGCTCCTCTCCTGAGGGGCGGTCGCCTCACGATTTGCCTATATTGTTCTTAGAACTTAGGCACAGGCCGAGTTCAGTCGGCAGGTCACGTGGTCAGACCGCGTTTCGTGCTCCTTGTGAGGATTCTCAGCCCTCTCTCCTGAGGTAAAAAAAAAATGAAAAACAATATTTGTTTTTTTTTTCCCACGGGATGGTAGTGAATCCTCATAGGGGGCGCGCCACCACAGTGGTCGCTATGACAACCCCCTGGTGCTTGGACGACCTCGCACCGGATACCACCCGCAACCGGTCTACGGCGGATGGTTATGTTGGACTCTAGCAGAAGGCCAGCCTACCAACTAAACACTAGCTACAGCCTTTGGTCGGGCGGAAGGCCTGGGACCCTATCGGCTTGAACTAACGCTCCCGCCCTCCAGAACGGGGGCGGTGCTTAGCGCCGCCTCAGGAGAGTGCGTGCGCTCTGATGTGGGTTCGGTTGCCAGAGTGGTCCGAATAGTATAACATGTGCGCTTATGCACTTAGTAACAGTTAAGCTATCTACCAGAGCTGGGCACCGTTAATCAAATAGTTAACTTCGTTAATCGCCAATTCGTTAATAAAAAAGTTTAATATAAAAGATTTATCGCAAGTTAACGTTAATCGTTAATCAGTTAACACGTTATCAAAAATGCGTTCTGTTAGTCGTCTACAACGAGTCTATGTTCCTCAACAATTCGTCTGCCCAAAGTTCTTCTTGATATTGAAGTTTTAGTATTATTTAATGTTTCTCTAATACATCTAATTCCATAATTAATCACGGTCTTTCTCGCACGCGCCTGTACCTACAAACAATACACTTGCTGAAATGGCTCGTGCCGCCCTGCCGCCCGGAACTGTAGACCGACCATCCGACCAAATGAACATGTCGAAACGTGTTTTTAGCGCCTTGCCGCGCGGCCGCGATGTCTGCCGGTGGCGGTGTGTTGGTTCGTACCGCGACTTTTTAAATTATAGGTACTGGATTAACGATTAACGAACCTATAAAAAAGCAACGGAAGTTAACGAGTCCGTTAAATCTTTTTTTAGTTAACTTAAAAGTTAATCCGTTAGTCAAAATGTTAACTTCGTTAATTAACGATTAACGAGTTAATGCCCAGCTCTGCTAACTACACAGGTGTTGGTGTGTGGTTGCTAGACCTGAGTCGATCGCGATTGATCAAATCACTGTGATTCGAATTCGATGGCGTAGCATTTATGAATGATCGAGTCACGACCCACGAAAAGATTCGATCACCGAGATCGACTGGGTCACGGTAACTCGGTCCTGAGTCACGATCATTTATGTACCTGTGTATTGAAAACAAATTGTTACAATTCATTTTCGTTTTTATCCTTGTAAATGTTTACTTACCACATTATGAAAAGTTAATAGTGGTAATTAATAGCACATCAATCATTAAATTCGCAAAATGACCAATCGTGATGAATTTATATCCATTTACGAAAGTCTAAGCGATACAAAAAAACAATAACAATTCAGTGAGTTTTTCGCAGAATTCAACATGTATGACAGATGCGTATTTTATTTCATTTATAAAATTTACGTCTAGCAATGAACACTATGAGATATAAAATGTGTGTTAAAAGTTATCTATTTATATATAACATAATCATGTAATAATCGTATCTAAAATATTTGAGTACCAAATTTTCTCGTAGCCCAACCAAACGAGCGTGACCCAAAACGTACAATAGCCACCCGATCAGAGACCCGAGACCTGTTGAACACCCAACCCGCTACCTCAATCAATCGATCATTTGATCGAATCATTGTGATCGAATCACCAAGCGAATGGGTCGCGATCGACCCGGGTCGCAACAAATGATCGATCGACACAGGCCTAGTGGTTGCTACTTACGTGCTCGTGGAGTTCGGCGACGCAGAAGCCGCCTCGAGTAGCCTGTTGAGCTTAGCAACAATATTTGTGTTTCAGTTCTAAGTATAGGGAATCCCTTTTCTATATTTGTGTATAAATCTTAATACGGTTCAAACATTAGAGGCTGTTCTTTGCGACCTTCTAAAGACAACAACCCTACAAGTAATTATTAATCTTGTAATTATCTGGAATCAAGAGGAAAATTCCCAGCTTGCGCTAAAAATCGATTGTACTAAGTTCTATAAGAACAACGAGCTGTCGAGAAAATTCTAAAACAAACAAGATGGCGGAGCTCCCCTGTTTGTCGGGCGGGATGATCGCAAGGAAAATGTTAATCAGCGATACGTTTCGCAAGTAATTTTGCAACTAAATAAAGCGGGCCTTCCAAAATTATTGAAATTACACAGGCCTTGATTTGATGCCGAGGGATATTTTTATCTTGCCTAATAATTAACAACTTAATATACGAGTGGTTCCGAAAACATATTTGATTTAAGTCTAGTTATAAAGTTCTAAATTATATAGACGTATGTCTAAATCAAACTATGACTATGAAATAAATTATATAGACGTATGTCTAAATCAAACTATGACTATGAAATCTATACTAATATTATAAAGAGGAAAGATTTGTTTGTTTGTTTGTTTGTAATAAATAGGTTCCAAAACTACTGGACCGATTTGAAAAATTCTTTCACCTTTCCACATTATCCCCGAGTAACATAGGCTACTTTTTATCCCGGAAAAATCGTCAGATCCCACGGGATGCGCAATAAAGGCTATCGCAATAATCGCTCAAAAACTATATACGGTTTTCATCAATAGATAGAGTGATTCTTGAGCAAGGTTTTGCGGTATTTTTTATCTCGGAGAAACGGATAGTTCCACGGGAAGCGCGATAAAACCTTCGCGCCATAAATCGACTTCCGCGCATATGTAGCCGTGGGCAAAAGCTATGACCCTTAACCCTCTATAGACCCAATCCCGAAATCCACGCAGGCGAAGCCGCGGGCAGAAAGCTAGTAAATTATATAGACGTATGTCTAAATCAAACTAAATAAAACTAAATCAAGACGTATGTCTAAACGTCTTCACGTTTTACACAAGGTTTCCGCAGAATACCAGTGTTTGGACACTTTTCGAGTGTCCAGACGTAATACTGAGCGGAGACCTATTTAGTGTTTTTTTTTGTTATGTGTTATTCATTAGTTATAAGTATTACTGTATTATAAGACACTAAATAAAGATTTTTTTTTTCTTTCTTTTCTTTTCTTTTCTAAATCAAACTAATATTTATTCAACAATAGCTGTGCCCACGACTTTGTCCGCGTGGAATCGTAATTTTAGGTAACATTTTTAATGACTGAGAGTGTTATAAACGTAAGAGTAGACAAATATAATCAGAAAGCTCCGAACTGCTAAGCTATCGGGAGTTACACGTGTTATTGTGAGTCAACCATAAAAGATACACATATGCTGTCGTGGGATATTTTTTATATAATTTTAAGGGGAACATTTCCGTCGTACATGATTTCTGTGTAGCTTTAACTATTAAGGTTGCACACGCGACGGAAACTTAAAAAATGAACTAAAAAGTTTAAAATAAATTATTAACACTAAAACTTTTCACCATACATAATTATTCAATCTCGTCCCCCCTCTTTATCATAGTCCCCATTTTATTATCATAGTCATATTTGAATAAAGATAATTTTGATTTTGAATTCAGTATCTAGATATATGTATTAATAAAAACTGCTTACAGAAAAATGATAATGTGTGATTTATATACACTGCGTTATTGATGGCTGTAAAATTGATGGTCAAGAGTTTCGATCATATATTTCTGTAGATACACAATTCCATAGAAAATCAAACAAAATATCGACCCCGCGTCTATACATAGAAGAATAGATGTATATTATAGTACCAATTTTGAAAAAAGTTCTAAAGTGTCATATAATTTAAGCCAATTTAAATCTTAAGTAACGTAGTGAAGTATGAAAATAAATCCTTGTTAAGGTCGTTACATATTATCTTCTGGTTTCGATGATATAATGATACCGTGAAATCAGAAATGAACAATACATATTTGAAAACAAATATATTGGATAATAAGCCCTTAGTCCGTTGCAATTAAGCACAAATTCATTTCATATAATAATGCTCCTACGTTCCATTTGACTCCGAATATTGTGCTCGCGTCTTATCGCATCCTACTTGTTTAGGGTATTTCCGATAATTATTCGAATTTTCCTCATTGTAAAAACCCTCCTTGAACTTCAACGAACATTAACAAAAAAGAATTGGCCAAATTGGTCCAGGCGTTGTTGAGTTATGAGCTTACCAACACATTTTGCGATTCATTTTTATATATAAGAAGATAAGAACTATTATGTCGAAAGTTGGTAGAAAGTTGGTTTTCTGTCGAAAGAAGTAGATGTATTGAATAAGTTAAAAAAATGTTTTTCATAAGTAATTCTTCATTATATTTGAGTTGATTAATGAAAGATAAAATGCAGCTTACGATTTATAACGTATTAAAAAAAACTAATTGTTAGATCTCGTTCAAACCAATTTTCGGTGGAAGTTTGCATGGTAATGTACATCATATATTATTTTTATATTTATCATTCCCTTATTTTAGAAGTTATGGGGGGAGACGCATACATTTTTCCACTTTGGAAGCGTCTCTCGCGCAAACTATTCTGCTTAGAAAAGAATAATATTAGAAACCTCAATATCATTTTTGAAGACTTATCCATAGATACCCCACACGTATGGGTTTGATAAAAAAAAATTAAGTTTCAGTTCCAAGTATGGGGAACCCCAAAAATTTATTGCTTTGTTTTTCTATATTTGTATGAAAATCTTAATACGGTTCACCGAATACATCTACTTACCAAGTTTCAAGCTCTTATAGTTACGAATAAAAGTGGCTGTGACATACGGACAGACAGACAGTACGTCTTTACCGTGGGAGAGCCATGCTTCGGCACGAATTGGGCCGGCTCGACCGGAGTGATACCACGGCCTCACAGAAAACCGGCGTAAAATAGCGCTTGCGCTGTGTTTCGCCGAGTGAGTGAGGGTACCGGAGGCCCAACCCCCCTTATTCCCGTTTATTCCCCTTATTCCTCTTATTCCCTTTTAAAAGGCCGGCAACGCATCTGTGACTCCACTGGTATTGCGGGTGTCCATGGGCAACGGTTATTGCTTACCACCAGGTGATCCGTTTGCTCGTTTGCTGCCCTATCATATAAAAAAAAAAAAAAAAAGACAGACAGAATCCGTAAAGGTTCCGTTTTTGCCATTCGGCTTTATGGGGGTTCTTAACACTTAGGACTGAAACTCAAACACACACGTATGGGGTATTAATATAAATAAATAAATATAAATAAATAAATCATTATCATGTTAGCTTGTTGTGTAAGTTGCATTAAATCCATACCACGTTTGCGAGCATGGATTTAATGTCAATATATTAGGTTGCCCGATAAGTTCTTGCCGTTTTTTTAAATTAAAAAATTAGCGATCGAAATGAAATTTTTTGGTATAATGTTTTGTGTTATTCGAAAGAGAATTTTTCGCTCTACAAGAAAGTCTATTTGGTTTTTTTGTTTCGATTAGTTTTTGTTAATTTTTAGAGCATTTAAATGGAGTGTCAAGTCGACAAAAACGAGCATTTTCGACACCATCTACTTTTTGCGTTTAACCGAGGTGCCAAAGCCACGGAAGCTGCTAGAGAGATTTGTGCCGTATATGGAGAGGGTGCCATAGCTGAAAGAACTGCTCGATATTGGTTTGCAAAGTTCAAAAGTGGCATTTTCGACCTCAAGGACGCATCTCGTTCCGGGCGACCAAGTGAGTTTGATGAAGAGCGTTTGGATCAACTTCTGCACGAAGACGTGCGTCAAACAACCAGAGAATTGGTAGAGCGTATAGGATCCAATAAATCAACAGTAGCAGAACATCTCCACTCAATGGGAAAGGTTCAAAAACTCGGAGCTTGGGTGCCGAACATATTGAGCGAAAACAATAAAAATCAACGATCCACCATTGCTGCCAGTTTGCTCGCTCATCATCTCTCAACTCATGGACATAAGACATAAAGATTTCTTTATCGCATCGTCACTGGTGACGAAAAATGGTGTCTCTACGTCAACATGAAGTTGTTATTTTATGTTTAAAAATAAAGTTATAAAAAATTTAAAAAAACGGCAAGAACTTATCGGACAACCATAGAAAAAAGCGTCTATTTTGATCACTGCCTAAGAATAACTGTCAAATTTATCGATTTTGTCGAGTGTGTCATTCTTTACCGTCAAATTTTGTTTATCGAAGGCTACATGTTACTGTAAAATTTACAAAAAGTCAAGCTAATTTGTGCTTGACTTTTTGTACCCGCAAATAAGTTTCTTGACTTGCAATAGATTTAAAGACAGAGAAAATGTAATAGCTAGGTACGCTTTCGAATTCTATTTTTAAAGTAATATCTTTCTTAATAAAGCTGCGATCAAAAGTAACAGGCAAATAGCAGAGGGAAACACAGTCACACAGCCAACAACATTAAAAATTCTCTTTGATGGCAGCAAATTCGAAATTTAAGTACCTACTTAATGTATCTTACCATCGTCTGTAGCATAAACAGGGTGTGTACAAGCCCGTGGAGTTTCTTAAAAGGAGGAAAGTAATAAATAACTCAAAGGCGAGATTAGATTAAGAAAGACCTCGCTCGCGGCCGCCTCGAGGAATTAATTGTTTGTGTTGTCATTAGTTTTTATTGTCACGGCTCCGCCATACTTAAAATGTTTCCTCCTTAATTTAAGTCTTATTATGTTATTATTAAGTAGACTATACTTAGGTCTTAGAGCGATAGCTACCCATTCCTATTGAAGAAGGGGGACTTCGCCCCTTCTCCGCGTGAAAGGCTTACCTGGTTGAACTTGACCATTCACCGCCGCTTGTCGGGGGACCTCGATCATACTATTAACCGTCAAAAGACATTGCCCAGGGTGCACCAAGTCTCCGGAGTCGCGTCGAAGCCATACCATTCGGTAGTCCTCGCGACTTGCGGCGAAATGAAGAGCAGGAACACGGAGGAGTTTTTAGTGGGTGCGAGGCACACTCCCCCTCCTCCCCTCCTCCGGAGCAGGGTTAGTGCGCCGGGACCAACATCTTCCCCGGATAGGCATTTCCTCCGCCTCAAAAAAAAGTCGTGGTCGTCTGTCGCTTGTACCGCTCCGACCAAATCTAACTTATCTCGTGAGCTATAAACCTCGAAGTTAAAAACAGCGTCACTTTTGTTTCTCGCGCCTCTTCAAGCACCTATTGCCCCCTTTAAAGGTCGCGCTCCATCGCCCCAACTAAGGTGACGGTCGCCCTCACGATTTAGCTACATGGTTCTTAGAACTTAGTCATAAGGCTAAGTTTAGTCAGGAGGTCATTCTGGTCGGACCGCTCCAGTTGGTATAATCACCGTAGCACGTGCCGCTGCAGTGATATCCTGAGCATGTATCGTGCTCTTGTGCTTGTGAGGATTCTTAAAGAAAAAGTATTTAATTATAATAATCAAATTGTACCACAACAGAATATTAGATTCTAAAAAACTCTTTTTAACCAATTTAAAATAAGTAGATAAAAATAAATTTGTTTTTCGTTTTAGGTACTACAGCCTACGACACTGTGAGGCCTTTGGCGTACCAGGATGCTAGAATCTTCATGCTGTGTTTCAACGTCGCGGAGCCAGATACTTTACACAACGCCGCGGTCAAGGTAAACAGCTTACAACTTACAACAGTTCTGTTTCCGTGGATCCAGGACATAGCAACTAAGACGATCACGACACCGTGACGTCACGTTGTTCCTTGGACGAAATTTGTTTATTCAGTCCGGATAGGCAGGTTTTCCAAGGGAAATGCTATATGGGGCTCTTCAAGAAGGAAGTAAATATGTAGCTTTTAAAAGGTTAACAGTGGGCTTGAGAAGTCTCTAGTATTGCTAGCGTCCAGAGGTTACGGTGACAGCTTACCATTAGGCAGTAAGTCTTTTTTGCCACCAGAGTGGTATAAAACTCTTTCTCTAAGACTCTAAATCAAGGCAGTTGCTTTTCCATACCTCCACATTACCTATTTCTGCCGCAAAATAGCTGTTGTAAATCGGGTTTCTAGTTTTTATCAACTAAAGTGGCAAAAAGGCTTAAGGCAATGCAATAACACTATTCTTGAAGAATTAAATAAAATTCCTATACTGTATACTGTAATCACCGGGAAACACTTCGGCAGAGAGGTCATTCATAATCGGAGCGTGCGCGATATTTCTTTGCAACCGAATTCGGTTGGGTGTTCGGGGTGTTCGGTCGATGTCTGGAGTCCAGACTTTGAGGATGACCTTGCCGATTTCTAAAAGTGTATTGTTAGAATGCAGCCATCGGTATCATGTCAAACAATTATTTAGAGCACTACCTGTTAAACTAGCAGTAGAACACCCAGAAAAAGACTCCCCTCAAACTTTATAACCTACTAGCTTGTGCCCGCGGCTTCGCCCGCGTACTAATCGTATTTTTCAACCGTCTACATAAAGGGGCTTCTCAGTGTGACCCGTATGTTTTATGTACGTATGTAAGTTGGATTTTGCCACGTTGGATTTTAAAATCATTGTTGTTTTCGTAATCAGCGACCCGATAAACCATAGAAACAATACCCATTGTCGATTTTCAGACTTTGACACCCCATTTCCCCCTTTTAGGGGTTGAATTTTCAAAAATCCTGAAAGACATGTTTACTCATTTATTGTTAGGAGTACTCCTGCGAAGTTTCGAATAAAATATTCAAACAAATCTTGTTTCTCCATACAAACTTTGGACCCCCATTTCACCCCCTTAAGGGATGAATTTTGAAAAATCCTTCCTTAGTGCACCCCTACACCTTATAAGGAACCTACGTGCCAAATTTGTAATCTCTAGGACCAGCGGTTTGGGCTGTGCGTTGATATGTCAGTCAGTCACTCCTTCCACTTGTGAGTATTATACTAATGACGAGATTGAAAAGTTTAGGAATGGTTTCAAACGAATGAATCATTATATCAGAGTACGCCATAAAAATATTTTTGTCTATGTGACAGTGGTACAGGGAAGTTCGGACCCACGGAGGTTCTGCGCCAGTGGTCCTGTGCGGTTGCAAGGCTGACCTCAGACACGACAAGGAAACAGTCGCCATGCTCTCCAAACTAAAAATGCACCCCGTCACTAGTGAAGAGGTAAATATATTTGGTTTTATTTCAACATATTGACAGACTACCCACCTGATAGAAGAAGAAAAACTTTTTGTCAACTTGTAACATAGCATATAGACTTTCAAACTTTCGTGTTGCATAATCAATATAAATGTATGACGGGAATTAACACGATATTGTTACGTACCGAATTTTATTGCCTGACGTTTCGACCAGGTTGCACCGGCCGTGGTCGCAGGCGGACTGGAGCTGCGCTGTCAAACTCCGTGATGCGGCAGTTTTCTTGAACCACCGACATATTTTTTGATATCCACGCACCGTCACACACCACACTCACTGTGTCCGTATTACGATTCCGCATTTGGAACGGGAGCTAGATCATGTTCAGGAGGTACTCAAAAACAACGGATATCAAGTAACGCGGGGACGGAAGCAACCGACAAGGAGAAACAAGCATCGGAGGCAAGCAGGCAGCCAGCTTATATGCCCTATGTCAAAGGAGTGACAGATAAAATCGGGACGGTATTAAAAACTTATTGCATACCTACTGTGTTCATACCTGGTATGAAAGTAAACAACATGGTGGGCACACCGAAGGATGTCTTGCCACTACAAACTCCAGGCGTCTACAAAATTGACTGCAGCTGCGGTAGTTCTTATATAGGCCAAACGAAGCGGTCCATAGCTGAAAGGGTCAAGGAACATATCGCAGCGATGAAGAACCGACAAACTAACAGATTGCCGGCGGCCATTGCGGAACGTCTCCTAGAAGCAGGCACCAACCACTGGATTGAATTTTATCGCACGCAAGTCCTTTCAACAGATCGTCACTTTTATTCAAGAGTTGTACGTGAAGCGATTGAAATTAAAAAACATCCGAACAATTCCAATCGAGAAGACGGCGTCAAATTATCAAATGCGTGGAATCCAGTGGTGACAAAAAACACTATCTCGATTTGCTCAGTCGGTTACATCGGGCTCGTCAGTCGGTTTGCGTAATACGGACACAGTGAGTGTGGTGTGTGACGGTGCGTGGATATCGAAAAATATGTCGGTGGTTCGAGAAAACTGCCGCATCACGGAGCTTGACAGCGCAGCTCCAGTCCGCCTGCGACCACGGCCGGTGCAACCTGGTCGAAACGTCAGGCAATAAAATTCGGTACGTAACAATATCGTGTTAATTCCCGTCATACATTTATATTGATAAGATATAGATTCATGGTGCCCGCTGAGTTTAAGCGATAGTTCATTCGGGTCGAGCCGCCTTGATTCGTCTGGAGTCCAACATAATCATCGCAAATGATTGCGGTGGTATCCTTGAGGATGCTCAGCCACTCCTCTCCAGGGGTAAAAAGAAGTTCAATGCTATATCTTCAAACTGCAGCGCAATAAAACAATCACTGCTAAGTTGTTCCAGAGATAAGTAAGATAAGAGGCACTCGAGCAGACCTGGTGCGGGTCATTCATACTAAAAGTTTTTTTTTTTTATTATTGCTAAAGTTGACAAACAAGGCTGCCCACCTGATGGTAAAGTGATAACAGTCGCCTATAGTACACGTGGTTCCCACGAGATTCGCAGCAAATCTGCAAACCTCATAAGAACCACAGTGTACGTTGCCAACTTGTGACATAAGATGTAAAGTCACAGTACCCAGTAATTTCACTGCCTATCTTACCCTTCACGCCGGAACACAGCAAAGCGAACCCTGCTGTTTGGCGGCGGAAATAGGTAAGACGGAGGTACCCATGCAGACGACCCTGGTACAGAGTCTACCTCCTAGAAAATTCCATTTGATAGACCACATGTGGTTATCCTAATCATTAATCTGTCTTTTTATATAGGTATTGTTTTATCAATTTACATAATTGACTAAAAGAACATTCTATTAACTGTAACAGTATCAATATCTCTTATCATATTTAAGGCATTATCCGTGGCGAGACAACTCGGAGCGACGACATACGTTGAGACATCAGCGAGGGCTTCGACTAAAGGCGTCAAAGATGCCTTCGAAGTAGCTGCGTTGGCGGCATTGGGGAAGCTCAACAAACAACAGATAAAGCAACAGGTACAATATAAATATATTGGTTTTTGTATTTAATTCATTGCAATAGAGAAATTCAAGGCATAAATAAAACGGCTGCAGTAATTAATGTAGAGGACCTTATGACACCCCTTCACGACACCCGAGAGTCGTATATTTCTTTAATTGAATAGTATATCCAAAGTACAACCGAATGTCATCTCCAATTATATTTAGTAAAAGATTCGTTAAGTGAAAATAAAGGAGTTAGGATAAAAACAAGGACCGCGGGTCGCCGGCGGGCGCGAGGAAGTCGCGCCCGCGGATACGGCGACTCGGGATGGACCACGCCCCTTCCGTGGCCGGGGGGCGTCGTCGGTGGCGGAGATCGGGGGAGGTATTCAAAATCAAAATCAACTTGAATATGACTTCATAGAAAGTTATTTTGAATCGCAATTTTTTTTTCCTACCACCCATTCAGGACGTATTTTTTAGCTGATAAGAAGAATGGACGAAGAATATTGTAGCCTCCCCCGAGGAAGGCCATCGCTGAGGTTTTTAGTGGGTAGGCCTCCCCCTTCTGGGGAGGAGAGCCCCACATAACCGCCGGCTCGCCACAGACGGGGTATGCAATTTAATGCATTTTCCTCAGGGGAGCAAAAAAAAAGGATAAAAACAAGGAAAATTATGTTGATGTTAATAAAACGCTTTATTTAACACTATTTAAAAAAGCAATGAGGGTAAAATAGGCTTTACCTTTTTTCTTTGTGTTAAGAACTGAACATGAGGAAATCCTTTCAAATAGGGGACGTGAGTGCACAATTTGCGACTGCAACTTCTGCAGTGTGCAAACTTCGTTACCAAATCGTAAACATATCACAGTAGTAATGTCCAAACCTATGTAATTTATTGTGTTTATTAGTGTGTTTGTATCTATAGAAAACTGATTAATGGGACTATATGTTGGAAAAAGAAAGTAAGTCGTTTTCTTTTATCGTCAGAATCAAGTTGGACGCAGTAAAAGCAAGCGGGACCTCAAAGCCGAGCTGAAGGGTCGCGCGAAAAGTTGCTGCGTCATGTGATCCGGGGCCGGCCACCCCTCGCGGTGGCCGCGTGACTGCTAGGGCTCGCTGGCCGCCCGCTGGCCGCTCAATGGCCGCTCACTGGCCTCTTACTGGCCGCTCACTGGCCTCTCACTGGCCGCTCAATGGCCGTTCAGCCATGGACCTACTAACCCTCCTTGCACTACGCCGCTTGCTACAACCTGTAAAGTGCCGTATATTGCGTCAGTTTATTGTGTTTCCAATGTGAATACAAAGGGTTGTCCAAGTGAATATTGTCGAATAAGAGACTCGTCATTTTTTTACAATGTACTCAATATATATTCTAGTGAAAAATGTACGGACCTGTTTTGTATGGACTGCAAGTTTTTTACGTGATTAAATTAATGTACCAACGGATGGTTCTAGAGGTCGTAGTGAAGTCTTCTTTAAAGATATCAGTGAAACGAAGGTGCATAGAAGTATGGCCCCCGGGGTTCCAGCGTGAGCTTGTGATAATGTAAAATTTAGAAAAGGAAATTTAAATAAAAGAATGTTAAAAGATTAAGAAAATTAACGTGTCAAGGAATTAAACGCTGCAATCGAACACAAATGTGTAAAGGTCATTGCGGCACATATTTACAAGATAATGCGAGTGTATAGAAACGTAAATAATCTAAAAATAAATGTTTTCATATACATAAGATCGAGAAATATTGTAATATTCCGTGTTTTTTCTATAATATTAGTATTTTCATGACGACATGTTGATGTAGTTGATGTTATGTAAATTAAATTGTTTTTAAATTTAAGACCAACCTTTGATCGTTCTGTTAAAGAAGCTTGTGTAGTTAGTTTATTGAATGGTCAATATAATTGATTTTTAGGCTACAAGCTAACTTTATTTTGTGATATACGTAAGTAATTATAAATTAATTAATAACAAATGCACAATTTATGGACAATACTATAACGTTACGGAGGTCCATTTGGGTAGATGTTCCACGTTCTGGGTGCCAATTCCGCTGACGTTTTCGCCATTATGGAGCGATAATGACACTATAATGACACTATAATGACACTATAATAACACTATAATGACACTATTGCTACAGCTTTTGTTCATTCGTAAAATGTGGGTAGCACTGTGGCGCGTGCGCAGCTAGCTATTGCTGAAGTGACGCAACGCTGGATATGGATTAGACTTGTTTAGAGAAACTGTGAATAATTCAAACAAACCAATTATACTAGAACAGGTGTTTATATACTATTATCTAAATATAAATATATACAGTGTAAACTCTATATAACGAACTTCTATTTAATGAAAGACTACAACGTAGTATAGGGTACTTCCCTCTATATTAGAAAAGATCTAAAAGCATATAACTATGATAGCTTATGCATTAAATAGTCGGAACCATCATGTTTAAGTACATAAAAAACAAAAATAATATAAAAATTAGTTTCAAAGTATTCACTTTTTTAATCTATACGTAAAACAAGAGCGAAACATGCCGCCATGTCGTGACGTCATAAGGTACTGTAAACTTATGCGTGTCAATGTCATTATGAATCATAGTACGTATAAAGCCGCAAAACAATAAAAAAAGAAGTTTATTGGTTGCTTTTTTAATGTAAGAGAACGTTATAAATACGTAAGTTAAATTGAAATCGCACCTGAATCGCACTATGGAAAGCAGTTTTGTAAAAGGAGATAGTACGAATTTACCAAAAATAAATGCATTAATGGTCGGAAAATTCTTTGCTGCAAATCCCAACTTTTGTTCTGTCGAGTTACGGAGTATTAAAACATCGATGTCAGTATTACTCTTTTATTATTATTCCTTTATTAGTTGTTTATATATAAAAGATAATAACTCATTTTTAAATTATGAATATAATAATACATAGCATCAAACATAGAGCTTTGTTTATTATTTACATGCCGTATTGACGCCATCGCTACAGAGTAACAACTCGTGCGGCGCCTTCGTCTAATTACGCGCGAAATTTGAAAATATTAAATTTTAATGCAATTTTTATAATACTTAAGGAGTGTATACAATTTTTATATTTTTAGTATATGGTTTACTGACACGCAAGGATCAAATTAAGATTCTTTTCAAAAAAGAGATTAATTCCCTATTGGCAACGTTTTGTTTGGTTTTCATTGTTCTCCTAGTATTGAAACACTCTTTGTAGCGCAGTGACCACTCTCAATAGTGAACCAATACATGACCGTTTGGACCGTAATTATTTCACTGACCTTTAAACACATTGCTGATGCAGAGTGGTAAATATTTCATACAATAGAACTCTTAAAGATCAGCGCGTGTTTACTGACTGGACCTTTAAGATAAGGTTAGTAGATAAGGTTACTTTTTGTTTTGTATTTTTAGTTGAGAAAGAGTGTGTGTATTGATAAAAAAGTGTCATTAATTCGCCGGTTAGAAAAGGAAGATAAAAAAGTGATGTTGCTAAACGTTTTTATTAAAAAATCTTTTGTTACTCTCCGTATAACGAAATCTCTTTATAACGTAATAAAAAGCCCTGACCCATTAATTTCGCTATATAGAGTTTACACTGTAACTGATTAATTCAAGTGTTATCAATGCAGGATAATGGCGCTAATGAAGCGGAATAGTTACCCGGGTTTGCGACGTTAGGTAGGAGCTAGCGAATTGTATATATAAAAAAGTTAAATTAATGTTCTGTGTCGCTTGCATTATGCGGTTTTTTATCAATATTTCCTTCGGATATATAAAACGTGGTGGGTAAATAAACATAATTTAAAACAATACTTTAAAATAATAATAATAATAATATAAACCTGCCAACAAATCCAAATTGATAATAGACTTATTACATTTTCGTTTGCGTATTTTTCAGTAAAAATTCATAATCTTTCAATAATTTAATGTGAAGTAATTATCACATTTAAAATGGACGCTTTGTAGGCCTACCGTAACCGCTTATAGCAGGAATAACACCGCAGTGCAAGCGAGATGGCGCTATACGTTGCTAGAGAGGTGTCTCTGTTTCAGTATTGCTTCAACCTGACTCTAAGCGGTCGTGGTAGGGCCTCTGTAGGCATACCATGATCGCTTAAAGTTGGAATACAACAGCAGTGCGAGCGAGATGGCGCTATACACTGCTATAGCGGTGTCTCTGTTTCAGCATTGCTTCGACTTGACTCTAAGCGGTCGTGGTAGGGCCTCTGTAGGCATACCATGATCCCTTAAAGTTGGAATACAACAGCAGTGCGAGCGAGATGGCGCTATACACTGCTATAGCGGTGTCTCTGTTTCAGCATTGCTTCGACTTGACTCTAAGCGGTCGTGGTAGGGCCTCTGTAGGCATACCATGATCCCTTAAAGTTGGAATACAACAGCAGTGCGAGCGAGATGGCGCTATACACTGCTATAGCGGTGTCTCTGTTTCAGCATTGCTTCGACTTGACTCTAAGCGGTCGTGGTAGGGCCTCTGTAGGCATACCATGATCCCTTAAAGTTGGAATACAATAGCAGTGCGAGCGAGATGGCGCTATACACTGCTATAGCGGTGTCTCTGTTTCAGCATTGCTTCGACTTGACTCTAAGCGGTCGTGGTAGGGCCTCTGTAGGCATACCATGATCGCTTAAAGTTGGAATACAACAACAGTGCAAGCGAGATAGCGCTATACACCGCTAGAGCGGTGTCTCTGTTTCAGCGTTGCTTTGACTTGACTCTAAGCGGTCGGAGTTGGGCCTCGGTAGGCATACCATGATTGCTTAAAGTTGGAATACAACAGCAGTGCTAGCGAGATGGAGCTATACGCTGCTAGAGCGGTGTCTCTGTTTCAGTAAAGTTTTAACCTAACTCTAAGCGATCACGGTAAGGCCTCTGGTTTGGAATCGATACAACTTTCAATATTTTGTTATATGAATTTTGTCGTCGCTTATCAAGAACGTTGGAAATTTTTTTTTTTTTTTTTATTAAATGAAAATGTGAAAGATGAATGCAGTTAAATTTATCTTTAGGGCGGATAGTATTCGGTGGCCCTATTAAGGCTATTAAAATATAACTAATGACATGAGCGAAATATATGGGAATGAATCCGGAATCATTTCCATACATTAATTTTCAGACATCGAAACGATTTCTATAACGAATCGAACGCGAATGGTACTTTGTCTAGGGGCCCGTATCGAAATTTTGTTTACATTTTTCTATGTTTATTTAAATGGCGTTGATCAATATTTATTTGTTAATTATTTATTACGTGATAATTGTCACGATAAAGCGCTATCACGAAAACTTTAATCTTTTTATTCGTAAGTCGATAACAAGCTTTAAATTAAATGTTAGCTTTAATTATAAATTAATATTTTACGGTCACTATATGTAATGTATCGTAGTTAGTAACGAATTGCGTTTTTGTTAATTATAAGTATTTTTCTTTGCATGTAATTTAATTATAACATTATGTGGAATAAGTTTATTTTTTGAAAAAACAGCTATATTTCATAATTACAAATTTTAATTTTAAAAGTAATGTACAAAAACTAAGCACCTGCCTAATTGTAGCGAATAAAACATTAAATTTTAATGTATGTTTTAATTTTTACATGTTCTCAATGTTAATCAGCAATTATGTTTTAAAATGCCTATAAATACTTCACATATCAAAAAACGTGTTAGTTGTTTCAAATTCACGATAGTGTTATTAATTTTTAACTCGGCCTAATTAGGTCTAAAATGGAACTGAAAATAAATTTTAATACAAAATGAATAAAGAGGTATTATAAAAGTTCTGGTGATATTGAAAGAGATTCAGGGAGGTATTTAGAGTCGTCAATTAACAAATTTTCAATCGCTGATTATCCATTAATCGCCGATTAGTTAATGCAATGTTTTATAAAGACGTCAAGTAGTGATTACTAAATGTATGATTTAGTCATTAATCTCTGATCATTTTAGCTATTGATTAGGCTTAATTGATCGAATTACATTTCTATTTCTTGTTACTGACTTAGATGCACGCACACGGCAATATTAAATCAAATCAAATCTTTTATTAGTAAACCTAAGTAGTATACAGGTGGCACAAACAATGTTGTAGTATCACTAAGGCATTCAAAGAGCTATGGCAGCTTCCCGTACATCATTTTATTCAAAAATAAAGTAAGCGTCTTTGAATGAAATATACCTTGCTTAAAAGAGCATGTATTGCTGATTAATAAGAAAATAAATCGTAATTTAAGGAGTCCAGGTTTTTGAGCAATTTTGCATAGAAGTTTTATAGGTTATGCCTTTATCAACCATATTATTTTGCGCAACAACAACAAAAACGCAACAGATTTAGTGTTTTAATACATGTGTTACAATTAACACACAAAATGCGTGTGCTCACAGAGGATCTGCCGTGGCTACGACCGCGACCACTCATTTTGGCTTCAGAACCTTATAAACAACAATCTCCAAGAAACAGGCCAAAATCAGAATCACAGTCCGAGTCGTATTATTAGTGGCGAAAACAAGAGTCCTTAGGCAGTCCGGGTCAAAAATTATAAAGAAAACGGGGGAAAAGCAGCGAAAACACACAGAACACACTCGAGCGTTGGCGCAAGGGAGCTGAGAACTTGGTTACTTACTAGTCTGTGGAGCTGAGTGATATACTAATCTGTGTGAGTGATGAAAAATAAAAACGAAATGTCAAACGTTGTATTTTTTTTAATAGCTCTGGATAAGAGTCTCTAAGCCAGCGCCCATTTTCATGTTAATTGCCAAAAAAGGTTTGTAATACTGAATTTCATTGAAATAATTTAAAATCTGTATAAACATAAATACACTAAACCATAAATTAAATTAGCTATAATCGTAAACAATTTAAACCTCATATTTTACAGCAAACATTCATGATTTTAATTATTGCAAAAAATAATTATTTAGTCTGGCAACCTTGTACTAAAACATTGTCATGCCGGAAAAGTAAAATAGCTACTTTTAATTAATTACTTTTTAACCTGGCCTTACCTAAATGTGCCAAAATCATCAAAAATAGTTTATGAATATTTTATAATCATTGGTTGCTGTGAGTTCTTGCGGCGGTTTCAAAAATAGTGAATAAAGATCTGCCATAGCTCTTTATAGAAGTAGGCGCGCGAAATTCAACATAGCATAAAAAGTATACAATTCATTATACAAAATTAAATATAGCATTAATCAATTTTCATTATATGAAATTAAATATGTCAATTTTAGTTAAATCAAATCAATATTAAAAAATCATTAATACTTTACAATTGCATAACGACACTAATAATACCTGAAAATCTCCTTCATACATTGTCACATGTTGGCAACATACACCGTGATTTTTATAGGAGTTTGCCATCCACATATTGCATATTTTTACCTTATAAGGGCATTCCAATGTTTGCATTATTGTGAAATAAGACGAGTGTTTTTACTAAATATACATTGTTATTCGAAGATGTTAAGCATATCGACGGTTAAAAGGAAATAGGGCATAAGCGACATATTGGTCAAAAATTAGTTATATATGCCATTGGACTCAAAATTGCTCTGCTCTTTCGAACGCGCTTACTCCCATGGCTCTACGATGGTTTTTTTGGCGTTTATGCCCAAGAAAAAAAAACCTTTTCAGTGTTATTTTAGCTATCAGACGAAAATTCTGGTCATTTTTTACAAGCTTTTATTTTTACTTTCACCTGTCCCGTTGTGTGTCGTTCTGTAATCAAATTTTGCAACTTAAATTTGATCCACTTCCCGGTTTCCGATTGAGCTGAAATTTGGTATACACGTTTAGTTCGGATGACAATGCATGATTAACTGTGTGACGTCATTCTAAATCCAACATAGCGGCGTATCCAATATGGCGGACCAATTATTTTTAATGCACTCCTACAATATGGGTATCAAATAAAAGGGCTTGCCAAGAATAACTAGAAAAAAATAATGTTACGTCACTCTTAATCCAATACGGCGGAACACCAAAAATGGCGGATAATTTTCTTTTATTCGTTCCTACAATATGGGTATCAAATGAAAGGGCTTGTTCTCAGCAAGCCTGTAGAGGTACTAAAAAGTTAAAAATAAAATTAAAGAAAAAAAACCTTTTTAAAAACAAGCTTTTTTTGCTATAAAGGTGATTGTACCTCATCAAAACTAAGAATACCAGTAACTGTTCCATTTCTATCTGACGTCAGTGTTTCTAAAATCTTAAACTTTGAACGGTTCTCCTAAACATTTCATCTTTTGTCGCTTATCCCCTATTTCCTTTTAACCGTCGATATACCTATATTGTCCAGTTTTACTACAGTTTTAATATTACAGTCGGGCCAATTTAATAGGCCACATTTGACATTTGTTCATAGTGAGGTGACCTGCTTAAACACTCCGATTATGGTGAAAAAATCGATATTTACTTCAAACATATGTGAATCGAATACAGTTATTATGGAAAAGTACTTTTTTTTTAATTTTAATAGGCAAACGAGCAAATGGATTACTTGATGGTAAGTGATTATCGCTGCCCGCAACAACAGATGTGTTGGCGGCCTTTTAAATGTGAATACACTCTTTTTTATAGGTACTGTATTAATATATTATTTCTCTGTTAAAGAAGTTATTATTGTTTTTTTATTATAAAACAAAAGAATAACATGTTTTATTTTAATAAAAATTTGACTCAAAAAAAAATCAAAATCAAAATAATCTTTATTCAACATAGACCTTTACAGGCACTTATTGACGTCAACAGACAAAACAAAAAAACAAAGCTTAAAAAAAGAAAACAAAACCTTGTCCGTACGTACGAATAAGGAAAAAAAATAAAAAAATTGACTCGACACCTGTTCGGAAATTGGGAGAGCCTTCTCGAGAAGAACAGGCAAGAAACTCTGAAGGTCTATTTTTTATCTCCTCTTTACAATGTAAATAATTACAATAATATAATACAATATAGTATAAGATACAATCATACTATTAATTCATGGTCAAACTGACTGACTATTAATTCATGGTGAATAATGCTTTCACAAGTAATCATTGCATTCATTCGATTTATTGAGGGACATCACTTACGTATAGACTTCACTGAACGCAACATTGTAACAACGGTCTTTGTGCATTTCCAAACTAAAAAAATATTGAATATTTTATGTCCGCCATTACAAGGTTAGTTGAGGAATTTTAATGAAATGTCAAATGTGGCCTATTAAATTGACCCGACTGTAGTCTATTAGCAACTTTCAGTTCATTGAATAAAACAACACTGTCACGGGAAAAACGATGTACAATTTTGACTACAACTTGTGCGGATACTAAAACTTATAATCTGGATTCATAAAATTATAATTTTTTGCTCAACCATAAAATTGCCGAATATATGTGCGTTATTAATAAATAATGACAGATGTAACGAAGGATTATTTTAATCTCTGATTATACAGAGTTGCACTGTATGATAAATAATTGTTTAAAGTAAATTAAATTTAAAAGCTCACCCTCTTTGGATATCATCAGAATATTTATATCATTTAATAATATAGGACTGTGGACTATTATAAATGGGATTTTGAAATTGTCGTTTATTCCATCTTAATTATATTAAAAATAACTTTAATACTATGAGCCACACAAGTAATTTAATTTTGTATTATAGTTTATACAACAAAATTTAAAAAGAAGTTTATGGTTGCATGGTTGCAGAAAAACGAATATAAACGACAATTTAACACTGATTATATATTGTTTATGCATGTTTAAATATACTGTACACAGAGGTTTGATTGTAAACAAAAATATTAGTGCGAATTTAAATGTTGTTTCTCTAGATTATTAAATATAGCGGTCAGTGTTTTTGGATACGGGAGTTTTATTTACTTGTAACCTCATCCTCTTCCTAATGATGGCTCTCTGAATATAATAATGATAATCCTTTATTACAAGCTTTTATTTACTTTCACCTGTCCCGTTGTCTGACTGTAATCAAATCTTGCAACTTAAATTTGATCCACTTCCCGGTTTCCGATTGAGCTGAAATTTGGTATACACGTTTAGTTCGGATGACAATGCAGGATTAACTGTGTGACGTCATTCTAAATGCAACATGGCGGCGTATCCAATATGGCGGACCGATTATTTTTAATGCACTCCTACAATATGGGTATCAAATAAAAGGGCTTGAAAAGAACACCTCGGTAAATAATGTGACGTCACTCTTAATCCAATATGGCGGACTTTCCGAAGATGGCGAACCAATTATTTATAATGCACCCCTACAATATGGGTATCAAATGAAAGGGTTTACTAAGCTTGGTTTTTTAGTCGGAAAATAAATTAAAAGTAAAAAAATCCTTTTTTAAAAACAAGCTTTTATTAAATGCGCTAAAAAACAAAATAAACTTTTAATACATATAAAAGCTTGTCGTTAAAAATATTCTATAAGTAAGTAAATCTCGCGACAAGCTTTTATATGTATTAAAAGTTTATTTCGTTCTTTTTAGCGCATTTAATAAAAGCTTGTTTTTAAAAAAGGATTTTTTTACTTTTAATTTTTTCAATTAGAATGCACAATTTAGTATTTAACGAAAACCCCCACACTAGGCTGTGCCTGTCCTGTGGGAGCTTTCACAATTTGGTTAAGGGGCACTGGAATGCGATACCTACGTTTCTGTCAAAGAATACACAAAAAAATAAACGGAAAACTAACAATAAATATATATATATGAAGGCACATTGCTCCTACAATTAGACCCTGCAGGCTCCATAGCGTGATAAGACACGTGAACGTGGGTAGGCGGGCGAGGAAATTCAATAAAATGCTTACGTAATTTTAATTATCGTTTACTATAATTATAACCAATCACTATTAATGAAAAATACGAATCACATTTACTAAATCACTATTAAAATATCGCAAATACAATGACACTCCGCCGAACACGTAACGTGCGCGCGCGATGCGAACCGATTACCGACTGCCGTTGTCATCGCTCGGTGCACACCAGCGCTCGGAGTTGTGTCAGAGGGATAGTGATCACACAGCCACTCACTCCCTCTTTACAATTGATGCACAGCGCCGTCATATATATAAAACCAACCACAAAAATATTCAGCAAAATGCATACAGACACACAAAGACCACAAACCCTCCATGCTCCCTTAGTTCGGCAGCTTTTTATAAACATAAAGATTTTTTTTCTACATACGTACTTTTATTATAATGGATATTGATTACGTTTGCTGATTCCGCGCAGTTGATGATGACTTGTCCAACAAGCAGACAAGGTCGACACGTGTTTCGTCTCTCAGCGAGACATCTTCAGGATCTGTTGCCCGCTCGTTGGACAAGTCATCATCAACTGCGCGGAATCAGCAAACGTAATCAATATCCTTTGTAATACAATGGACTTCCGCAAAATAACACCTGCTACAATAGAATACGTACTTTTATATATAATGTACATAATAGTCTTTATATTAAAAGGCTAGCTGTGCCCGCGACTTCGTCCGCTTGCAATCGTTATTTTAGGTAGTATTTTTAATATAAATAAATAGCCTCAAACAAGCTTGGTGTGCTCAATAGATCGAGGCGGTATTTTACACCGGCCCACCGAATGCGACTCCATAAGGCGCTAGTTCGGCCACAGATCGCTTACTGTTCCCATCTTTGGGCAGAGGCTCTCCAGTACCAGCTTCTCCCTCTGGAGCGCATCCAACTGAGAGGGACTCGAATCGTCGACTGCCCGAATGTCGGCTGGACTCCTTGGCGCTGCGTAGAGTTGTAGCTTCGCTATGTATACTCTTATGCTTATATTACGGGGAGTGCTCCGACGAATTGATTCCTGCTGCCAGTTTCCGTAACCGATCTAGGCGACACACATTCATCCTCATTACCTACTCTTGGCAGCCCACCACAATGCGTTTTTTCAGGTATTTTGTGCCATGCACTACTAAACCGTGGAATGAATTGTCGCCTGCAGTATTTCCGAACCGATGTGATATCGAAACCTTAAAAAAGGGGCATATTCCCATTTAAAAGGCCAGCGACTCCTCTGGTGTTGCAGGTGTCCATGGGCAACGGTTATCGCTTACCATCAGGTGCCGTTTGCCCGTTTGCTGCCCTATCCTATAAAAAAAAATTCTTCAAATAAGACACATTTCATAAAATTTGTAAATGTTTATTTCATGAAAAAGTAGCCTATGTCCTTCCTCGCGGTTCAGTGGTTTTGATGCAACAGACAGCGACATGCGACCTTATACAAAAATAATCCTTATAGCATGATTCAGTACTCACGCGCGATGGCTTATTATTAGCGTATTTATACCGATTTCTCTGATTCTTTTTTATGGAATAGTTAATAATGTTAACTTTTTAATTAGGGATGACTGAGAGTGTTATAAACGTAAGAGTAGACAAATATAATCAGACAGCTTCGAACTGCTAAGATATCAGGAGTTACACGTGTTATTGTGAGTCAACCATAAAAGATAGACATATGCTATCGTGGGATATTTTTTATTATAATTTCAAGGAGAACATTTCCGTCGTACATGATTTCTGTGTAGCTTTAACCATTAAGGTTGCACACGCGACGGAAGCTTAAAAAATGAAGTAACTTCTCTCGTTTTCCCAACATTTCCCTTCCATACTATAACCAGCTCAGGAGTATGAAGAATAATTGTACCAAGTTTCGTTAAAATCCGTCGAGTAGTTTTTGTTTCTATAACGGTCATACAAACAGACCAAAATTTTACTGATGACATTTTTGGCATCAGTTTCAATCCCTAATCACCCCCAGATTTTTTTTTTGGATATATATTCCATATACAATACAGAATTGACCTCTCTACAAATTTAATATAACTGTTGATAGTATAATATAAGTAAATAAATACTATCAGTGTATGTTGAAATACATTATCCTGGACCCCCATTTTCATATCATGGACCCCATTTTCTGTTCACTGTAAACCCCTTGCAGGTTGTCATAGACCCCTAGGGGTCGATGTAATTGACAGGTGAAGACGAGCTGGCTAACCGCGCCTCTCTACCTGAATTGTCATAGTGTTCTCGGGCAACCCCCCCCTGGTGATGGCTCGACCAACTAGGTCGAACTAGCCCGTGGGCGACCGTGGGCGGTAGAATCGCGAAAGCACACCGCCACGCGCCCCGATATGGGCTTGGAGAACCGGGGGGTTTTAGTGGGTAGGCCGCTCCCTCTGACCGTGTGTGGGACACGACCGCGCCTAGCCAGCGCGGTGTCAAAGTGCAGAAGGTGCATTTCCTCTCAAAAAAAGGGGGTCGATGTAGGCCTCTTTGGAAATCATTGTTCTAGATGATTGACCATCGCTTGGGCAGTCCGTTAAAAAAGTGATCCGATATTCCCGGAGTTGCCTGTACCAGTGCACACGACTTCCCGCTGCCCGTCGTCCCGATGTAATAAAGTGCGTGACTCCGAAAGATTTATCGCGAAGGGATGGAGGGAGGCTTACCGTAACATATTTATTAATATGGCCGCGTTGCCCACAATAACTTGTAGTTAGCCGCGCACGTCCTGTATATTGGTGTCTGGGAACGTGCTAGGCTTTGTTTGTTACGAGTGTACCTAATTGTGAAATGGAGAGCAAAATTAAGCAAGCAAAAAATATGGAATTTATTAGAGTACAATTTTATTGTCAGAATTGTATTATACACTCATATTTCAAAATCATTTATTCAGTCTGGGCTGTTACAAGCACTTGTGAATGTCGAAAAGCTACGCCATCGGTTCGCAAATCTACGGCGGGAGACCTTGTACTGAGAAGAACCGGCAAGAAACTCAGCAAGGGCTGTTTTTTTCCCTGTATTAAATAGATACAGAGTCGTCAATTTGGAAAATGACTTCAATATTGATAATTCATGAAGTCACTTTCCATTACATAATATAATTAATAAAAATATAATTTGAAAACATGCCTATATTAGGAATGCCGTGTCATACAGTTTTAAAAGAATATAAAGTTAAATTAAAATTATAATAAATACGAGTAGTACCCAGTATAGCAAAGAGCAGACTCATCTCCGCTGGCAGCACCCGTTCACGAGCATGACGCATGAACCAGCCATCGCTTCGCTCAACCATGTCTTAGGGAACGTAACGACCCGCCTCACACGACACTGCCGAAGAGATTTTAATGAGAGTATGACTACCCTTAAGCCACAAAAGGATACAAATTACCAAAAGCAGGTACCCCGTGTAAATTATCACAACTAAAAAAAAAAACAACCGCAGGACACGCGCATACAATTATTTAAGAACTAGAAATCATATGTCATGATACAGGTAACAAAAGTGTTATTATAATAGGTACAGTTAAAATACAAATTTATTAAAAATTTGTTAATTTCAACGAGCGAGGGTTTTTTGGTCTCAGACACTTCGATCATCCAAGTAATCCTGGACTCGATAATATCCTTTGCTCATTTTTTTTTTCTATCTGCAATCAGCCCTTACGGCTTTAATCAGATTGATGTGACTTTTATTTAGTCAGATTTGAGAGTGCACATCCAGTGATGTGCCGTCTCCTATTTACGTCCCTTCACTCATATTGAAGCTAATCGCGTTCTTTTTAGCCTATAAAGGCAGTCATTTGTATCCATAAGTTTCATAGCCAAGGGATTGCTGTGATGTTCCAGTCTCCGCTTATAAGATTCAGTGGACCGCTCTATTTCCTCCTTGACCGTCGGGATGTCTAGATAATCATGCACCTCCGTATTCCTTATGAACCATGGGGCGCTGATGATCCATGCTCATTAAAGTTTTTTTTTACTCGAGTTTTTAGTTTATTAAAAGGTAGATTAACAATATTGTGTTGTAACTTGTTATAAAAAGTTATACATTTCCCCAAGAATGAGTTTTGTGTTTTCATTTTTTTTCATCTAATATTTGGAACAGCAAGCTTATTTTTATTTCTTGTATTTAATTTATGAATATCGCTATTTTTAATGAAATTTTTGTAATATTTGTGTAGTACATAGATTATATTTTCATAGATGTACTGCCCCGCCAATGTTAAAATGTTAATTTCTTTAAACTTATCCCTAAGGGAATCCCTTGGTCTTAAATTATATAATAGCTCTAATTGCTCATTTCTGTAGTATAAAAAAATACTTTCAATGGTGGCAGCTGATCCCCATAACAAAATGCCATAACACATTACACTATGAAAATAACTACAGTAAACTAACCTTGCTGTTTCAACATCAGCTAGAAGCCTTATTTTTTTAACAGCATACGCAGCTGAGCTAAGTCTGCTTGACAGAGCATCATCAGAGCATATACGCACTTATCTAGGGTCGCGATTCAAAATCAAATCAAATTAAAATAATTTTTAATCAACATTTGTCTTTACTGCGTGTAGTTTGACACGTTTTTTAACCGCCGACGCAAAAACGAAGTTTGACGTGTCTGTATGTGCGTGTGTGTGTGTGTCTGCCTGAGGCAACGTAGCTCTCAAACAGATGATCCGATTTTAAGGCGTTTTTTTTTTGTTTGAAAGGTATATTCGTCGAGAGCGTTATTAGCTGTTTGGTGAAAATCGGTTCAGGTCTTCAAGGTCATCAGGTCGTTTGTTAGGTGTGATAGGAATGTTACACACACAGTTTGCTTGCACGCATATGTGGGATCTGACATTTGAAACACTAATGTCTTCTGGAGCCACTGAGCTGGTGTGCTGTGAGGGCTCGAAGATATGAAGAGAACCAGTCAAGACAAATTCAACAAGCCCAAACTCGATGCGTTTACTAAAAGGCAGTCCAGGGTTATGTCTCCTGTTTCTAATTGACGAGGAACTGATGCTGGAAATGGGATGTGGCAGACGAAACCCTGGAATGCCGGAATGAAACGGATAAAGGCTCCCACAGACTCATGCGGTATCGTAACGTAGGAAAATCGCACGGTAATCATTCTTAGTACAAAATGTATTTTTGTAACCAAAAGATGTAAATATTTTATGTTTTATACTAATATTATAAATTGGAAAGTGCGTCTGTCTGTTTGTCCATGTTTTACGGCAAAACGGAGCGACGAATTGACGTGATTTTTTATGTTTATGTGTCTTGGAGATAGTTGAAGAGATGTAGAGTAACATAGGCTACTTTTTATCCCGGAAAAATCGACAGATCCCACGGGATGCGCAATAAAGGCTTCGCTCAAAAACTACTGCACAGATCTTCATGCGGTTTTCATCAATAGTTAGTGATTCTTGAGCAAGATTTTGCGGTATTTTTTATCTCGGAAAAACGGATAGTCCCACGGGAAGCGCGATAAAACCTTCGCGCCATAAACCGACTTCCGCGCATATGTAGCCGAGGGCAAAAGCTATGAACCTTAACCCTCTATAGACCCAATCACAAAATCCACGCGGGCCAAGCCGCGGGCAGAAAGCTCGTATTTTATGTTTTACTGGTGTTTGTAACTCATCACCTCCATGTGTACCAATCTGGTGAAGACTCAAATACCCTACAGAGGAGGTTTATACACAGCGGCGTTTTGTAGCTGATTTTGATGATAACCTTGTTTAAGATCTAACACCTAGAACCGCATGCTTCCAATAAATTACATTTTTAAAAGGAATTGCGCCTCTGGCTCTTGCAGAGAACATTTTACTCTATGGAAGGTTTTTTTAAATATAAATCACAGGTGACATTAAATGAAGACCCAGTCAATCCGCGTAACACAGAATATTGTCGACCCAGGCACGTCATTTCTGACCCTCCCGACTCATTGACGCTGGCTCTTCAAGCCTTGCGAGAGGCGGCATCTGCGCCGCCATCCCTTAGTTAGTCCATACTTCGCAGCTTGCTGCACATGTACGAGTAGGCCCCATCACTTCAAGGCCGGACCCACTTTGGCGCACCGAGCCTTCTTTCGCGCATATGTCCTCTTCGGAGGGCAGCGCTGACGTGCCCTCTCCTGAGGGTGCGCCAACCATTCCATTCAAGCCGTAGGGCCATTAGGGCCAAGGCTAGGCTGAGTTTAGTCGGTAGGTCTGTGTGGTCGAGCCGCCTCGACAGTACCAGGAGTCCGACATAATCAACGCATCCCTGCTTGCCTGTTGCGTTGGTATCCATGAGGATTCTCAGCCTCCTCTCCTGAGGAAAAGAAAAAAAAATAAATGAAGATCTGATAAGTATTGTATTACATTGTTTATATGTGTGGATGGTTGATATTGTATGTATAACTTTTATTGGACAATAATGCAAACATTGCAATGCCCTTGTAGGGCGTCACGTGTGCCTAAAATATGTCATAATTACCATCTAATATTATCAATGCGGCATGCAATAAATAAATAAATGAAAACTAAATATTTTTTTTAACTTTATTAATTCATTTCAGTAGAGTAAATGGCCATATTTCAACAATTTTATTGAGTGAACACCCAACCCCGCCGGCGTCCGAGAATACTAAGCAGATTTTTTAGGGTTCCGTAGCCGGATGACAAAAAACGGAACCCTTATGGATTCGTCATGTCTGTCCGTCCGTCCGTAGGTCCGTCCTTGGTAAGTAGATGTATTCGGTGAACCGCATTAAAATTATGAATACAAAAATAGACAATAAAAAATAGCACTCCGGGAGTGCCGGCAAAAGTATAAACTTCAATATTAACGTTGAGTTTAATTATAAGTACAAAAGTACTATCATTTATGAGGTAGAATACAATGTTTATTTATTGCGCTGTCGTACACAAATATGACAGACATTCGCGCAAGCGCCCTGTGCCGCCTGAACGGAGCAGCACACTCAGGCGCGGCAGAAAGAGTGGGAGGTACTAGTTCCTCTCCCTTCCCCTCGATCGTACGCTTTTTCGATCAGCATCACGTGACCCTGACGCGAGTTTGGAAGTTTTCACCCATACAAAAAGTGCTCAGCGCCGCTAAAGAAGTTTTCACTTCAAAAAACAAAAATTTTTGTGGCTCCCAATACTTAGAAGTGGAGCTCATTTTTTTTATCAAACCACACGTGTGGGGTATTTATGGATAGGTTTTCAAAAATGATATTGAGGTTTCTAATATATATTTTTTCTAAACTGAATAGTTTGCGCGACAGACTCTTCCAAAGTTTTGACGTGACAACGTCTATTAAATTGGTACGGCGTGGAGTCATTCTCGAAAACACCGTAACGGCCGAACCTGACGCCACACGGAGTCCACGAACGGCGTAACGGCCGATCTGACGCCACACGGCAACGTAATAAAAATATAAATGTTATACATTACTTTATTTTAAATAATTTCATTGCACCCAGAAAAAATTTTTAGAAATTAATATTGACTTACGTTCATGAAATAGAAATTGCTCAACTTTGATAATTATATAATAAAAATAGGCATATTCAGTTGTAGTCATCTACTCTATTGAATTAGAAATAATAAAATTCAAATACGAATTTACAAATCCACTATTTTTCATCAATCATTTCGTGAATTGTGTAATGCAGCGTAGTCCAGCCCACTCGTTGACGATTTCTACTAGTAGAATATGACAGAAGTGACATTAACAATTTGACAGTGAAACATTGAGTGACAGCCAAAGAACTTTTTAATTTACATTCCGCTTTGCGTGCGATTCATCACCGGCTTTTGACGTGACAACGTCTATTAAATTGGTATGGCGTGGAGTCATTCTCGAAAACACCGTAACGGCCGAATCTGACGCCACACGGAGTCCACGCCTACTTTACCCCCACCCCTAGAGCGCCCGAAGGCATACTCGGAAAGGGCGTAACGGCCGATCTGACGCCACACGGCAACGTAATAAAAATATAAATGTTATACATTACTTTATTTTAAATAATTTCATTGCACCCAGAAAAAAATACCATGTAATAGACGTTGTCACGTTCAAATATCGGCAGTAGATGGAGTTCTACAGACAACCAATTTTTTTGTTCACCAATTATTGTTTTAATAATGTCCACATTATTATAAAGTTCTTTTATATGATAATGTCACTGTCATGACCACAGACTATATATATAGTGTGTTGTACTGTCTTTTACGTCCGATGTCAGGATCATGGAGGCAATATGCACTATGCCCACGTGCATATTGCTTCAATGATCGGAATCAATAGACCTACCTGAAAACCAGCGCTTTTGCTGCGTATAGCTGAGGTAGGGGCCTTTTTGGCCAGACTTCGATGTTTTTTATTCAATTTTTTTTTCTTTCTTTTGTTATATCATAAGCGACATACTGTACAAGAATGGCCAAATAAATATATCTTTCTTTCTTTCAAAATGTCCCCCCCCCCTCCGAAAAATAATATATGATGTACAATTACTATGCAAACTTCCACCGGAAATTGGTTTGAACGAGATCTAATAATAAGTTTTTTTAAAACCTTTCATCGACTCAAATATAATAAAGAATTAAGAAAAACGTTTAATTAGATGCATAGCGGAACTCTACGTGCGCGAGACCGACTCGCACTTGGCCGGTTTTTTTATTATAATACGGGCGAAAGTTCGCGCAATACAGTCACGTCCTCGCAACGAGACCCTAATATTGTCAGCAGCACCGTGGATTCGGCCGTTGACACCAGAATGTCCATGATTCCTTCGCCTCTTCATTTTTTAATAAAAAAAGTTTTGAAATTCGGGAAGTGGACGAGTGGATAACGAAGAATTTTTATGTGGCTGTGCCAACTTCTGTATAAATTTAGCTAACGGTGTCAAGTGACCAACACAAGAACCTTTACACTTCGATGGCAAAGTGTCACAATTTATGATAAAATTCAGTACTTTTTGTCTGCATGCGGATGGATGGAAGTGGCTGAGTTTATTTTTCGGTAATTTGTTGCACGAAGAACAAATACCCGAGGAATGGTGCAGTAGTGTACTGGTCCCCATTTTTAAAAACAAAGGAGACGTTTAATACTGCAGCAGTTACCGGGGAATAAAACTCATGTCACATACTATGAAAGTCGGGGAAAGAATAATAGAGAGAAGAATGAGAGAAGACTGTGAGATAACACAAAACCAGTTCGGATTCATGCCCGGTCGAGGTACGACAGATGCCATTTTCGCTTTACGCCAATTGTGCGAAAAGTACAGGCGCGCACAAAAATCTGCACATGGTTTTTGTCGACCTCGAAAAGGCGTACGATCGGGTTCCCCGTGAGGTTTTGTGGTGGGCGTTAAAGATGAAAGGTGTGCCTGGGAAGTATGTGAGGTTGGTCCATGCTATGTACAGAGCATCCTGTACATGTGTACGATCTGCCGCGGGAACCACGGACAGTATCGGTGTGGCTGTAGGGCTGCACCAAGGATCGGCATTGAGTCCCTACCTCTTCCTTCTGATTATGGACGCTCTGACGTCGGACCTGCCGGAGGAGGCATCCTGGTGCATGCTCTTTGCCGACGACATCGTGCTTGTCGGGGAATAGGGCATCGAGGTACAAAGCAGACTGACGGGGTGGCAACAGAGGCTGGAGAGTGTTGGCCTGAAGATCAGCAGATCCAAAACTGAATGTCTGTACTGTGATTTCGGCGATCTTTCCAGTCCTGTACCCATGTCTTTAGATGGTGCTATACTTCCTACCTGCTCAGATTTCGGTTCCCTCATTCAGGACGACGGCGAAGTAGACAGAGCTGTGCAGCATAGTCACAGCTACAACGTGCGATCCCCGAATGCCAATAAGGCTGAAGGGGAAAATTTACAAATCGATCATCCGACCTGTCGTCATGTATGGAAGTGAATGCTGGGCCGTCAAGACGAAGAATGAAAATAGATTGCATACAAATGAAATGAGAATGTTACGATGGATGTTTGGTGTGACAAGGATGGATAAGATAAGGGATGAGTACATAAGAGGAAGCCTGAAAGTAGCGCCAGTGGTAGAAAAAGTGAGAGGAAGTAGATTAGCATGGTTTGGACATGTGATGCGGAGGGATGAAAGTCATGTCACAAAGCGAATGTTGAATATGAAAGTGGAGGGATACACGGGCAGAGGAAGGCCGAATAAAAGATGGATCGATTGTGTGAAGAATGATATAAGAATGAAAGGAGTAAGCATGGAAATGACGGCTGATAGAGAGGAATGGAAGGAAAAGATCTACTGCGCCGACCCCAGATAATGGGAAATGAGCAAGAGGATGATGATTTATCTGTATGCTTCAGTGAAGTAAAGCTAATTTAAACTGTAACTGAATTGCATTAGGCGTCTATACTTTACAAATAAATAACTTGTTCATTTAATTGTATTTCTTACTGCATTGTTTCCGGACCCTAATCTAAACAGCCGCTAGAACTAAAGATAACGTATAGATTAGGTATTAACAGTACGACATAACCTATAGGGCAGTGATTCACAAAGGGGTCTATATCGATGTCTAAGGGGTCTACTATGACAACCTGCAAGGAGTCTACGAAACAAAAATTTTGGGGTGCATGAAATGAAAACGGGGGTCCACGATAATGGATCTCAACATGCACTGATAGTACCTATTTACCTACATCTACATATATACTTCTCATATATACTTCTCATATAAAGACCTAAAATCTTGTATATAAAAATGAATCGCAAAATGTGTTGGTAAGCGCATAACTCAACAACGCCTTTACCAATTTGGCTAATTTTGGTCTTGAATTATTCGTAGAAGTCCAGAGAAGGTTTGTACGTAGAGAAAAATTTAAAAAATCTTGATAAAGTGTAAAATCAACATCTTTCTATACTCCCATATACAAACAATTTGTATTAATACTTAAAAGCCAATTTGAACCTTTGGCAAAACAATCGAAGACAAAAAAGTGACGTTAGTTCTGTCAAACAAAGGAGATTTAGGCCCACTAGAAAACGGCAACGTTTATTGATATTACTGAAATATCATTTTATTATTAAAAGCAATTGCACGATATTATGAGTAAAAATGAAACGGGAATAATAAAATCAATTAATTAAACATAGTAATGACATTTGAGGTAAAGGAACTAACGTTTTTTAAATCAAAATGAAAGATGATTTAATATATATACAAATAATATATAAATATAATAATAGATAAAGGATAGTGTATTATTTCTTTTTATTTTTTTTAAGTATTGAACTCTCAATATATATTTTCATACTATTTAAGATTATTTTAACTATTAGTTCGTCAGTCCAGTATCGTCGTGAAACGCGTCATCATTTTTGACAGCGACAGAATGGTACCTACACTGACATCCAATTGACGTCGGTTTGTTTTCAACCGAATAGGGTACTTCCCTCTATATTAGAAAAGATCTAAAAGCTATATATATAGATAACTATGATAGCTTATGCATTAAATAGTCGGAACCATCATGTTTTAGTACATAAAATTGTCCAAAATATGTTCAAAAGTGTCAAGTAAGTAGGAAAAATCTACCATCGGCGTAGAAAGGCTCCGCTGTGCTTATAGTTACCGTATTTCTTATGTAATTGAATATTATAGTGCAACTGTAACGTCTTACTATTGTCAGGTTATATTTTTCAAATGTAACTAAAAAATTGGTTATGTGATAATTTTAATGTATTATGACTTGACGAGCTGGTGTCGCCAGCTCTGAGGTCCCGGGTTCGAATCCCGGTGGGGGCATATTTTTGTGTGTGATGAATGCGAGCATTTGTACCTTTGCAATGGTTGTTAATATATATTTCTAACGAAAATATATATGTATTATATATGTATGTCTATCCGTTACCCTAGATACCATAACACGAGCCTTACAGAGCTTAGTTTGGGCTAGGCTAATTGGTGCAAGTGTAACAAATATTTATTATTTATTTATTTATTATTAATGTTAGTTTTTTTATGCCACGCTATTATAAGAAATACTAATCCTGCGCAGAAAAAGTCGCGGGCACCAGCTGGTAAGATATATAGGCTTATATTATACCCGTAGGACTTTGCTAAATTTCGCTTTGAAATAATAAAAGTTTGAAAAAATAAACAACTTTTGTAAATTATGTAATCTGTCACACTTATCTAGAAATATTCCGCTATAAAATAACACATGTATATGATAAAAAAATCTAAAAAATCGCTACGAAATTCTCGATAAATTGCGAAGTTCTAAAAAAACTATCGAAAAAGTTATCTTATCTCCAAGCGTGCAAGAGTGATGGCGGCAATATTAAAGTCTGTCTGACTGTCGCGCTCCACTAAAAAACTACTGAACCGATTTAAATGAAATTTGGTACACAGATAGTGTTAATTGACCTATGAAAACGGTCAAGAAATTTTGTTAGCAGCTTTCATATTAACATTCAGTAGTTAATTATGTGTAATAATATAACATTGTTTCCTTTAAAAGCGACAAAAGAAGCGTAGCGTTTGTATTAATGAATTATTATTTTTTCTTTCAATTGTTTTAAGAATATTATTAACATTGAATCTAATAACACATTGTAATCCCTAACACAAACCCCACCACCCTGCAAAAGTGCACACCACACTTTAATATTTCTTGATTCTCCAACAAATATGGTGTTTTTCATTTTTGTTTGTATTTTTCCTTCGATATCGTCCTCTGCTGTGTCGGTAACATTGGTCGATAAAAAGGGTTCAAGCGACATTACATATAAATAATAATAATAACTGTTTATTTCCACAATATCACATTTTTTTTTTTTGAAGTCTCTGACCCCTAAACTAGACGAGTCTGTGTCTTAGAGGTCAGCGGCCTCTCCCAAAAATGTCGCATATATAATAAGCTGAAATACACACGAGAAAATTTTACACAGCAAAAATTCCTACAGACACAAATTCTATTTTCTATGAAAGCCACTAGTTTTCACTAACACTATTCACGTTGACACTATGGTAGTACCTAGTATTAAAACATTTTTTTTTGTATAAATTATAATATCAATTAAGGAGCAATTAAATATTTTAGGTACCTACACATACATATACAAACAAACATACATACATACACACATACTTACCCATATACATATTTAATGATAATTTAGTTACATATATTTATATATACATTGTGATACATAAATACATATTAATATTTCTTATGTATTATTATTTCTATTTAGACTTATCATAAACATATAATTAAAATGTTTTTTTATGTACACATTTCTTTCTAATTATTTTTAACTTTCTGAGATTAAATTATCAATTCTTCAGTCTTTTTATAGTCAAGAGGTATTAAATAATCTCTCACCTTTATGTTACACTCATGTTTAGTTGTGGGATAAAAATTTAAATGTCTGTTTAGTCTGTTGTAAAGCATTCTAGAAATATATGTTTGTTGGTGTCTGGCAAAGCTAGTACGGCATGAAGGATTTGCTAAAACATTTGGTATTTTACGTTTGTTACGGCAAACTTCAGGACTATATGATGTATGAGAGTGTAGCTTTATAATAAAATTCAAGATGAACAGTTGCCTCACTGTCAACACCTTACATTTGTCGTAGAGCAATTTTGTTGGGAATCTGTACGATTTAAATATCATGGTCTTCAGCAAACACCTTTGAGTCCTTTCAAGCTTTATCAGAAAAGTCTTATGTGCAGCCCCCCACACATTAATGCAATATCCAATAATCGATTGCGCTAACACCAAATATACCTATAGTACGCAACAATTCGAAATCAGCGGCGTGTCTGAGATTTTTGAACGTCCAAATTAAAACTCGCAGTCGTGATGACATGAGCTCGATGTGAGGAAGCCATTTTAGTTTGTCATCTAACAAAACTCCAAGATATCTTACTGAGTTTGATTTAGTAATACTGAGACATGAGCATTGTGTTTGTCCTTGATCACATGAATGAACTCGTAGGTTGATATCCACGATAAATATCATATGACAAGAATTAAATTAAAATACAGATGTACTAATTCTAATATTGATTATTTATTATTATATTTATTTAGGCTCCTTAATTTATTATCTCCATATTTGAGTCGTATATTAATTCTCACGATTAGTTTTTATGTTGCCATTGACCGTTCACTATCTGTGTCGGTAACATAGTCGGTAAAGAGAGCGATCAAGCGAGATTCCATTTAAATAAAATCATTTTTATCTCAACAAGAAAGGACATAGTGATATTTTAATTTTATGGCTTCTATTTTTAAATTTAATTAGGCTTTATTAGGCTAAGATAATATAATTCTGACTATTAATTTGACTTCTTAATTTTCGATACTCTTGTAGGTTATATTATATTAATTCTGACTACACTCGCGAGCAACCAAATCGACTCAAGCCCTAACTCTGAGTATAGACTCTGTTTTCAAGAAAGGTATAGGAGATAATTTTAAAAATTAAAAGTAAATTTTTTTTTTTTAAAACAAGCATTTTATTAAATGCGCTAAAAAGAACAAAATAAACTTTTAATACATATAAAAGCTTGTCGTTAAAAATATTCTATAAGTTAGTTAATCTCGCGACAAGCTTTTATATGTATTAAAAGTTTATTTTGTTCTTTTTAGCGCATTTAATAAAAGCTTGATTTAAAAAAGGATTTTTTTACTTTTATTTTATTTTCCGACTAAAAAACCAAGCTTACTAAACCCTTTCATTTGATACCCATATTGTAGGGGTGCATTATAAATAATTGGTCCGCCATCTTAGGAAAGTCCGCCATATTGGATTAAGAGTGACGTCACATTATTTACCGAGGTGTTCTTTTCAAGCCCTTTTATTTGATACCCATATTGTAGGAGTGCATTAAAAATAATTGGTCCGCCATATTGGATACGCCGCCATGTTGGATTTAGAATGACGTCACACAGTTAATCATGCATTGTCATCCGAACTAAACGTGTATACCAAATTTCAGCTCAATCGGAAACCGGGAAGTGGATCAAATTTAAGTTGCAAGAGTTGATTACAGAACGACAGACAACGGGACAGGTGAAACTAAATAAAAGCTTGTAAAAACAATATATCATCTGAAAGCTCCAAACTGCAGCTTTAATAAGATATCGTCATTATCAATATCCGTTCATTATCTTTGTAATTAATGATATCTAAACATAAATACAGGAAAAACAGGAATTTGGGAGAGGACGTTGTGGTTGGGTATTTTAGAAATAAAAGAAAATTGATTAAGAAAATACATAACAACAATTTAATAAATCAATCCCCCCCCCCAGCCCTAATCACCGCTTGAAGTCGATTCTTCATGATCTGATCTACTTTTTGACGTCTTCTTGAGGTATGTCAACTCACTCTTCCAACAATGATGTCTTCAACTCTTCTACCGTCGAAGGGGCTTGATTTCTGGCTCGTACTCTTCGTTTTAACTGGTCCCATAAATGCTCGATCGGATTCAAGTCTGGACTGAGCGCAGGCCACTCGACTTCATCCAAAACTACTGGGTAATGCGCGCTGTATGACAACGAGCATTGTCGTGCATTAAAACGAAGTCCTCGCCGACAAATCCTTCATAGGGAACAACGTGTTCCAGGAGAATATCGGTGATGTACCGATCAGCTGTAAGCCCGCCTCCTCGGCCTCCACCAGGCACGAAAACGAGTCCCTCTAAAGAGATGCCGGCCCACATCATACAGGAACCACCGCCATATGCTACTGTTCCAGCGAAATAGCATGGGGCAAATCGTTCGCCCGGAGGCCTGTAGACTCGGCCTCTTCTGTCGTTGCCATGCAGACACATTCTGCACTCGTCAGTAAAGAGAACCGACTGCCATTGGGCAATGGTCCAATTGACCTGCTCTCGAACAAACTGAAGACGCGCTTGTCGGTGGGCTACAGTCAATTTGGGCCCCGTCGCAGCCCTTTTTGGAGTGGGATTGGCTGCTTTCAGACGTCTTTTTATTGTCCACTCGCTTACAGCTACCCCACAAACGTGCCTGAGTTCTTGTTGAACATCAACACCCGTCAGATGCCGCAGCGATGTTGAGACAATGAAACGGTCGTCTCTGTCAGAAGTACACCGGTGGCGGCTAGTTCTTGGTCTTCGATTGAAGGCACCGGTCTCTCGAAATCGTCTGTAGACCCGGGACACAGCAGACTGGCTCAAGCGAAGCTGGGCAGCGACTACTCGCTAGCTAAGTCCTTGTTCCAACAAGGCAACAACTTGCGCGGCTTCTTCAGGTGTGGTATCCATGGTAAAAATGATTGCAATTTACAGAGATGTGTACCTGTCAACTTGTGATAAGCGACTGATAAGGTGTGCTTTTTTTTCTTTTTTTTTCCTCAGGAGAGGAAGGCTGAGAATCCTCACAAGGAGCACGAAACGTACCCAGGATACCCCCGCAACGGCAAGTGTCACGGAGGTTATGTCGGACTCCACGCGACCGAACGGTCCAGCCACGTGACCTACCGACTAAACTCAGCCTGGCCTAGGTTCTAATAACCATATAGGCAAATCGTGAGGGCGACCGCCCCTCAGGAGAGATAAGGTGTGCCGGTTGCGAAAGCTTTTATAGGGGTGGCAGTTGATGAGTTTCCAACCCTCTTTTCGACCCCCGAATTGCCGGAGTTTGAACGATACAGTTTCGATACAGTAGTACCTAAGATATTCACCTCGTGATTGTACAAAACATCATTGACCGTATCCCATACAGGCCAGCGTAGCGGTGTCACTGAAATGGAGCAATTCCCCGGCGACAAATAACTTCCTACGCCCGGAAGGCCGCAGATATGGCCAAGGAAAACAATCTCGCGTCATAACAGCCATTTTATTGCGTTGTTTTCGCGGCTGCCAGGAACTTTGAGAATGTTCCTTCGAATGATGCGCTTGAAAGATATTTATGTTTTTAAGATAAACCCCTTGAATTCTAAGTTGGACCTGAATTGGTGAGTTAAATAGCTTGGAAATTATTATTATGAGTAATTGGTTTACAATAAAAGTAGAAGCCCAATTTTGTTAATCTATCCTAATTTGTACAATTAATACCTTGGTAAGGGTTACATTTGTTAATTATGAAATTCTAGCAATAAAACTGGATTTATTTTATTAATTTGTTTTATTAATTAAGAGCACAAACATGTTATAATAGAAGCGTTCCAGAAGAACACCAAGAAGAAGTGCTGCCGTAGTAATAAAATATGTTAAAGTATACCATATTTAACAACATTACTACAAAGGACAATGCCCATTAATGCCCCAGAAATGTCCAGAATAATTAATCTGTTGAAATATCCTAATAAAATATAACTAAAATTTTGAAAATCATTCGGAACCATTTATTGTTAGCACAAAACAAATATTTTTCCATTCGCCACAGCGCCTAGTAATTTATTAATAGCAATTTTGTCTGCATACATAAATTATATGAAAAATTCTGTAGGAAATAATGTTGTTCTTAACTCAATAACGCTAAAACCTCTGCTTTATATGACATAAAATGCATTAATCATAAGATAATAATTAATAAAACTATCATATGTTATATAGCTGAACCCTGAGTGTTCCTGGAACAGATGCTCATACTATTTTGGGCATTATCCTATGTTAAAAATCTTTTTATTTTTAAAATTATGATATCGAATAGAATTTTCCCTCTCCCGAGGGACGGTCGCCGTCACGATTTGCCTATATGGCTGTTAGAACTTAGGCACAGGCTGGGTTCAGTCGGCAGGCCACGTGGTCAGAGCGCTCTGGCCGCGTGCAGTCCGACCGATGGGCACGTTTCGTGGTCCTTGTGAGAATTTTCAGCCTTCCTCTCTTGAGGAAGAAAAAAGAATAGATTTTCAAGTAGCTAGTCTTCTCTTCTCCCCCCCCCCTCTTTAGCGGGGAGGCGAGAGGGCACAATGCGGGCCGACGCCGACGAGGAGGTCGTGGAAGTATTCTCATGAGTTCCCATGACCTTGTCACGCCGCGATGCAGCTCTCCTTGGCGTGTCCCTCCCCCTCATCTGATGGGGGGGACCCGCCGACGATCGAAGCTCTCGCGGCAAGGCGTCAGTGAGGGGCATTGTTAGGTTTTTAGTCGGTAGGGGAGAGTCCGACATAACCCCGCGGTTTTCCCGAGCCGCGGGGTATGCGTAACGCATTTCTCTAACATTAAAAAAAAAGTAGGCTTCTCTTTAATACTTTATATGATTAAGCATAATAAAATTTGACATCTGTCACATGAAAACAGATAATCAAATTCAATAACATGAGTTGCAATTTTAAACCATTCCGAGTTGTGGTCGCATTTCAATTTGATAGATACTATACTTGATTGAGCCGGCGATTGTTGGTCGGACTCCATTGAACGCTCGTATCAGTTAACGTCCATTTTAATCACCGCGTTCGAAGTGTTCACGAATATTAATAAAATTTCTAGATACAATTTAATCGTAATCAAAGTAATCTTTATTCAACAAGGGTCTTTATAGGTACTTATTTAAAGATACATAGAGCTTCAGAGCTATATAATATTACGCTGATATAAGCTAGAGCTATATAGTATTAGGGAAAATTGGGAGAGCCTTCCAGAGAAGAACAGACAAGAAACCCTGAAAGTTTAATTTTTTATCTTCACTTTTCAAAATAACAATTACATATTAAAACAATTACATATCAGATATACATATGTAAGGTAAAAGTTATTTATTTAAAACAGAATCATTAAATTTTATATCATACCATTAATGTCGTTAAACATAAGTACAGATGCAGAAGCTGGCTGATGAGAGAGAACGGGAGAGGAATAAAGAAAAACATTTATTTAGATGTATAGTGGTACGGAACCCTACGTGCTTGAGTCCGACTCGCACTTGGCCCGCTTTTGTTATAACAATATTAAACTGCGTCACCTGCAAATGTTAATATGCCAAACATTTTTATTGGCTATGTATGTTTTTTAATTATATTATAACTAGAGATCGGATAATCGGATGCATATTTACCTAAAGTTAATTTTTTGGCTCACAAATTATGGAAGCGGCTTTTTAAAATACATTTTGTTAAATAAAATTCCCGGGAAAATACGGGACTGCAAATTTAACGCAGTGATATTGTTTGAAAATTACTAAATTAGCACGTGGTATTTATTTTCAAAAGACCGAGACTCCGGGTTCATTTATACAACTATGCATACGTATTTACCAAAATGTTCTACAGTACCGGAATTCCGGAATTTTTATTTATGGAAATAAAATAAAAAGACAGTTCCATACTTTGTCAAACTAAATATAAATAAATAAACATCCGGCTATCCAATTCCGCAATCCCGGGATTTTTATTTAACAAAACAATAAAAAGCCGTTTTCCATATTTTGTCTTAAACTAACTTTAGGTAAATATGCATCCGATTATCCGATCTCTAATTATAACTATACCACGAAGATAACCCGAAAAATTAAATTCAGTTTGCATATTGCCAAAATTGAAAGTGCTTTGCAGGTGTGATTCCTCCGAAGGTCGACCCACAATGACTTCACTTACCTTAGCCGATAGTCGTGATCGTGATACTAAGCAGCGGGTCGCGGGTTCAATTCCCGCGCGGGACAGATATGTTATATAACCTAGAAAATTTTGTTCCGGTATAGATATTTGTGAAAGTTTGTGACTGCACCCACGACACAGAATAGGAACACAAGAGTAGGGCGACGTTTTTATTTAAAACTAGCTTTCTGCCCGCGGCTTCGCCTGCGTGGATTTCGGGATTGGGTCTATAGAGGGTTAAGGGTCATAGCTTTTGCCCACGGCTACATATGCGCGGAAGTCGGTTTATAGTGCTAAGGTTTTATCGCGCTTCCCATGGGACTATCCGTTTTTCGAGATAAAAAATACCGCAAAACCTTGCTCAAGAATCACTCTATCTATTGATGAAAACCGCATGAAAATTGTGCAGTAGTTTTTGAGCGAAGCCTTTATTGCGCATCCCGTGGGATCTGTCGATTTTTCCGGGATAAAAAGTAGCCTATGTTACTCGGGGATAATGTAGCTTTCCAAAGGTGAAAGAATTCTTGAAATCGGTCCAGTAGTTTCGGAGCCTATTCATTACAAACAAACAAACAAATCTTTCCTTTTTATAATATTAGTATAGACTAGCTGTGCCAGCGACTTCGTCCGCGTGGAATACTTATTTTGGATGAGTAAGAGTATTATAAATGTAAAATGCTCCGAACTGCTCAGCTATCACGAGTTACACGTGTTATTGTGAGTCAGCCATAAGAGATAGACATATGCTGTTGCGGGATGTTTTTTAGACAATTTTATGTAGAATATTTCCGTCATACATGATTTTTATGTGACTTTAACCATTAAGGCTACACACGCGACGGAAGCTAAAAAAATGGAGTTACTTCTCCCGTCTTCCCTAAATTTCCCTTCACTACTCTGCTCCTATTGATTGTAGCGTAATGGAAAGTATTCTATAACCTGCCCAGGAGCATGAAGAATAATTATACCAAGTTTCGTTAAAATCCGTCCAGTAGTTTTTGTTTCTATAAGGAACATACAGACAGACAACAAAAAATTTACTGATTGCATTTTTGGCATCAGTATCGATCCCTAATCACCCCCTGATAGTTATTTTGAAAATATATTTCATGTACAGAATTGACCCCTCTAAGTATAAATAAACCCTTGCGGCTATCACAATCCTAAGAGTGCTTAGTTTGTTACGAAAATAAATTTTTCAACTTCCCGCTGATCCCCGGTCCCGACTCATTATTTTTGTCTTCCCTTCCTGTCTTAATGAGATTTCGCGATATCGCCGCGGTATTCTGATGAAAACTCCCTTTATTCGCAATTAACGGCCATTTTGGCGTTTTCGTGGCAGTGACTCATTTTTCACTTCTGTTGTCTCAACGATTTATTTTGTGCGGCTAGATTGTATAATGGCTCCGTTAAATATCGTGAAACATTTTGAGCACACTGCCGTGGGAAACAATGCATGTATTATATATGTCACCGGAAAATAATAAGATCCGTAAGTTTATCAATTTACTAGGAAGTTTATAAACTTTCGTAGGATTCTAAACAGGAGATAAATTGTATTATTTTACGTCCACATTCCCATTATGTCTTGTCTATCATAGATAAAGGGAGAAGCAAAATGGCGTCTGAATGAAGTAAATTTTCTATACTAAAATGGCGCTAGTTTGCGGAAACTATCTCGAATAGAGATGTATCCACTCGGAATCATTTGTATTATATTAATCTAAAACGCAGTTAGCTGACAATTAACTACGGAGTTTATCAGTAAGTAGGTCAAAACTGCTTATTGCAGCTTCGCTCACTTGCAGATTAACAGCTGGATTTGCTACATTTGTTTACAAATATTATTTTGTTTATAAACTTTAGTTAATTTACGCTTCCGCGATAAAAACAGTAGTATAATGTAAAAAAAATTAAATGCCCTAAAAAGAACAAAATAAACTTTTACATATAAAAGCTTGTCGCGAGATTTACTTACTTATAGAATACTTTTAACGAATCCGCCATCTTGGTCATTACCAAGATGGCGGATCAATTATTTTTAAATGCCGCCATGTTGGATTTAGAATGACGTCACACACGTAACCATGCATTGTCATCCGACTTACACGTGCATGCAAAATTTCAGCTCAATCGGAGACCGGGAAGTGGGTCAAATTAAGATTCCAAGATTTTCTTACATAGTTACAAGTGAAGCTAATATAAAAGCTTGTAAAAAGAATTATCCCTATGTATGCTTAAATCTTTAAAATTATGCAACGGATTTTAATGTAAAAAACTATTGTATTGCACCCATACGAAGCCGGGGCGGGTCGCTAGTTAATAAATAAATAATATTCCTTACTCTTGCACCAATTAGCCTAGCCCAAAGTAAGCTCTGTAAGGCTTGTGTTATGGGATCTAGAATAATGGATAGACATACATGTATTATACATATATACATATCTTTGGTGAAGATATATAGTAACTAGCTTTCTGCCCCGCGGCTTCGCCTGCGTGGATTTCGGGATTGGGTCTATAGAGGGTTAAGGGTCATAGCTTTTGCACACGGCTACATATGCGCTGAAGTCGGTTTATGGCGCGAAGATTTTATCGCGCTTCAGCGGGACTATCCGTTTTTCCGAGATAAAAAATGCCGCAAAACCTTGCTCAAGAATCACTCTATCTATTGATGAAAACCGCATGGAAATCTGTGCAGTAGTTTTTGAGCGAAGCCTTTATTGTGCATCCCGTGGGATCTGTCGATTTTTCCGGGATAAAAAGTAGCCTATGTTACTGGGGATAATGTAGCTTTTCAAAGGTAGAAGAATTTTTGAAATCGGTCCAGTAGTTTCGGAGCCTATTCATTACAAACAAACAAACAACAAATCTTTCCTCTTTATAATATTAGTATAGATAACTATGACTAAAGTACAAATGTTGGGATTCATCACACAAACATCTGCTCCCACCGGGATTCGAACCCGAGACCTCAGACTTGGCGATACCTTGAAACCGGTATACGAACGACTACGTAGGTAATATTACGTTATTAAAAATATATAATACATACGAAAATAGGTTAATCCAAATCTGGGTACGGCGGAACACGAACGTGCGTATTTTTTTAAATCCTAGCGAATTCACAGGATTAATATAATATACGTTCTCTGGCAACATTACCTCTGCGGTCGGTACTCATTTATCGCAATTTATGGCAAGGATCCCATCTGACTCGTAAATACAATTTTCTAATACGATGCAAATTCATCCCCGTGGCTCTGTGGAAAAATTAAGCCTTAAGTTATATCCATCCCTTCCGAGGTCCCAGCGGGGCGTGCTTGTAGAAATAGATTTTTGTTTAAGTTATTCGATTTAGTTACCATTGCGTAAATACTAAACATTACAAGTGTATTGTTAATATGTATTTAAATTTAACATAGCTTGACATGACTTTTAATTGGATAGGCAAAGGAATCTATACATATGCAGCCTATTCTTCAGTATTTATTTAGCGTTAGAATAGGAGATTATATAATTGCTTTATAATCTGTGAATAAAAAATTCTCGTCTCACGGTGATTGTGATAGCACTATAATGTAACCCGATCGACCCAAATTATTTTTTTTTTTTTTATACTACAACGGTAGCAAAAAGGCTTACGGCCTGCCTGATGGTAAGCAGTCACCGTCGCCTATGGACGCTTGCAACACCAGGGGCATCACAAACGCTTTGCCGACCTTTTTAAAAACCTATTTACTCCCTTTTTGAAGAACCCCATACTGTAATCCCCCGGGAAAGCCTCAGCAGGGAGCTCGTTCCACAATCGGAGCGTGCGCGGAAGGAAATTTTCGTTGAAACCGCACTGTGCGTGACCATTTAGGCTCTAGCATGTGAGAATGACCACCCTGCCGATGGCGAGCGGTGCGATGGTAAGAATGTGGCCGTGGGCATCATGTCGAACAATTCTTTGGAACACAACCCGTTGTATAAGCGATAGAACACACACAAAGAGGCACAATCTCTTCTCAGACTTAAGGGCTCAATACCGCATGTGAGTATGGGATCGTCAACGATACGCTCAGCGCGTCTTTGGACCGAATCAAAAGGATCAAGTTGGTATCGAGGTGCTCCCGCCCACAGGTGACAGCAGTACTCCATATGGGGCCTGACTTGCGATTTGTATAATAGCAGTCGTTGCCTCGGAAGGAAGTACCGCTTAGCTCATGCCGGGGTATGCAACTTAATACATTTTCCTCAGGGGGAACAAAACGGATAGACGTACATATTTTATACATATATACATATTTTTGATAAAAAAATTAAACCATGTCTACGCTTTAATAAAGCATTAAGGTGTTTAATAGGTTGAAGGAAAAGTTCGTCGAAAAAAAATTCGAAGATTCTTTTGTTTCCTGGAACAATCTCGAAATTCCAAAATATACAGTAACATGAAAACACTAGAACTCAACGTCTGTTAAAGTCTAATCTTCTTCTTTTATTTTGGCATGACGGCTGAAGTTGCCATTAGCCATTAAAATCTAATCATTAATTCACTGGAGTAAACTGACGTTTATGGTGTTACCACTTTATGATGAACAGAAAATAGTGTTGTGACTAGAATATTGAAATCAAACTCATTCATTCAATTTCATTCCGTCCTCAAATCACATTACTCATTTTATTTACTTTATTAAGAAATCTTAATCCAATTTTGTTTAATCGATGTAATAATATTAGCACGGTACCTTTAGGGCAAACTGGTGATAACTTTGAAATGTCGTAATTACTCGAATCATATATATGAAATGAAACACAAAATATTCAATGGATAGCTTTTTATTCGTCATCGTCAGACATAATTTTATCACTATCGTCGTCGCTGTCAGTGACACTTATTATAAAACGGTCCGTAATATTGACCATCATATGGTCGAGATTAAACATTTTATTTTCTAAGTTTATTACATGATCACACAGCTTCTCCATCTTGTACCAGTAACCAGTAATAACCAGCAATAAATAAAAAAAAAACTTGACGTAAAATTGTCGTGGTTATATCCATTACAACGATAAATAATTTACAGAATTATGTTTTGTCTAAAATGAAATACAATAACTACTATTACACAGTGGTTAAATCTGTATTTTTCATTTAAAAAGATTGCAATAATTAAAGTACTTCCGAATGTTCGAATAATTACAGTTCAAAAAATTGATTTACTGATTAACTGAACGCATAGTTTGGGAACGCTAGCAAGTGAGTGAATTTCATTTTTTGTATCTGATAGAATTCATGTACCTATATTATAATTAATTGAGTACTTTTTTTTAATAAACGTTGTTACTGACTTTGTGTGAGTGATCTGAATAACAACGAAGGGTGAAGTCCTTATCGATTTATTCAATTTATCCAATTATATTTGCAGGTCACCTCACTAGTACGATAAATATGGCAGCATAATTTTACAATGTGACATTAGCATCTGTCAGTTTACTCCAGTGAATTAATAATCAGACCCTTGTTAATGTCAGTGTCGTTGTCTGTTTTAGTGTCAGTAATAGTATAACTAGGAAATTCGACCATATTATCTTAACGATTGATTATTTTTTAATAATCGCCTTATCCCTGTGCCAAATAAATTTTGCAAAATATCAAAATGAAGGAAGTTTATATAATCCGCTTTATCTCGCAATGTACAATATACATATATATAACATACAATCGGAAGTTATTTTCACGAAATATATTTATGGGATCTTACGACACATCTGTTCAAAATTAAATAAATAATGTTGTCTATTTTGTCATGGCTTGTTTGCAATCTATGCCAAATTTGATATTCATTGCGGCGGTAAATGCAAGACTTTACCTCCTATCATTAGGAAAGCAGTAATGGACGCACTCTAACTGTCAAATTGGACAAATATTTGAAACATTCTGATCACCACGTGGTTGGATTAGATTTTTGATGCATCTCAGAATCTTTTGACATACAAAATTTGTGACAGACAAAATATATCTTGGCCTAGTAGTAGCTCTGTAAGGCTTGTGTTAACAAATCAATCAAATCAAAATAATATTTATTCAACTTTACAGGCAATCTTTACAGGCACTTATTGACGTCAACAGACAAAACAAAAAAAAAGCTTAAAAAAAAAACAAAAACCTTGTCCGTACGTACGAATAAGGAAAAAAAAATAATAATATTGACTCGAACCCTGTTCGGAAATTGGGAGAGCCTTCTCGAGAAGAACAGGCAAGAAACTCTGAAGGTCTATTTTTATCTCCTCTTTTCAATGTTAATAATTATAATAATATAATATAAAAATACAATATAGTATAAGATACAATCATACCTAATACGATTACAGTCGTATGTATGTTTACATACACATATAAAAATAATACAATATTATAAATAATGTTGTTACCAAACATGGCTCTATGAATAGTGTCCCTATTCCCAAATAGTGTGATCATTTAGATAGTCACTTACTAGTAGATAGTTATGGGATCTAGATCTCGCTACAGCCGGGGTATGCAACTTAATACATTTTCCTCAGGGGGAACAAAACGGATAGACGTACATATTTTATACATATATACATATTTTTGATAAAAAAATTACACCATGACTATTTTTTTTTTTCCTCAGGAGAGGAGGCTGAGAATCCATCATGGATACCAACGCAACAGGCAAGCAGGGATGCGTTGATTATGTCCGACTCCTGGTACTGTCGAGACGGCTCGACTACACAGACCTACCGACTAAACTCAGCCTAGCCTTTGGTCCTATTGACCCTACTGGCTTTATTGACGAGAGGGCCGCACCTCAGGAGAGGCACGGTTAGCGCTACCCCATGGTGAGGGTATATGCGCTAGAAGAAGGCACGAATCTCCAAAGTGGGACCGGCCAGTATTGACAAGAACCTATTCAGGCTAAGCAGAAGGCTGCCGTTTAGGGGTTGACAAGGCGGAGCGACGGCTCAGACGCCGCCGCTTGCAGGTCTAGAAGTTCCTGCGTGAGTTGGTTAGGGGGGTCGCTAAGGACATGTCGCGGTCTACGAATCCTCTGCCGGTATTGACTAGTGTTGCCTTGAGACTGGCTCACAGTTGGTGGTGTTGACGGGACCATGACTAAGTACAAATGGTCGTATTTATATGCCTCATATGCCTCCACTGGGACTGATGACCTCAGTGATAGCAATGTCCTCACTACTCGACTAAGGAGTTCGATAAGCATCCTTTCTTCGTAGCGGCTGTTGGGGTGAGATCCAGGTTATCACCGCAGGAGGTGTTCGGGATACAGGATTACGTATGCAGCACGCACCAGTGCAATAATAACTGTGTTGCCACGTCAGCCGTATAATTTCCCCGGCGACTTCATCACAGCGCCCTATAAACACCCCCGCAGACTATAAATTAGATATAGCCATTTCATAGCGAAATTTGTGGAAGGCGTGACCGAATTTGGCAAATCCATAGTCCCAACTAATATTATAACTGCGAAACTACTCTGTCTGTCTGTTACTCTTTCCCGCTTAAACCTAGCAACCGATTTTGATGAAATTTGGTACAGACAATTTTTAGACTCTAAGACAGAGCATAGGCTACTTTTTATTTCGGAAAAAGGGATGAAGGAGTTGAAATAGAGGCTGAAAGTTTGTATGGGATTTTTTAATTTCAAAAGATAAAACCATGAAACTTTATATTTAAGCATTTGATAAGAAATCATTAAACATTTGTTCTTGCATTTTTGAAATTTCGACCAGCTGGGGGGAGAAATAAGGGTTGAAAGTTAGTATGCAAGTTCGTCAAATATTACGTCATAAGAAACAAAAAATCGTTTGTTCTAGCATTTTGAATTTTTTGCTAGTGTGGGGGTGAAATAGGGGTAGAATTGAAGGTAAGACCATGAATCTTGGTACCTTAGACATAAGGGACCAGGATTGACGAAAACTAATTTCACGCGGGCGAAGCCGCGGGCGGAAGCTAGTAATATTATAAACACGAAAGTTTGTAAGTATGGATGTATGTTTGTTACTCTTTCACGTAAAAACTACTGAATGAATTCTAATGAAACTTTACAATGATATAGCTCATACATCAGAATAACATATAGGTTCAAATATATACAAATATGATTATACTAGCTTTCCGCCCGCGGCTGCGCCCGCGTTATATTCGTATTTCCCACAGGAAGGATATGTTTTAACAATACTGCCATACAACCTTTCACCCCCTCCTTTTAACCTTTTACAACCCTTTTCTGCTTTAAAAGATAGCCTCTGTCCTTTCTCAGCCTCTAGACTATCTGTGTACCTAGTTTCATTTAAATCGGTTCAGTAGTTTTAACAATATTTCTATACAACCTGTTATCCCTCCATTCAACCTTTTACATCCCTTTACAACGTTTTTTGCATGAAAAAGTAGCCTATGTCCTTTCTCAGGATCTAGGCTATCTGTGTACCAAATTTCATTTAAATCGGTTCAGTAGTTTTGGCGTGAAAGCGGAACAGACAGACAGACAGACAGAGTTACTTTCGCATTTATAATATTAGTATGGATTTAAGTAGAATTATACTTTTTTTATCTGTTAAAGTGTGTCAAAATATTAATGTTGTAATCAGACAGAAAGATCTGATGAAAGAAATGTCACTACGCGCCCACCAATTCGCGTACAAAAACGTGTCTTGCATGAAAGAAATAGTGTAAAATTTACTAGCTTTTCCCCGCGTTACATGCGATTTAAAAAAGAGAATATTTTCCTACGATAAAAATTATCTTATGTTCTTCCCCGCGCACTATTTACAAAATATTAAGATGATTTTAAAAGACCATACAAATTGCTTTACCGCCGCTGAAGAGCATCCAACACACCGCGCATCGCAGTCAATTCAAGTAATTTAAGGCATCGTCGCCCCAGACACGTTCTCTCTGACCCTCCCGACCGACTCCATCGGCATCTGCGCCCTCTACCCCGTTAGTCCATACTTCGCAGCTTGCTGCAAATGTACGAGTAGGTCCCATCATTTTACATAGTAGAAAAAAATCTAGATCTAGAATCTAATCTAGTAGTACATATTATTATTATTGTTGCTTAAATCACGCGGGGATACAGATCCAACGCGTAGAGGCCATTTAAGCGAAATTTAATGAAAGCGTGCATGGAGTGTACCAACTGGGTCTAATGTCTGTCTGCATCATGAAAAGAAAGAAAGAAAGAAATACATTTATTTTGGACCACACAACGGAATAGGTAACAACAATGACAAAAACAATCAATAGGTACTTAAGAAAATACCGCTGCGTGATACCAAAATTGTGGCAAGCTCAGTGTAAGCAGCAAGCGTAGCCTGCTGCACTGGTATGCTGCTTGCCACAGTGGTTACATCAGGCACGTGAAAACAATTCTTAATGCAGCTAAAGACTATACCCAGTTGCCCACAGAAACAATAGGTTTGTTGCCTAAATTTCAGTAGTTAGATACTAATTAATATACCTTGATGCCTATTCTATACAAAATAATTATTATTTTTGAAAAAAAATGCTTATTTATAAGAATAATTTTGCATTTAATTAAATATTTGACATTAGTCATCAAAAACGCTCATGACTGTCATGGCGTCTTGAATGACGTCACGCCGTGCAAAACACAGCTGTTTTAGTATCGGAATATTCGGTATTGTGAAGTTATTTTAATAAAAAATAGATTTATCGTATTACAAGTACTGCATAGTGCCCCAGTGTACAAGCACAAGTATAAAAACACCAAAAAAATTATTTATATACGTGCCAAACAATCAGCAGATACGTAAAAAGTGGCTGACACTCGCGAGAAGGAATGATGCCATTCTTTTTCGCACTTCCACAAGACACTTGGGAATGACATTTCGACTTTGACGTTTCGCACGGCGTGACGTAACACTTTTTAATTGGTGTTTGCTGTCACGTGACTTATGGCTTATTTTGTGCAATTTTATTTTATAAAAATATAAATAATCAAAAGTTATTATTTTATAAAACTTTGTTTTTTCATAATTAAATGATCATCTTAATAGTTATGCAACCTAACGCATCAGATTTGTTCATAGTGGATACAAGCCTATTGCCATTACTGGTCAAAAAGTTTGTGGACTATTGCATTTCGATTTTGGTGATGAGAACCGGTCTATGGAAGAGACTCCGGTCACTTGCCTTCTCAAAGCCTCCAAATTGATTTTTGATATGATAGGTGGTGGTGGTTTTATATTATTACTAGCGGACCCGAAAGACTTCAAAATGATTTGTAAAGTGTCAGTTTTTGGTTCCTACTTATTTTATAGATAATATCGCATGGCCAACCAAATTGCAAAAAAGGACATTTTGTGACTATTTAATTTTGGAACGTGACATTAAATCCTCTAACGATGTATTTTGACTGTTTTGATAGATGTTATTAAATTTCAACTTTAATAGCGTTAATAAAGCGCAAATTGACTCTTTGATGTTAGGAACACGCCTACATTGCTTAAACAACAGTGAGTGCTTGCAATATGAATTTTATGTAATAACAATAAAGCTCAAATTGACTGAACGTTTTAGTTAGAAAACGTACAGTGTTGCTGGCTGTTTTAGGGTGATTCCGATAATTATACGAATTTTACTCATCGTAAAAATCACTTTGCGGAAGTTTGTTAAACATAGATATACATTTCCCCAAGAACGAACAGCAAATGTACTGATGACCACTCGCCTGGTGATTGGTCGCCTATAGAACATATAGTCCTTGTGAGATTAACAGCATATCTGCCACACAATTGCCAAAATGTGACATAAGATGTGTCGCAGTACTCAGTCACTTTATTGTACCATCTTACAATTGACACCAGAACACAGCACACAACTATTTACCCGCGTTATCTAGTATAGAGTCTGTCTTCGGAATTATAGAATGGTATGTTCGTACAACACAAGAATTTCTATCTAGAACTAGCGGACCTGACAGACTTCGTCCTGTCAAAAAAAATTGTAAAGTGGCAGTTTTTTGTTCCTACTATTTTATAATCAGGGCAAAAATTCTCCTGTACAGAACCGTCACTCTGATGGTAGGGCGATGTGAATAAAAAATAATTAAATAAAACATATATAAGCATTTAAAACTATTCAACTTCGGAACGTGACATTAAATCCTCCAACGATGTATTCTGTGCTCCAACACACACACGCTGTTTTGATAGATATGATTGAATTTCAATTTTGTATAGCGTTAATAAAGCGCAAATTGACTTTTTGAAGTTAGGAACACACCTACATTGCTTAGACAACGGTGAGTGCTTGCAATATGAACTCTATACAATAACAGTAAAACTCAAATTGACTGTACGTTTTAGTTTATTCGTTTTTTTTTTATTTTCGAAGAAACCATCCTTGAACTTCAACAAACATTTTACAAAAGAATTGGCCAAATTGGTCCAGCCGTTGTTGAGTTATGCGCTTACCAACACATTTTGCGATTCATTTTTATATATAAGATTATAGGCCGGAGCCGCTGTGGTGTACCACGCCTTCCTTCGCGCATATGTCCTCTTCGGAGGGCAGCGCTGACCGTACCCTCTCCTGAGGGTGCGGCTAACCTCTCTCCATTCAAGCCGTAAGGCCCTTATGGCCAAGGTTTATGCTGAATTTAGTTAGTAGGTCACGCGATCAGACCGCTCCGGTCGCGTGGAGTACAGCATAACCTTTTTTTTATTCGTGACCCTTGCCGTTGCGAGGGTATCCTGTAGCTGTAGACGAAAAGCACGCGCGTCTTTTCTATTCTATTTCTACTATTATATATTTTTTTTTTCCCTGAGGAAAATGCATTAAATTGCATACCCCGGCTGTGGCGAGCCGGCGGTTATGTGGGGCTCTCCTCCCCAGAAGGGGGAGGCCTACCCACTAAAAACCTCAGGGATGGCCTTCCTCAGGCATGAAGGGAGCCCCGGGAACTTATCAAGCTACTTCCGGGAGCCCCAGCCTCCGCTCCCCGTCGATACAGGGGAGCCCTCCTCGGGGGTGGCTACACTACCTCCCCCGGTCTCCTACACGCCCCCCGGCCACGGAAGGGGCGTGGTCCATCCCGGGTCGCCGTAGCGGTCGCGACTTCCTCGCGCCCGCCGGCGACCCGCGGCGGCGCCGCAGCTGTGCTACCGAGCCCGGCGCCGCCTCCTTCTGGAGCATCACTGCTTCACAGAAGGAGGCCACAGCCCTCCAACCTCCCTCGTCCGCCAGCATTGCCGCAATCAATGCCGGCGGAGACAGATCTCGCCCGATCTCTGCGACCAAGACTCGGCGCTCGGAGGCCCACGCGGGGCACTCCGCCAGCGTGTGCTGGGCCGAGTCGAGGTCGGATTTCTACTATTATAATAGTCTAAGCGTTTTCTTCTATTGGGTATGAGCAATCGCTTTGTTGAGTAGAAATAGAATAGAACCGTATCTATTTTTTACGTCACAAACTACATTTTGTCTATGAATTTGTATAGAACTCTTCTACTGTCAAAATAGAACACAGACGAGCGATAGAATAGAAACACAGTTAGCATCTTGTCTGCGAGTTTTCTATCAGCGTCATCGAGTCACGTGACGTATCTACTGGAAATGTCAGTTCCATACATTTTTTATGTTATCTATTATAGAAAACGCAAGTAGAAAGGCATTTTGTCTAGGGGGGCTGGGAACGTTTCCTACTTGTGGCGGATTCTCAGCTTTCCTCTCTGAGGAAAAAAAGGATCTGAGGATACAAAATGGATTTTGGGAAAGTTTAATAGTTACAAGATGAAAATACATATTATTTTGTAACTGGTATCTGTATTTCGGACAGTTGTATTTTAGACACTCGTAAATTACATCTCTGACTAATACATTTCATGCGCACAACACAATTTTGTATACAAGAATAAGTAAGGTTATATGTTTACGTGGAAATAGAAACAAGATTATAAACTTCAAAAACGCATTTTAATTGAATTGAACTTTACGCCGGACAGCTTAAAGATCAATGTCGCAGCGTTCGACCAGCGAGCCGGTTAGACGGAGCTGCAACCGGCTCCATAGTGATGGGTGAGGCGGAACGTTATCGAAATTCGGATCTGATGTCGATAATAATCGTTTTTATATTCGACTAGCCTGCGACTTCGTCTGCACAGATGGTAGATTTTTCTCTTCTTACTTGACACTTATTGTCATTTTGTTTTGAAGGTTTTTAAGTATGGACGGAAGTTGATCACTCTTTTACGTAAAAGATATTGAATAATTTTTTTAGAGCTTTAATAAAGTTATTTAGTGAATTGTTCAAAATATGACCAGGACACATTCCTGCGCAGATGATGTCAATCAACGAAAAATTTTACACGTGTTTCATTTCACTAGGCTGACAGTTAATTTCCTAATGTCTTCAATAAATAAATTGCAGTTATTTTTATTTACTAATGTTATATATTTTTTTTCATTCCTCCTGGAAGGCTGAGAATCTATCTGCAACGGCAAGTGTCTTGGACCACGGTCTGACGACGCGACTTACCGACTAAACTCAGCCTGTGCCTAAGTTCTAAGAACCATATAGGCAAATCGTGAAGGCGACCGTTATGTTATATCGGCAGTGATAATTGAAGGTAATTAAAAAAAATTAAATAATGTTTATTTAACATAGACCTGTGCAGCTACTTACTGACATCAAACTAGATACAAATTTGAAACCATGAACTTACAAACGAACAAGGGAAAAAATATATTGACTCTACACTCCTTTTTTACCCCTCGGGAGGACTCGCCCAGGTCGCCTCCACGAGCGCGAGCTTCATCAAGCCAGGCTAACTGGCCCGAGGCCGCCTTCTTCGAGCAGGATTGACCATTTCCCGATCCCGTTCGACGGCCTCCTTATGGAGCTTCATCGCTTCACAGAAGGTTCCGTAGTTTCTACGTAAAAGATTAAAAAATAACCATTCATACTTACAAACTTTCGCGGTTATAACATTAGTAGGAATAAATTCTTTATTTCATTTTAATTTGTTTCTAATTGTGTTAGCGATTACAAATTGATTCTCTAATGTGTATACCCGATGTGTCAACATTTATTAATTAGCATAGAATTATAATGTATCCAAATGTTTGTAATTGGGAAAGGAGACGTTTTTTTTTTGGGCCCCATTTTTTATTATTTTTCTACACTTACTGTGTGATGTTTTTCTGATAGATCTCCCCTCTAAGACAAAGTTTCCAAAAAGAAAAAAAATATAAAAACCTGCGAACTTTTAAAAAATAATATTTAAAGTCACCTAATATTCGTTTCATTCATAAAGCTTTTTTTATATTTATAGGTTTTAATGAAGGCGTCAAGCTATTTATATTATTTTTCCGAAACTATTAATAAATTCTGATTGTAAATATATGCTCTTACTGCAGATTTATTCCTGAAATGAAACCGTGGATGCTGGCTGTATTGGGTAGTTCCTTTGCATTTTTATTAAATAACGAGAGTTACCTCCTATCATCGTAATGTCATTGTCAGTGTGACAGTGACATCCTTCTATTTTGGTAGTGGCGGTGAAGCTTTTGACATCGGTCATGTTGCTCATTCTGACATCAAAATCGAAGTTGCCAATATAAAAAAGCTTTGGGTTGCTGTTTTATTGATCTTAACTTCAAAACCTTTTCTTTATTTTACAATGTTTTGCAGGTTTTAAAAAAATATCTTCTTACGGGTAAAGGTTCCTTATTTTACAAGCTTTTATTTACTTTCACCTGTCCCGTTGTCTGTCGTTCTGTAATCAAATCTTGCAACTTAAATTTGATCCACTTCCCGGTTTCCGATTGAGCTGAAATTTGGTATACACGTTTAGTTCGGATGACAATGCATGATTAACTGTGTGACGTTGTTCTAAATCCAACATGGCAACGTATCCAATATGGCGGACCAATTATTTTTAATGCACTCCTACAATATGGGTATCAAATAAAAGGGCTTGCCAAGAATAACTAGAAAAATAATGTGACGTCATTCTAAATCCAACATGGCGGCGTATCCAATATGGCGGACCAATTATTTTTAATGCACTCCTACAATATTTTGTTCTTTCTTTAGTCGAAAATTCTCAGTCGCGTACATCACTACGATTATTTCCAGTATTAATTTTAACATATTGATAATGCTCCATTACACTCGCGACTTCACATTGTCAACACGTCCTAATAAATAAATAGATAAAGCGCGGATGTAAATGTATTTTGAAGTTATTATAGAAATAATTTGTTTTTAGAGATGACGGAAAGTGAAACTGAAAAGTGACAGTGAATGTGTATTTTTTGTATAAATTACTTATTTGGTGGTTTTCCTTGTTTGGCTTGAAATATACTGGTAGGTATAATTTTTATTTTACCTAAAACTAGCGAACCGCCCCGGCTTCGGACGGGTGCAATGAAAAAATGGGTATGGTCGGTTATCCCTAAGAGATAGACATATACTATTGCGGATTTTTTTTTTACTTTTTAAGGTGGTCAATACTGTAGTACATTATTTTGGTCTATCTCGTAGGGTTCAGCCAGCGTTTTTGCAATATAAGCGCAAAAAAAACATACTTATTTACGAAATCACATTAGAAACCTCAAAATAACAGTATTTTCTCCACTGTTTAATGGACGTTATTATTAGAGATCGGATAATCGGATGCATATTTACCTAAAGTTAATTTTTGGCTCCCAAATTATGGAAGCGGCTTTTTAAAATACATTTTGTTAAATAAAAAACCCGGGAAAATACGGGACTGCAAATTTAACGTGTAGTGATATTGTTTGAAAATTACTAAATTAGCACGTGGTATTTATTTTCAAAAGATCGAGACTCCGGGTTCATTTATACAACTATGCTTACGTATTTACATGAAGTTCAGTTTCAGTTCCCCGTGCGATTTATAAATGTACGATTTATTACATGAAGAGTGTTATACGAAAGTAGTGAGCTAGTTTGACTAAAACAATAATCAATTAATAATTGAATAAAAAAACAGAAATGGTGCCCGGGCGTAAGTATGGTCTAGTATCTCACTCTGAGTTAACTTCCGATTTAATGAGTCTTATAATATATGCTATAAAGTTTTGTATGTACTTATTGTTTTATATAACACTCGACTTTCTTCCTCTAAAACTCTATATACCTACTCACAAATCACACGGGGAACTGAAACTAACCTTCCATGTAACGTCGTTTTTAAGCTCATATTACCGACTAGTTTTGCAATTACCAAAATGTCTACAGTACCGGAATTCCGGGATTTTTATTTAGAGAAATAAAATAAAAAGACAGTTCCATACTTTGTCAAAAACTAAATTACAAACTAAACAGGCAGAACCTTATTACTGAGCTCAACGGGACGTTGGATCTCATCTCCAAATGGGGCTCCAGCAATCTCGTTGAGTTCAATGCTAAGAAAACTCAGGGTGCGCGTTCTCGGCTAAAAAGTCACCTTTCCTCCCCCTTCCCTGTCTTCAGGGCGCTACTCTTCCGCCCAGAGCATCATCACCTTGCTTGGTATGAGCATCCGCTGCGCTCTGAATACCAGAGACTACATAGAGTCCGTCATAACCACAGCCTCAAGGAAACTCGGTGTCCCTGAACAAGGTGCGACGGTATTTTACCCCGGACCAACTCTGCCTGCTTTATAAAAATCAGGTCAGGTCCTGTGTGGAATATTGCTCGCACCTATGGGACGGCTCCGCTCAATACCTTCTGAAGCTCTGGACAGATTGCAGCGGCGCGCAATCGCATAATCGGCGATGTAGAGGCAACCAACACCCTCGAGCCTCTAAAACTTCGTCGTGATATCGCCTCTCTTAGCGCCTTCTATCGGATGTTTCATGGGGAATGCTCTGAAGAACTCTTTAGCCTTATCCCTCCCTCTTCCTTTCCTTTATAGAAAAACACGTAAAGGCCTTCGGAGCCATCCGTACACTACGTCCCCCATTCCACACCGCACTAAGAAATTCCAAGATTCCTTCTTCTGCCGTACTTCCCGCACTTGGAATTCTCTGCCTGCGTATGTGTTCCTACATCTACAACATGGGTTCCTTCAAAAGAGGCGTGAAAAGGCATCTTTTGGGCCGGCAGGGATAGGGCAGGTAGGAGAGTGGAGTAAAGTCACTATCCTATCTGTCATCTCATTTGGGCCTCTTTCACCGCTTAACATCAGGCGGGAGGAGGTCATCTGCCGCGCCTAGCATATATAAAAAAAAAAAATTTGGTAAATAAATAAAAACATCCGGCTATCCAATTCCGCAATCCCGGGATTTTAATTTAACAAAACAATAAAAAGCCGTTTCCATACTTTGCCTTAAACTAACTTTAGGTAAATATGCATCCGATTATATCCGATCTCTAGTTATTGTACATACAAACCTTCCTATTCACTCGCTCTATCTATTAAAAAAACCGCATCAAAATCCGTTGCGTAGTTAAAAGATTTAAGCATACATAGGATATAGGGACGGAGAAAGCGACTTTGTTTATACTATGCAGTGAATATTTAAGGATTATTTAAGGTACCTTGTACTGCTAGGTGGCCCTTGACACAAAAGAAATGCAAGCGAGCTACAGACAATAAAAGTTGTGTTGAAGTTTATAAAGGGGAATAGCAGCATACTTCTAAATTTGTCTCACTTGCCCAATCTGTCCTTACTTATTGTATTGCAGTATGGGGGGGCGCAGCAAAAACATATTTTATTAATCTTGAGCGAGCGCAAAGGTCTTTAATTAAAGTAATATATCGTAAACCCTATAGATTTTCTACAGACGCTTTGTACTCTACTTCAAATCTTCCTTCTGTCAGGAAACTTTATATCCTTAACACTATCCAAGCCTCCACAAAATATTGTCATTTGATAAAGGTACAGCGTGCGCCAGAGAAACTTACTTATTTGAAAGGTCAATAAAAACAAAAGTACTTCAATTATTGATCTATTTTTTTTTATTTGAGAATACAATATACCAATTTTTTTTCATGCAGTCTTGAAAATGACATTGGATAAATGGCGACCCCCATTGCGAATACACTGATGAAGTCGATTTTTGAAAATTCGTCTCCACTCTTTGCAGGCATATCAATCGGTATGTTGGCAATGGCGTCGCGAATGTTGTTCTTGAGGTGTGCTATGGTCCGTGGTCGATCGACATAAACCAGAGATTTCAAATAACCCCATAAAAAGAAATCGCATGGAGTCAAATCTGGAGAGCGGGCCGGCCGGTTATCGACCAGCATTTCACATGCATTTTGACGGGCAACAAAATCGCGTTGACTCAACTCTTGCACAACAGCCAATTTACAGGGATGAAATTGAAGGTATTTATGAGAATTCGTCGAACAGAGGTGTCAGAAATTCCCATAGCAACTGCGTGTTTGCGAGCCGAACGCCGGGGAGAACGCAAAACTGACTGCCTCACTCTTTCGATATTTTACGGAGTTCTGATGGTTCTTTGAAGTCTTGAAGGAACGAGTCTGTGAGGAGGAATTTCAAAGCGAGCGCGGAAGGCACGTTGCGTAGCAACAATTGAGCGGCCATTAGAAAAGAAGCTTTCCACTGCGAAGGCACGCTGCTCCCTAGACCAGAGCATGATGGCAACTGACTGGAAGGAGAAACAAATTTGGCAACTTTCCCCTCCAGTTGCGACATCTAGCGACATTCTAGCAGACCAAATCACCGCGCGGGATTTTTTTCAAATAAGTAAGTTTCCCTGGCGCACCTGTATTTATAAGAAAAGAAGAAGCGACTTAGCTGCTCCTACATACACCGCTCGAGCTAGTCGGCAAAATCTAGCGCAGGCCGCACGTGTGTATAATAAAATAAATCATAAACTCAATATTTACGCTATGACATTTAAGAACTGTAAGAAAGCTCTTACAGAATGGCTTGCTACTCTCAATTATAATGACACTGAAGACATTTTAGTTTCATTTAAGTGACGATAATTTATCATTTACAAGGACACCACACATACTCAATCACATACACACACCACACATTTACACACGCACACACACCTATACACACAAACACACACACACTACACATAATTACTATACTTACTTTTCGCACATCAACAGAAATCTCTTTTCTTTTACTTTGTAAATATTTCTACTAAAAATGCCATGTAAATCTTTAGCATTGTTTGAAGGAAGAGCGAGGTTTCCCATCACAAGTGTTTCGACTACTTTCTGGGAACCCCAGCAAATTATTTGTAATGATTTATCTAAATAAATGCATTTTTTTTTATTATTATTATTATTAAATATTATTTATTGAAGGTCCCAGCGTTTTTTCTATCTATGATGTATATATTCGTTACAACGAATAAACTCAAAAAACTACTGAGAAGATTAAAAACCGGCCAAGTGCGAGTCGGACTCGCGCACCGAGGGTTCCGTACAAACCTGCAAGGTTTACAAAGTTCGTTCATTACGACAATCGAGTCATAACTATGGTATTTTTATTGCAAAATGAAATTCATTTTATTTAATTTTATTAAAAAAATAAAATAATAAAAATAAATATTTGTTACACTTACACCAATTAGCCTAGCCCAATCTAAGCTCTATAAGGCTTGTGTTATGGGATCTAGGATAACGGATAGACATACATGTATTATACATATATAAATATTTTTTATTGAAATATATATCAACAACCACGACTAAGGTACAAATGCTGGCATTCATCACACAAAACATCTGCCCCCACCGGGATTCGAACCCGGACCTCAGAGATGGCGACACCTTGAAACCGGCGTACTATCCACTCGACTATGGAGGTCGTCAAAATTGATTTTAGTTATTTTAGTTTATTAATTGCTTCTTACCAAATTTCGAGATTCTATGTCAACGGGAAGTGGTCTTTAGGTTTTAATTCCCTTGCGTGTAGTTGCGAGTTTCAAAATATGCGGTATCAATGGTTGTACTTTTGCGTTTTTGCGTTTTTGCGTTGACTTCGATTTTTTTTTCTTCACGGGTTAAAGGCAATTAGATCTAAGTATTTGATATATGAATTTCACTTGATAGCTCTACGCGTTCATGAGGAAAAAAGTAATAAGTTTATATTTATTAAAAAATATATATTTTGTAATGTAACTAAAAATTTAAGGTTTTCGGAATTTTTCCTTTATGTGTGCTATAAAACGTTGCTTCATGCCAAATTTCAAGATTCTAGGTCGACTGGAAGTACCCTTTAGGTTTTGATTCCCTTGCGAGTACTTGCGAGTTTTAAAATATGCAGCTTAAATTGCTGTTTCTTTTGATTGCGTTGACATAGAAGTTTTGATTTTGTTACAGCTTAAAGGTATTATAGACCTGAGTATTTGGTATGAATTTCAATTTAATACCTCTACGCGTTTATGAGGAAATGGGTTGAATACATTTTATAGACTAAATACTTTCTTTTCTTTTTTACGTGCCTCCCAGAAATACAGTCTATTATGGGGAATAACTCTGGAAGAATGAGTGCATAACTTATGACATACTAAATGCTTTTTAGCAAACATAGCCATCTACATAATAGTAAGAAATAAAAAAAAAATTAAAGCCATACTAATATTATAAATACGAAAGTAACTCTGTCTGTCTCTCTGTCTGTTCCGCTTTCATACCAAAACTACTGAACCGATTTAAATGAAATTTAGTACACAGATAGTCTAGAGCCCGAGAAAGGACACAAGCTACTTTTTTATACAAAAAAGGTTGTAAAGGGTTGTAAAAGGTTGAAAGGAGGGATAATAGGTTGTATGAAAATATTGTTAAAACCACTGAACCGATTTAATTGAAATTTAGTACACAGATAGTCTAGAGGCTGAGAAAGGACAGAGGCTACCTTTTAAAGCAGAAAAGGGTTGTAAAAGGTTGAAAGGAGGGGGTGAAAGGTTGTATGGCAGTATTGTTAAAACATATCCTTCCTGTGGGAAATTCGAATATAACGCGGGCGAAGCCGCGGGCTGAAAGCTAGTACAACATATAAAATTAATTTTAATAATGATCTCCAATCATCCCCACTCGAAATATATTTTTCCTTCCCCGGATCACAAGCTGTATCAACTTTAATCAAAATCGGTTCAGTAGTTTCCGAACCTATTCAAAAAAACCTTTCATCCCCTATTTTTACCTCCTTTAGGGTAATGTTTTTACAACTTTGATCGTCGAATTTATTTATATTCAAAACAAAAAAAATATTTTCATACATCTTTACTGACATTCTTTCCTTAGAAACTTTCATCCCCTATTCAACCCCTCACTGCTCTTTTTCGCATTAAAAATCCTATGTAAAAGACATCAGGCACGGACTATCTGTGTAATGAATTTCATTTATACATGTTGAATAAAACTCTTGTACTGTTCCACTAATTTTAATTATTATCGACCTGACCGATTTCGCTTTACAGCATTTTCAAAGGTGTTAAAGTACACAGCTGTTCGTGTTTACGCTTCTATCTCTAACACGAACAGCTGTGTACTTTAACACCTTTGAAAATGCTGTAAAGCGAAACCGGTCAGGTCGATAATAATTAAAATTAGTGGAACAGTACAAGAGTTTTATTCAACATGTATAATAAGTTCCACCAAGAGCCAACAATCAACTCAATACAGAATTTCATTTAAATCGATTCAGTAGTTTTAATGTGAAAGCGCGACAGACACACAGATAGACAGACAGAACGACAAAGTTACTTACGCATTTATAACATTAGTAAGGAATTAAGGTATTTTCTGCAAAATGTTATTACTATTTACATTATTTATTAAACATTATAATGTTAATGTTTTATTGTGACATAGATTTATTTTGTGGTTATATGAATAGTTTTAAGAGATCTTCGAAGAGCTACAGGGTTGCTGATTTCTTTTTTAATTTTATGTGGTACTGAGCTGACCCGTGCCCACTTCGTTGGGCATAATATTAAATAATCCCCGAAGCGAGCACGAACGCGAACCGAATTAAACCCGAAGCCATCGCGCGCCGTCCGCTGCTTTGGCCTTCACACTTAAGACGATGAGTTTACTTATTTTCATTAAGATACATAATTTTTGGTAATATATGACTAATAAATATTGAATGATTTATAGTACATTATGGTACAAATGTGTAATGTTGGCGAGGGTCTTAAGGAGCCGAGGACGGTAAACATCAATACACACGTGTATCATACAACGTTTTTCAACACACTTCTGAATAAAATAATACTTAAATAAAAAACCATTTTACATAGTAGATAAAAAGTTTATTTAGAGAAACAATTAGTAAATGTGCAGTTAGTAAAATTATAATTAACTATTTTTCTTCATAAATTGTATTTGCAGACATCTTAATTAATAACTAACTAAATAACTTCAAAAGAGAAAACGAGACGAGTTGTGAAAAATGTTTCGTAATGGCGGGAAAAATTAATCAGTTTTCCTATGCGCGCGCATCGGCTATAGACTAATAAATTTCGTAATGGCGGGAAAAAATAATTAGTTTTCCTATCGGCCATAGGAATATACGCATCGGCCATAGACTAAAAAATGAGGTTTCTTTTTTTTTGGGCTTTTCGCGGATGGCTTTTTAGCGCTAAAAACTATTACTCACTCGTGAATAATAGTAATGAAAAAGTCACAGTTTGATTATAGGTGTCATTATGTGCCTAATTGCCATGGGATTAGAGCCACTTTATGAGGAAGTGTGTTGAAAAATTATTTTATTAATATTAAAAATCAAATTATCTATACTAATATTCTAAAAAAAACTACTTTTTGTAACTTAAATATAAAAGTTACACATATGCTGTCGTTGACTTTTTTGTAGGCATTTTGAAGCTCCACCCGCCACCATGTTTTTCCTACCACCAATTCAGGATGTATTTATTAGCTGATAAGAAGAAACTTATCAGCTTTATCAAAAGTAATAACAACATTTACAATAAATTATGTCGTTATCATACAACGTACATATGTGTTTACAATTTATACGGAAAATCAAATATTTACACTTTAGAATGTAATGTGTTCAAATCAACACCAAGCATTGGCATCATTTAAATAATCATTGACTTTGTAATAGCCCTTACTCATTAGCGTCTTTTTAACATGTACCTTGAACTTATGAAAAGGCAATTCAGCTACACTATGTGAAATCTTGTTATAAAAATGTATACATATGCCCGTTGTATTATTTGAATATTATACAACAATTACATGTTTGAGATCCTTTATTAATGTGATGTCTTTTATTAATGTGTATTCTTCTTTTTACAACCTTTTTTATTAATAACTAGCGACCCGCCCCGGCTTCGCACGGGTGCAGTGAAAAAATGGTTATGGTGGGTTATCCCTAAGAGATAGACATATACCATCGAGGACTTTTTTGTGGATTTTTGTAAGTTGTACAATACTGTAGTACATTATTTTGGTCTATCTCGTAGGGTTCAGCCAGCGTTTGCAATATAAGCGCAAAAAAACGTGCTTATTTACGACATCACATTAGAAACCTTTAAATTTATCAGTGTTTCTCTACTATATTATGCATTTATTATACATACAAACCTTCCTTAAGAATCACTCTATCTATTAAAAAAAACCGCGTCAAAATCCGTTGCGTAGTTTTAAAGATCTAAGCATACATACGGATATACAGCGAAAGCGACTTTGTTTTATACTATGTATTGATTGATGCTCTATACATGTTACAAAGGGTGATGTCTCTACAGCCAGTAATCATATCATACATCTTCCCCCTTTCGTCTTATTTTTAATTTACGAAACATAATCCGTTTACCTAATTGGTTTTTTAATTATTCTCCCACTTCTAGATATAACATTTTCCTTACAATCACTATAGGTAGTCTCTTACATTTCTATGTTCTGAATCAAATTGTTGTCTTGAACTGACATTTTCATTACAATCTAGTTTTTTTTAGCCTGTACGTTGGAACGGCAAGTTTTGTAATATTTCCAATAATAGTGGTTTATTACTTTATAACACAAATTGTTATTAACTTGAAATTCCAGCTGCTTCAAGAAACTGCTTACATTACAAATTAATTGAGGAAAATAATAAGGTCTATCAATCGACATAACTGAGGCGCAAAATGGACGCCATGCCAGTTTTTATATTGACTATTGCATTGCTCTTCTGATGTTCGCAATAAATGAATAAAAATAATTAAACATTTCTTACACTGACAACAATTAGCCTAGCAAAAAGTAAGCTCTGTAAGGCTTGTGTTATGGGATCTAGGGTAACGGATAGACGTACATATATTATACATACTAATATCATAACTGCGAAAGTAACTCTGTCTGTCTGTCTGTCTGTCTGTTCCGCTTTCACGCCAAAACTACTGAACCGGTTTAAATGAAATTTGGTACACAGATAGTCTAGAGCCTGAGAAAGGACATAGGCTACTTTTTCATGCAAAAAAGTTGTAAAGGGTTGTAAAAGGTTGAAAGGAGGGATAATAGGTTGTATAGAAATATTGTTAAAACTACTGAACCGATTTAAATGAAACTAGGTACACAGATAGTCTAAAGCCCGAGAAAGGACATGAGCTACTTTTTTATACAAAATAGGTTGTAAAGGGTTCTAAAAGGTTGAAAGAAGGGATACTAGGTTGTATGGAAATATTGTTAAAACCACTGAACCGATTTAATTGAAATTTGGTTCACAGATAGTCTAGAGGCTGAGACAGGACAGAGGCTACCTTTTAAAGCAGAAAAGGGCTGTAAAGGGTTGAAAGGAGGGGGTGAAAGGTTGTATGGCAGTATTGTAAAAACCACTGCACCAATTTAAATAAAATTTTATACATAGATAGTATACCCCGTATATACCAATCGTAAAACCCGAGGACCTAAGGAAGGAAATAAGATAATTTTACCGACGGAAAACATATAAACGACGGATATCCTTCCTGTGGGAAATTCGAAGATAACGCGGACGAAACCGCGGGTGAAAAGCTATATCTATACATAGTATAAAACAAAGTCGCTTTCGCTGTATGTCCGTATGTATGCTTAGATCTTTAAAACTACGCAACGGATTTTGACGCGGTTTTTTTAATAGATAGAGTGATTCTTAAGGAAGGTTTGTATGTATAATAAAAGCATAATATAGTAGAGAAACACTGATAAATTTAAAGGTTTCTAATGTGATGTCGTAAATAAGCACGTTTTTTTGCGCTTATATTGCAAACGCTGGCTGAACCCTACGAGATAGACCAAAATAATGTACTACAGTATTGTACAACTTACAAAAATCCACAAAAAAGTCCGCGTTGGTATATGTCTATCTCTTAGGGATAACCCACCATAATCATTTTTTCACTGCACCCGTGCGAAGCCGGGGCGGGTCGCTAGTATTATATATGTATAAGTATTTTTTTATAGAAATAAGAATAGATATGAATAAATAAATATATGTATATTAACAACCATAACTAAGACACGTCACACAAACATCTTTCTCTTATTAATTACTAGCGACCCGCCCTGGCTTCGCACGATAGGCAGGCTAATATGAATAGTTACCTAGATTTAGCGTAAGTTTTTACGTTTGGTATCTTCTAAAGTACTGATCGAAATTACATGATGTAAAAGACAAATTTAATGTAGGTTTAATGCCCAAGCTTACTAACATGTTTATTTGGATAAGAATCAATGTTATACATACTTAAAATGGCTTCGTAAATAAGCCATTATTTCTAGTAAAAATTAAAAGATAAAAAAGCGGTTATTGTGGGTTATTCTTGAGAGATAGACATATACCATGGCGGACTTTTTTGTGGACTTTTGTAAGTAGTACAATACTGTAGTACATCATTTTGACCAATCTCGTAGGGTTTGGCCAGCGTTTGCAATATAAGCGCAAAAAGTGAGTTGATTTACGACATCACATTAGAAATCTCAAAAATTGTCAGTGTTCCACTACTACATTGTGCGTGTTTTATACATACAAACCTTCCTCTTGAATATACCTATTTATTAAAGAAAACCGCATTAAAATCCGTTGCGTAGTTTTAAAGATTTTAGCATACATAGCTACATACATACAGACACCGGGAAGCGACTTTGTTTTATACTATGTAATGTAAAGATGAAGCTAGTTTTTAGAGTTTAGAACTTCATTACAAGCTTTTATTTAGTTTCACCTGTCCCGTTGTCTGTCGTTGTTAAATTTGATCCACTTCCCGGTTTCCGATTGAGCTGAAAGGTATACACGTTTAGTTCGGATGACAATGCATGATTAACTGTGTGACGTCATTCTAAATCCAACATGGCGGCGAATCCAATATGGCGGACCAATTATTTTTAATGCACTCCTACAATATGGGTATCAAATAAAAGGGTTTGCCAAGAATAACTAGAAAAAAATAATGTGACGTCATTCTAAATTCAACATGGCGACGTATCCAATATGGCGGACCAATTATTTTTAATGCACTCCTACAGTATGGGTATCAAGTAAAAGAGCTTGCCAAGAATAACTAGAAAAAAATAATGTGACGTCATTCTAAATCCAAAATGCGGCGTATCCAATATGGCGGACCAATTATTTTTAATGCACTCCTACAATATGGGTATCAAATAAAAGGGCTTGCCAAGAATAACTAGAAAAAAAAATTATGTTACGTCACTCTTAATCCAATACGGCGGAACACCAAAAATGGCGGATAATTTTCTTTTATTCGTTCCTACAATATGGGTATCAAATGAAAGGGCTTGTTCTCAGCAAGCCTGTAGAGGTACTAAAAAGTTAAAAATGAAATTAAAGAAAAAAAAAACCATTTTAAAAACAAGCTTTTTTATACATTTAATACCGATGCCGACAGAGGAGAGGCAATCTGCGTGCACCTCGAACAAATTCAAAGTTCGACCAATCTACTTGTATGAGTACGCAATAAACTCATTGAGTATTGAGTGCTTTTGTATAAACGCGAAAGTTTTTAAGCATGGATACATACATACATACATACATATACATATGTCACGCCTTGTTCCCAATGGGGTAGGCAGAAACCACCTCTCTCCACTTGCTGCGATCTTATAGATAGATCTTATAGATATCTATCTATTATAGATATCTCTCTCCACTTGCTGCGATCTTATAGATATCTTATAGATATTATACACTTATAGATAGAAGTTTGTTACTCCTTTACGTAAAAACTACTAAATGGATTTTAATGAAACATTACAATAATATAGCTTATACATCACAATAACACATAGGCTGCAATTTATAAAGATACTAGCTGTGCCCGCGACTTTGTCCGCGTGCAATAGTTATTTTGAGTGCATATTTATTTTTGCAAACAACCACCTCAGCTGTTACCCGATCTTGACAACGCGACATATCCAAATTTGATTACCATAAAAACGATTCTAGTAAATTAACATTAAAAGATAGACATATACTGCCGCGGACATTTTTTTTTTTTTTATTGCTAAAGATGACAAACAAGCAGGCTGCCCACCTGATGGTAAGTGGTAACAGTCGCCTATAGTACATGTGGTTCCCACAAGATTCGCAGCAAATCTGCAAACCTCATAAGAACCACAGTGCACGTTGCCAATTTGTGACATAAGATGTAAAGTCACAGTACCCAGTAATTTCACTGCCTATCTTACCCTTCACACCGGAACACAGCAAAGCGAACCCTGCTGTTTGGCGGCGGAAATAGGTAAGACGGAGGTACCCATGCACACGACCCTGGTACAGAGTCTACCTCCTAGAAATTTAGATCATTTTTTTAGATCATTTTAAGAGGAATAATTCTTTCATACATATTTTTTTGGTATCTAGAACCGTTTTCGCAGCGCACGCAACGGAAGCCCTCAAAGATGAATAATTTTCCCCACTTTTTCCACATTTTCCATTATTTCCTCGCTCCTACTAGTCGCAGCGTGATGTTATGTAGCCCAAAGCCTTCCTCGATAAATGGGCTATTCAATAAAAAAAGAATTTTTCAATTCGAACCAGGAGTTCCAGAGATTAGCGCGTTCAAACAAACAAACAAACTCTTCGGCTTTATAATATTAGTATGAATATGATATGCAAATCTAAGCTACACGAAATATACCTATAATAGCTAGTATCATATATAAGTTTGTCAATTTGCTCCAAGAGATCAGTATGATTAGATATTTAATTGATGCCTACTAACTTTGAAAATTACCACGGGGCAATAATTAAAACAGATTTTAATTCACATAAAAACAAAATGTTTTCTAAGCATGTGATGTTATTTCTAGATTAAGGCGAACAAGGAAATAGCATGGCGCTCGGCTGGCAACTAGTTCTACCAGTTTGCATGTTCGGCGTCTTCGTGTTTTGGACGACAGGGTCAACTGGTAAGTCGCTTATTCACGCTCCAGAGTCCCCAGGATCCTACGGGATTCACGATATAAGGTTTCGTAATATGAATGTGTTAGAAAATCAAAATCAAAATCAAAATAATCTTTATTCAACATAGACCTTTACAGGCACTTATTGACGTCAACAGACAAAACAAAAAAAAGCTTAAAAAAAACAAAAACCTTGTCCGTACGTACGAATAAGGAAAAAAAAATATTGACTCGACACCTGTTCGGAAATTGGGAGAGCCTTCTCGAGAAGAACAGGCAAGAAACTCTGAAGGTCTATTTTTTATCTCCTCTTTTCAATGTTAATAATTATAATAATATAATATAAAAATACAATCTAGCATAAGATACAATCATACCTAATACAATTACAGTCGTATGTATGTTTACATACACATATAAAAATAATACAATATTATAAATAATGTTGTTACCAAACATGGCTCTATGAATAGTGTCCCTATTCCCAAATAGTGTGATCATTTAGATAGTCACTTACTTTATAATAACCTTTACTCATGAGTGTCTTTTTGATATGGATTTTAAATTTATATAAAGGCAAATCAATGACACTTTGCGGAAGTTGGTTAAACATAGATATACATTTCCCCAAGAACGAACAGCAAACGTACTGATGACCACTCGCTTGGTGATTGGTCGCCTATAGAACATATAGTCCTTGTCAGATTAACAGCATATCTGCCACACAATTGCCAAAATGTGACATAAGATGTGTCGCAGTACTCAGTCACTTTATTGTACCATCTTACAATTGACACCAGAACACAGCACACAACTATTTACCCACGTTATCTAGTATAGAGTCTGCCTTCGGAATTATAGAATGGTATGTTCGTACAACACAAGAATTTCTATCTAGAACTAGCACCCGACAGACTTCTTCCTGTCAAAAAAAATTGTAAAGTGGCAGTTTTTTGTTCCTACTTCTATACTAATATTATAAAGAGGAAAGATTTGTTTCTTTGTTTGTTTGTAATGAATAGGCTCCGAAACTACTGGACCGATTTCAAAAATTCTTTCACCTTTGGAAAGCTACATTTTCCCCGAGTAACATAGGCTACTTTTTATCCCGGAAAAATCTACAGATCCCACGGGATGCGTAATAAAGGCTTCGCTCAAAAACTACTGCACAGATTTTCATGCGGTTTTCATCAATAGATAGAGTGATTGTTGAGCAAGGTTCTGCGGTATTTTTTATCTCGGAAAAACGGATAGTCCCACGGGAAGCGCGATAAAACCTTCGCGCCATAAACCGACTTCCGCGCATATGTAGCCGTGGGCCTATAGACCCAATCCGGAAATCCACGCAGGCGAAGCCGCGGGCAGAAAGCTAGTATTTTATAATCAGGGCAAAAATTCTCCTGTACAGAACCGTCACTCTGATGGTAGGGCGATGTGAATAAAAAATAATTAAATAAAACATATATAAGCATTTAAAACTATTCAACTTCGGAACGTGACATTAAATCCTCCAACGATGTATTCTGTGCTCCAATGCACACACGCACACTGTTTTGATAGATATGATTGAATTTCAATTTTGTATAGCGTTAATAAAGCGCAAATTGACTTTTTGAAGTTAGGAACACACCTACATTGCTTAGACAACGGTGAGTGCTTGCAATATGAACTCTATACAATAACAGTAAAACTCAAATTGACTGTACGTTTTAGTTTATTCGTTTTTTTTTATTTTCGAAGAAACCATCCTTGAACTTCAACGAACATTTTAAAAATGAATTGGCCAAATTGGTGCAGGCGTTGTTGAGTTATGCGCTTACCAACACATTTTGTGATTAATTTTTATATATAAGATTATCTATATCTATACTAATATTAAAAGAGGAAAGATTTGTTTGTTTGTTTGTTTGTAATGAATAGGCTCCGAAACTACTGGACCGATTTCAAAAATTCTTTCACCTTTGGAAAGCTACATTATCCCCGAGTAACATAGGCTACTTTTTATCCCGGAAAAATCGACAGATCCCACGGGATGCGCAATAAAGGCTTCGCTCAAAAACTACTGCACAGATCTTCATGCGGTTTTCATCAATAGATAGAGTGATTCTTGAGCAAGGTTTTGCGGTATTTTTTATCTCGGAAAAACGGATAGTCCCACGGAAAGCGCGATAAAACCTTCGCGCCATAAACCGACTTCCGCGCATATGTAGCCGTGGGCAAAAGCTATGACCCTTAACCCTCTGTAGATCCAATCCCGAAATCCACGCAGGCGAAGCCGCGGGCAGAAAGCTAGTAATAAATATGTCGAGAGGTCTGTAGAGGGTATCTGTAGAGTGCCTCTCCTGAGGCGCGGTCCTCCCTGTCACTTCAAGCCAAAGGGTCAATAGGATCAACGGCTTAGGCTGAGTTTAGTAGGTAGGTCTGTCGGATCGAGCCGCCTAGATTCGCCATAACCACCGTGACACTACCGCTGCCGTGGTATCCATGGGGAAAAAAAATATGAAAGTTGTATTATTGTCATAATATGTATAACTAGCTTTCCGCCCGCGGCTTCGCCCGCGTTATATTCGAATTCCCCACAGGAAGGATATGTTTTCCGTCGGTAAAATTATCTTATTTCCTTCCTTGGGTCCTCGGGTTTTACGATTGGTATATACGGGCTGGTTACCCCGTATATACCAAACGTAAAACAACCCTTCAACCGTTTTCAACCCTTTACAGCCCTTTTCTGCTTTAAAAGGTAGCCTCTGTCCTGTCTCAGCCTCTAGACTATCTGATGTGTACCAAATTTTATTTAAATCGGTTCAGTAGTGTTAACAATATTTCCATACAACCTATTATCCCTCCTTTCAACCTTTTACAACCCTTTACAACCTTTTTTTGCATGAAAAAGTAGCCTATGTCCTTTCTCAGGCTCTAGACTATCTGTGTACCAAATTTCATTTAAATCGTTCAGTAGTTTTGGCGTGGAAGCGGAACAGACAGACAGACAGAGTTACTTTCGCATTTATAATATTAGTATGGATTAATGACAGCATTAATTTGAATAACAAAATGACTAGACATTTAACTTAGACTAGTAAGGAAAGAAATATATGTGGCAAATAAGAATACCAGTTGGCCTAACCTAGACGAACATACCTGGACCAAATAGGTATACTGAAGGAAGGTCAGGCCAAGAGTACCTGTAGCCGACGAGCGTGCATGAAAATATTAATGGAAGTCCAGGAAGCCAGGGAGGTATGTTTGGACCGTAGCAACTGGAAATCTGTGATCCTTGCCTACCCTAATGAGAATGAGAGGTAAATACATGTATGTATGTATGTAAAGTTCAAGCTTTAAAAATGACGTACTTTCCATTCAAACTTTCAACCCCTTACACAGTCCTTTTTTCGGATCAAAAAATACCTTATATCCTTAAACGGATTCTAGACTAAATCGGCTTAGAGTATGTTTGGCGTGAAAGCGTGACAGACATATATCTAATATATATAAATCTCATGTCACAATGTTGTGCTCAATGAACTCCTAAACTACTTAACCGATTATAATAAAATTCGCACACCATGTGCAGTTCGATCCAACTTGAGAGATAGGATAGTTTAAATCTCAAATTATCATCATCATCATCAATTTTAAAAATTCTTTCCCAATAGAAAGCCACATTATTGCGGAGTGTCATCATCATCATCATCATCATCATCATCAGCGGACGGCGCGCGATGGCTTCGGGTTTAATTCAGTTCGCTTTCGTGCTCGCTTCGGGGATTATTAATATTATGCCCAACGAAGTGGGCGCGGGTCAGCTAGTTACATATATATGACAAATGTGAGATATATAAACTTATTACTGAACAAAATAACAATAAACAATTCTAATTGGTAAAACTACATCATTTGGCAATTACCATACATCATTTAGACTCTTCTTGAAGATTAAAACTTATTTTCAAAGTTTTTGATTAGATATTAATTATGGGGGGTAAAAATAGGGGATAAAAGTGTTTTGACTAATACACCAATGAACCGATTTTAATGAAAATGTATATAGGAATAGCATGAGATATGCAGAAGGATTTAGGGACATTTTTACCACGGGAAAAATATTATTCCAGCAGGAAAAATACATAAAACAGCTGACCGGGTTTTTGATACAAATAAGAATAGCTGGATTCAGGGGGGAAGAAAGTAAGATACTTTTTAAGGAGAAAAAATTAATCTTTCCTTTTGAAAAGTCTGATATAACACGAGGTTATGTTTATATATAGTCTAGCTGACCCAGCCACGCGTTGCTGTGGTACCTACAGTAATTATGATGGCCGCAGATAAACATTGTTTGGCCTTGAGATTTATTTATGGCCATTGAATTTTATTTTATTATTTATAATATTAAAAAAACCTATTCAAACTGAACACTGCACAATAATAACACAGTACAAAGTATAATTATGAAAATGATTCACGAAATATTGTTATAATTAGAGATCGGATAATCGGATGCATATTTACCTAAAGTTAATTTTTGGCTCACAAATTACGGAAGCGGCTTTTTAAAATACATTTTGTTAAATAAAAATCCCGGGAAAATACGGGACTGCAAATTTAACGTAGTGATATTGTTTGTAAATTACCAAATTAGCACGTGGTATTTATTTTCAAAAGACCGAGACTCCGGGTTCATTTAGGTATACAACTATGCATACGTATTTACATGAAGTTTAGTTTCAGTTCCCCGTGCGATTTATGAATGTACGATTTATTACATGAAGAGTGTTATACGAAAGTAGTGAGCTAGTTTGATTAAAACAATAATCAATTAAATAATTGAATAAAAAAACAGAAATGGTGAAAAATTTTATTTAACAAAACAATAAAAAGCCGTTTCCATACTTTGTCTTAAACTAACGTTACGTAAATATGCATCCGATTATCCGATCTCTAGTTATAATATGATTATGTTGAGATGAACGAAAATTACATGACTTGGAGTCAACGTCATCTAGACGCTAAACCGCTATCTATTAGGAGTTAATAGAACTAACTGATAAATACACGCTAATGTTGTATAATAAATCTATTAGGAAAAACTAATTGATAAATATGCACTAATTTCGTATAATAAATATTTAATATGCAATAATATTAATATGAAAACTATCCTATATTTTAAGTTGGCCCAAATTTCATAAAATAAGTTTCATAAAAATCCGTTCAATATATAAGTATGAAAATACGTTTACTTTCTCCTCCACGTCGTGATGGCTTTACCATAATATATGAGTTTTAAGTGACTGATAGAAACATCAATTTAACACACAGAATTTTAAACAATGAAGCGCCTGTTCAATCCAACAGTCACTAGAAGACGCGACGTTTTAACATTTTGCTAACAACATTTACGCAGGGGCATTAGCTGCACTATACCGCTATAAATATCTTATTAACCCATCGATTTTAATAAAAATAATATAAAACAATTATAGAATTATCTCTTATTTCATTGGTTAGTTGATGATCGTTTAATAAACCGGGAATGAAATTTAAGTCACACATTTTCACCGCCTTGTAACAATAACATTTCTGCACACTGAGAACGCCTTTGGCATTACACCAACTATTTCGACAATTATTTTAATTTTTTATGTACTTTGATATTTAAATAAACAAATATTTGAAACACTGCCTACCTATTAACACTTAGAGAAACTCAATCTGTTAAGCAGACTCCATAGACGAGTGAATGAGACGTTAACCTTTGGGTCGGGACGCAAAAGACTGGTCGTAAGCGACTGCAGTTCACAGAACCTGCACGAAGATTTTCTCTTATTTAACTTCAGGTCAATTCATCCCCAACCTGAACAACGCGTGCTACTCGTGCCTATGTCACGTGTCGACAATGTGTGACATGTCGCACGGCTGCACGGCGGGCTACTGCGGGCCCTACAACATCTCCAGGGTATATTGGGTGGACGCCGGCATGGTCACCTTGCCTGACGACGATCCTGAGAGGAATCATGGTGAGTCCAACATACTAAATACTCGGTACGACAGGGCGTCTTGTCACGCTGCAGGACTTGCTATCAGTAAAATAAAAATGATGATAACAAAAATTCTTTGAAAACAATCTTTTATTTAAATGCGCAAAAAATAAAATAATAAACCTTTACACCAGTGATTGTGGTCCAAAGTGGTCTATATCTTTTTTTTATATAGGATAGGGCAGCAAACGAGCAAACGGATTGTATTAGCTGATAATATTTTGTTTGTCTGTCCACAGTTCTTCAGGGATCTTATTATTTAAGGCTAGAGAGGGGCCCATAACCTGTATTAGCTGATAATATGTTTATTTATAAACTTGGTAACAAGGAGTGACAGTTGCTAAGATTAAGTAATTTAAAATGATTGAATATAATGGCCAGTAACAGAATGTTTATGGTACTACAAATACATGCAGGTGTAACACGGATGACCTGATGGTAAGCGACAACCGTTGCCCATGGACACCCTCAACACCAGAGGAGTCACAGATGCGTTGCCGGCCTTTTAAAAGGGGGGAAGGGGGGGGTGGGTTGTGCCTCCGTTACCCTCACTCACTCGGCGAAACACAGCGCAAGCGCTATTTTACGCCGGTTTTCTGTGAGGCCGTGATATCACTCTGGTCGAGCCGGCCCAATTCGTGCCGAAGCATGGCTCCCCCACGGTAATCGACCCCTAGGGATCTATGACAACCTACAAGGGATCTACGTCAGCGAAACAAAAATTTGTGGGTCATGAAATGAAGAAAACATACACTGCCCAAATAACATTTTAAACTGTATAAACGCTGTACAATGAAAAATTTCAAGAGTTTAGGCCGTACAAATGGCTGAGTTAGGACTGTATGGACTGGAACAGTCGATATATCCGCAAAAAGGGCCCCAAATTATACAACACAAAGTGTAGAACTACATATAACTATGTATAACAGCTGTGAAATAGCGCAATATCTGATTAGGCAAATAATTTGATACCAATATACAGATACTGTGCGCAAATCTTAAGTAAGTAGTTGTTTTATTCTTATATACAGCTACAGGCTTGCGAACGTCTGAATATAAGTCTAAAATTATGTTAAATCCTTCCATACTGAACTTAATTCATTGAATCATTGACAAGCGGCGACATCTATACTAATATAATAAAGCTGAAGAGTTTGTTGTTTGAACGCAGCTAATCTCCGAAATACTGGTGCGATTTGAATAATTCTTTTGTTGGATGTCCATTATCGAGGAATATAGGCTAAATACATTACGCTATACCAATAGGAGCACAGAGCTAAAGTGTCGTTATTCAGAATTCTTTGCGTCTGCGAAAACGGTTCAAGATCAAAAAATATGTATGAATTATTCCTCTATACATGATCTAAGTGCACGGCAATGTCTATCGTTAGTCACAATGATATGGTACAAAGTCGAAATAATTTGTTTAAGTTGTATCAACATTAATATTAATCTTTATTCAAATATAAATATAAATATGTTGTTGGTTAACCATCTCGGAAGTCATTCCAGACGAAGTCGCGGGCAGCTAGTAATAAATATCTGTTGAATTGTGAAGTGATCAAATACGAGTTACAGGCGGTCCTCGACTTACGTCGTTTCGATTTACGTCGTTTCAAGTTACGTCGAACAATGTTTTGACACTATTCCTCAAGCATACGTCATTTGTTTCGATTTCCGGCATATCGGAGAATTCACTTGTCTTGCCTGCCATGAAAATTTTTGAAGAAAATGATCCTAATTTTGAGAGAAGTTTTAACGTTAATAACAAAATTTGTGCAACCTATCACTGTTACCAAGATCTGTATGATAGCAAGAAGAAAGAAGCCAAGCAATCTAGAATTGATAGTTTCTTTAAGCCAAAAGTTTAATTTATTATTTATCATTACATATGTATAAGTTTTATAATTATTATTAAAATTAATAACACACAAATACTACCAAAAAGAACTAGCAATTTCATAAGTGCATAATATATAATTATTTTAAGAACTTACTTTTAATAATAAAGTACGTCCTTTGTTATAAATGCAGTTTTTTTTATTATTTCGAGTCCATGTGGAACCTAACCCTTGAGTTTTACATGTAAACATATGAAAAAATATGTCTCGACTTACGTCGTTTCGATTTACGTCGCGTATTTCGAGAACCTAACATGCCGTAAGAAAGAGGACTGCCTGTATTATTTTGCTTTGCATAACTAATTTCCTGGTCATTATTTTGCTTGCGGCTGCTACTTTTTCGTGATTATACCAATATTAAGCCAAAAACTCACGCGCTCTCGAAATCTATACTAATCTATACTAATATAATAAAGCTGAAGAGTTTGTTTGTTTGTTTGAACGCGCTAATCTCCGAAACTACTGGTGCGATTTGAATAATTCTTTTTTTGTTGGATAGTCCATTTATCGAGGAAGGCTATAGGCTAATCTATACTAATATAATAAAGCTGAAGAGTTTGTTTGTTTGTTTGAACGCGCTAATCTCCGAAACTACTGGTGCGATTTGAATAATTCTTTTTTTGTTGGATAGTCCATTTATCGAGGAAGGCTATAGGCTAAATAACATTACGCTATGACCAATAGGAGCAAAGACAGAGCGGTAAATGTGTAAAAAACGGGGAAAATTATTCATTTTTGAAGGCTTTCTTTGCGTGCGCTGCGAAAACGGTTCAAGATACACAAAAAATATGTATGAAAGAATTATTCCTCTATACATGATCTAAAAAAAAGTCCGCGACGGCATATGTCTATCTTTTAAGGTTTAGTCACAATGACCGTTTTTATGGTACCAAATTTGGTCGAAATAATTTGTTTAAGTTGTATCAACATAATAATACTAAAAATTCTGCGGAAACTCGACCATTCCGAAAATCCCGCAAGAACGGGAACTATGTGGGAAAAACCAAAAATCTGCCGGAAGTCACTATTCCACGCGGACGAAGTCGCGGGCAAAAGCTAGTCTATACTAATATAATAAAGCTGAAGAGTTTGTTTGTTTGTTTGAACGCGCTAATCTCCGAAACTACTGGTGCGATTTGAATAATTCTTTTTTTGTTGGATAGTCCATTTATCGAGGAAGGCTATAGGCTAAATAACATTACGCTATGACCAATAGGAGCAAAGACAGAGCGGTAAATGTGTAAAAAACGGGGATAATTATTCATTTTTGAAGGCTTTCTTTGCGTGCGCTGCGAAAACGGTTCAAGATACACAAAAAATATGTATGAAAGAATTATTCCTCTATACATGATCTAAAAAAAAGTCCGCGACGGCATATGTCTATCTTTTAAGGTTTAGTCACAATGACCGTTTTTATGGTACCAAATTTGGTCGAAATAATTTGTTTAAGTTGTATCAACATAATAATACTAAAAATTCTGCGGAAACTCGACCATTCCGAAAATCCCGCAAGAACGGGAACTATGTGGGAAAAACCAAAAATCTGCCGGAAGTCACTATTCCACGCGGACGAAGTCGCGGGCAAAAGCTAGTAATAGATATTAATGAAATTTTTTGTGTTACACGAACCGTGTAACCTAACATGAGACTAATTTTATAAGACCGCAGGGCATTTTTATTGACAACAAATTAATTTCGTTGTGTTTTCAGGTGAAAGTCTATGTAAATATAGCCGTAATTTTCAATAACAAATATTATATATTTTTTTTTTTTATTGCTAAAGTTGACAAACAAGCAGGCTGCCCACCTGATGGTAAGTGGTAACAGTCGCCTATAGTACATGTGGTTCCCACGAGATTCGCAGCAAATCTGCAAACCTCATAAGAACCACAGTGTACGTTGCCAACTTGTGACATAAGATGTAAAGTCACAGTACCCAGTAATTTCACTGCCTATCTTACCCTTCACGCCGGAACACAGCAAAGCGAACCCTGCTGTTTGGCGGCGGAAATAGGTAAGACGGAGGTACCCATGCAGACGACCCTGGTACAGAGTCTACCTCCTAGATATATTAATAAAATATGGTATCAAATTATTTGCTTAATCAGATATTAGATATATTAATTTTGGTAGCATGATTTTTAGGTTATGGTCTAATGGCATCTTTAATTATGCAGCTGTTGCTCTTCTAGTACACTATTATGAAGCTTTTGGCATAAGTTATGTTTGTACAACAGCCTTTTTTTTTTTATTTTTTTTTTGTTCCTCTGAGGAAAATGCATTAAATTGCATACCCCGGCTGTGGCGAGCCGGCGGTTATGTGGGGCTCTCCTCCCCAGAAGGGGGAGGCCTACCAACTAAAAACCTCAGGGATGGCCTTCCTCAGGCATGTAGGGAGCCCCCGGGAACATCAAGCCACTTCCGGGAACCCCCAGCCTCCGCTCCCCTGCCTAGAGGGGAGCCCTCCTCGGGGGAGGCTACACTACCTCCCCCGGTCTCCTCCACCGTTGTACAACAGCCTAAATAGTAACTTTTGCTGTACATTAGAATTTATTTACTGTAGTAGGTGCTTAATAGAATAAGTTAAGTGAATATTATTGCAATTTAGGGCTCAATTGAAAGTAAAAAGACCGATACTGTATATATAATTTATATTTATTTCCGCAATAGGCATCTACAGTTAAATTAATAAATGAACTGTACTAGGTACCTGTTTACTAAGTCATGCTAATTTGAAATAAAGCAAAAACAAATCACTATGCAAAACGGACATTTTGATACGCCATTTTTTACTTAGAAATTTAAATATTCGGTAAGCTGCATAACTATGTATTGAAACACTATAACCGGTATAATGGTCTACTGTAACTCCAAAAACTGTACTAAAGACAAACATTTTCGCAAATCACGATAGCTTTAAAATAAAGTAAGACTAAACCATTATTCAGCAGACAACACTGTATGACCCTCTTGTACAGAAATTAGCTTTTTAAGGGTGCTTATTTTTGGTAAATTCGTACTATCTCCTTTTACAAAACTGCTTTCCATAGTGTGATTCACGTGCGATTTCAATAAAATTTAACTTACGTATTTATAACGTTCTCTTACATTAATAAAAGCAACGTACAAACTTCTTTTTTTATTGTTTTGCGGCTTTATACGTACTATGATTCATAATGACATTGACACGCATAAGTTTACAGTACCTTATGACGTCACGACATGGCGGCCTATGTGTCGCTCTTGTTTTACGTATAGATTAAAAAAGTGTATAATTTGAAACTAATTTTTATATATTTTATGTACTTAAACATGATGGTTCCGACTATTTAATGCATAAGCTATCATAGTTAGATGCTTTTAGATCTTTTCTAATATAGAGGGAAGTACCCAATTCACGTTTGTCTTGTCTCCCTCTGTTTACAAGAAGACTTTCAGTATCTTCTTTTCTTTTTGCCCTCAAGAAGTTTCATTGGTAAGAGAAATTGAGGGTCTTCATCATAATCACTATTCGAATCAGAAGAAAACATTAAGTCACCGTCATAACAGAAAGCATCACGACACGACACGACACATTAATAATATTTTATTTTAATATTTGGTTCCAGCTTGGGAAGATTGTGCGCGCAGTTTTCCATGTGCTAAGAGAATCATTCTGGGCTATTTGCAGAAGTTCGCTAAAGTAAGCATACGTACTAGTTCATATTTATATAAAATTTTCAAATTCACCATTTAAACACGAGAAAAAGAAATAAACTTTCTATTCCAAGGTTCAGGCTTCAAAGAACTAGAGGTTCGTTCATGGGGAAATGTAACTTTCTACAATACACTTCTAGGAAGTACTACTGCTTTGCCTTGTAATAAATTAATTTACTTGTTAAAAATATTGTAATAAAAAGGGTCAACAGTTTTGTTCAATAATGGAAATGCATAAATTAAATTTTTATGATATACTAGCGGACCCGACAGACTTCGTCCTGTCAAAAAGATTTGTACAGTGGCAGTTTTTTGTTCCTAATTATTTTATAGATAATGTCGCATAGCCAACCAAATCGCAAAAAAGTCTAAATGACCTATTGCATTTTGTGGCTATTCAATTTTGGAACGTGACATTAAATCCTCCAACGATGTATTCTGTGCTCCAACGCACGCACGCACACTGTTTTGATAGATATGATTGAATTTCAACTATATGTAGCGTTAATAAAGCGCAAATTGACTCTTTGATGTTAGGAACACACCTTCATTGCTTAGACAACAGTGAGTGCTTGCAATATGAACTTTATACAATAACAATAAAGCTCAATTCGACTGTACGTTTTAGTTAGAAAACGTTTGCATGGGAAAATAAAAGGGCTGTTTTTAGGGTATTTCCAATAATTATTCAAATTTTCCTCATTGTAAAAACCCACCTTGAACTTCAACGAACATTAACAAAAAAGAATTGGCCAAATTGGTCCAGGCGTTGTTGAGTTATGAGCTTACCAACACATTTTGCGATTCATTTTTATATATAAGATTATTAAATGCATTTTGTATTTTTTTTTTTGTAAAATTTTTATTCTAGTCTATACTTATAATAAATCTGTAGAGATCAATTCTGTACATGAAATGTATTTCCAAAATAACTATCAGGGGGTGATTAGGGATCGATATTGATGCCAAAAATGCAATCAGTAAATTTTTTGTCTGTCTGTATAACCGTTATAGAAACAAAAACTATTCGACGGATTTTAACGAAACTTGGTACAATTATTTTTCATACTCCTGAGCTGGTTTATAGTGTACTTTTCATCGCGCTACAATCAATAGGAGCAGAGCGGTGAAGGGAAATGTTGGGAAAACGGGAGAAGTTACTCCATTTTTACGGTTCCGTAGCCTAATGGAAGAAAACAGAACCCTTATAGATTCGTCATGTCTGTCTATCCGTCTGTCCGTCCGTATATCACAGCCATTTTTTTTCCGAAACTTAAGAGCTATACTGTTGAAACTTGGTAGATAGATGTATTCTGTGAATCGCATTAAGATTTTAATGCAAAAATACTACTAATAAATATTGGGGCCTCCCCATACTTAGAAGTGAAATTCAATTTTTTTTTATTGATCAAACACATACGTGAGGGGTATCTATGGATAGGTCTTCAAAAATGATATCGAGGTTTCTGATATATATTTTTCTAAACCGAATAGTTTGCGTGACAGACGCTTCAAAAGTGGAAAAAAGTTGGTCCCCCCCCCCTCTCTCTAAAATAAGAAAATGAAAAATCTAAAAAAAATCATATGATGTACATTACTATAAAAACTACCAACGAAAATTGTTTTCAACGAGATCTAGTAAATAGTTTTTTTTAATACCTCGTAAATCGTAAACCGCTTCCTTTAATTTCATAAATCAATGGTACGGAATCCTTTGCGCGTGAGTACGACACGCACTTGGCCAGTTTTTTAAGCTTTATTTGTCCATGTGAGATCGACGACGAGGGAGGCGAAGTTTTTTTTTTTTAAAAATGCCTATGTTTAATAAAGACTATTTTGATTTTGATTTCAGGACTGCAACGGCGACGGCGTCACCAATTGCTTCGACTACATGATGATCAACGGGAATGGGGGGTACGGGTGCACCGCCCCCCTCAACAGGTCCGTCAACGGACGCCGTTGGCTCAAGCGCTACGAGGACTGCCGACTTTAGCCAGCTCTCCAGCCGGTCCACTGCACCAAAGTTGAACAGAGAAACTGTTATTTTTGCTTGGGAATACTTAAGTTTCATTTTAAACTTCGTGTTATTTCTGCTAATAAAATTATACATTATCATAATCATTATATTTATTATTATACTATTACTAACTAGTGCCCGCGACTTCCTCTGCACAGGATAATTCACTATAATGGCTTACACATAGGACAACCTATAAGTGTCTACGTCAGTGCAAAAAAAATATTTGGAGGTCCATGAAATGAAAACGGGGGTCCACGATAATGGCTCTCAACATACACTGATAGTACCTACTTACTTACATTATACTATATCTCCTATATATATAAAGCTCGATTACCACTCACTGACTCACTCACTGACTGATCAGGGTTGTTTTTAGGGTGTTTAGAGGGTGTTTTGAGTGTTTTGATGTTGAGGTGGATTTTTTTAGATTTTTTAGTTCACAGAATGGGATAAAGGGATTTTTGCCAAACCAACATGGCGGCCCGCGAGAAATGTCAACTTTTTCAAATCGGCTCCGTTTTCAACGGCGTTTGGTGGGGGTGTTCCTCGCTGTGACTGGCATGCAATGCGGCTGTCAAACTGAGAAAAAACAAAATGGCGCCGCCGCCATCTTGGACTGAAAAACCCGTTTCGACCCGTGTTTGCGACCGTCGACCGGCGCGGTTTTTGTTTTTTCCCGGGATTTTCTTTCTTCCTTTGGTCGAGACTGTCCTCGACTTTCGGGAAATTTGCGGCGCGCTGCAATAGACAATATGGCGGCGGCGCCGGCGCCGGTGGGAGAAAATTTCTACCGTTTTTGGTAGTTTTTCCCCTAGGGGCCCCGAAAGGCGAAAATCGAAATAACGACTTTCGGATTTTTTCCATACCACGAGCCTATAGGCCGGCGGGGCCTCTATGACTTTCTGGTATTTTCATTTTTCTCCACTGGCAACACTGGCCTCCACGGAGGTTGGAAACTTTTCGCAGACCGAATTTGACCCGAATTGATCTCCCAGATCGGGGTGCGCTGGAGTCGCGGGACAAACGTCATCCCACCCCGTATACGGTGCAGATATTGGGAAAAATCCGAAACTCTGACATTTCAAGATGGCGGCGCCGCCGGCGGCCATTTTGTAAAAAGTTGCAATTTGGAAAATATTAAATCGCGGTTTTCGCGGGGTTGCCGGCGTTTTTCGACTGACAACCCCGGGTGACCTTTCGTAGAGCTCGGTGAGCCGCATCGAATGGTGGGGTAATTTACCCCGATTTAGTAGTAATTTCCCAGATTTTGGGGAAAACGTAAATCACGTGATTTTCAATTTTTTTTCAAATGGCCGGCTCGATCGGGCCTCGCTGATCATTTTTACCACCATTTTGGGCCAGATATATGGCAACACTGGGCGCTGTGGCAGATTTCGGTTTCGGCGACTTTGTGAATTTTTTGACGCGAGCCGATGACAGTTGCGCGCCCGCAGTTACCGCCAATCGGTGAGCGGTTTAGTCTACTACACTGGAAAAAATTGACATTTGACATTTTCAAGATGGCGCCGGCGCTGGCGGCCATTTTGTAATGGTAAATATTTTTTTTTGTTATATTCTTGCGGGTTTCAATCCTGGTACGGTGATATGGGTATCGAATGAAAGAATTTTTTCAGCGCTATCGACGCCTATTAGTAACAACGTAAAAAAAACCAATATGGCCGCCGGTCCAAAAAGGCCGAGTATCATTTGTATTGTAATCCCTACAATATGGGTATCAAATGAAAGGGTTTTGAGTGTCTAATACAGCCACGTTAGAGACATTGAAAAAAATTCAAAATGGCCGCCGCTCTCAAAATGGCGGACCGCTTTTGTTTTCCGACCCAAGCTTTATGGGTATCAAATGAAAGGCCTTGACGAGCAGAATACGACGCCTTTAGTGACGTTTCTAAAATTTCAATATGGCCGCCGATCCAACATGGCGACTGACATTTTTTTGCGATTTTCACTGTATGGGTATCAAATGAAAGGATTTTAAGAGTAGAACGGATCCAAATGTAATTTATAGTAAAATGACAATTTCTTTTTTTTTTTTACTTACCTCGATATGCTTTTGTACCGCTTCGCAACTGTACAAGATTTTATTTGAAAATCTCAATAGTAGCAACGCCACCGCCGCACTCACGCGACCAACAGCGCCGTGAGTTTTTCATTTTGTTTACAACTGCACACGCTTTTTTAGTTTGTTTTGACTTACATGGAGACAAATTTTCACCAATTTTCGACCGACCGCCAATTTTTTTTTTTCAGTAGTGGGATAAACCACACCACCGCGAGGTGCGCGCACCTCGCGGCACTCAAGCGACCAGACTCACCGTGAGCTTCTTAGTGTTTTTGCAACCGTATACGGTTTTGTAGTTTCATGTGAAATAAGTGAAGACAAGTTTTACCCAATTGACATTGATTGAGACAATGAAAAAAAAATTCAAAATGGCTGCTGTTCTCAAAATGGCGGACCGCTTTTGTTTTCCAACCCAGGCTTCATGGGTATCAAATGAAAGGTCTTGACGAGTAGAACACAACACCGTGAGTGGCGTTTCGAAAATTTCAATGTGGCCGCCGATCCAACATGGCGACTGACATTTTTTTGCGCTTTTCGCTATATGGGTATCAAATGTATGATACGACTTTAAGAGTAGAACGGACCCAAATGTGATTTATAGTAAAATGACAACGTTTTTTTTTGTACTTACCTCGATATGGTTTTGTACTGCTTCGCAACTGTACAAGATTTTATTTGAAAAATCACCAAAAACACCGTGTGCTTCTCAGTGTATTTTTAACTGTACAAATTTTTTGACATTTGACATTTTCAAGATGGCGGCGGCGCTGGCGGCCATTTCGTAATGGTTAATATCCTGTTTTTGCTATATTCTCGCGGTTTTCAATCCCGATACGGTGATATGGGTATCGAATGAAAGGATTTTTTCAGCGCTATCGAAGCCTATTAGTAGCAACATTAAAAAAACCAATATGGCCGCCGGTCCAAAAAGGCCGAGTATCATTTGTATTGTAATCCCTACAATATGGGTATCAAATGAAAGGGTTTTAAGTGTCTAATACAGCCACGTAAGAGATATTAATAAAAATATCAAAATGGCCGCCGCTCTCAAAATGGCGGACCGCTTTTGTTTTCCAACCCAGGCTTCATGGGTATCAAATGAAAGGGTTTTGAGTGTCTAATACAGCCACGTTAGAGACATTGAAAAAAATTCAAAATGGCCGCCGCTCTCAAAATGGCGGACCGCTTTTGTTTTCCAACCCATGCTTCATGGGTATCAAATGAAAGGTCTTGACGAGTAGAACACAACACCGTGAGTGACGTTTCGAAAATTTCAACATGGCCGCCGATCCAACATGGCGACTGACATTTTTTTGCGCTTTTCACTATATGGGTATCAAATGAAAGGGTTTTAAGAGTAGAACGGATCTACTATACTATATGCTTTTGCGCCGCTTTGCAAGAGTACAAAATTTTATTTCAAAAACGCAATAGCGAGCAGCGCCACCGCGAGGTGCGTGCACCTCGCGGCACTCACGCGACCACCAGCGCCGCGAGTTTTTCAGTGTGTTTACAATTGCACGCGGTTTTCCAGTTTGTTTTGACTTAAATGGAGACAAATTTTCACCAATTTTTCCCGACGGCCAAATTTTTTTTCAGTAGTGTGATAGACCACACCACCGCGAGGTGCGCGCACCTCGCGGCACTCACGCGACTACAATCGACGTGAGCTTCTTAGTGTATTTTAAACTGCACACGCTTTTTCAGTTTGTTTTGATTTTAGTGGAGACAATTTTTCACTAATTTTCGACCTACCGGCAATTTTTTTTTTTTCAGTAGTGGGAAGGACCACACCACCACGAGGTCCGCGCACCTCGCGGCACTCACGCGACTACAGTCGACGTGAGCTTCTTAGTGTATTTTAAACTGCACACGCTTTTTCAGTTTGTTTTGACTTAAATGGAAACAATTTTTCACCAATTTTCGACCGACCGCCAATTTTTATTTTTCAGTAGTGGGATAGACCACACCACCGCGAGGTGCGTGCACCTCGCGGCACCCAGGCGACCACAATCACCGTGAGCTTCTTAGTGTATTTTAAACTGCACACGCTTTTTCTGTTTGTTTGACTTAAATGAAGACAATTTTTCACAAATTTTCGACCGACCGCCAATTTATTTTTTTCAGTAGTGGGAAAGACCACACCTCCGCGAGGTCCGCGCACCTCGCGGCACTCACGCGACTACAGTCGACGTGAGCTTCTTAGTGTATTTTAAACTGCACACGCTTTTTCAGTTTGTTTTGACTTAAATGGAAACAATTTTTCACCAATTTTCGACCGACCGCCAATTTTTATTTTTCAGTAGTGGGATAGACCACACCACCGCAACGCCACCGCCGCACTCACGCGACCAACAGCGCCGTGAGTTTTTCATTGTGTTTACAACTGCACACGCTTTTTTAGTTTGTTTTGACTTAAATGGAGACAAATTTTCACCAATTTTCGACCGACCGCCAATTTTTTTTTTTCAGTAGTGGGATAAACCACACCACCGCGAGGTGCGCGCACCTCGCGGCACTCAAGCGACCACAATCACCGTGAGCTTCTTAGTGTATTTACAACCGTACACAATTTTGTACTTCATTTGATTTTTGTGACAAAAAAGACGACATTTTCACACCATATTTGACAGACCACAGTTTTTGTCAAAGCCAGCCCGGATGGACCACCCCACCGCGGGGTGCTTGCACCCCGCGGCAAGCAAGCGACGTCTAGTCTAATAATATAAAGACATAAAATTATTTATAAAAGTACCTATGAAGTAAAAAAAATGTTATACATATATATATGTTTTTAAATTTTTATAAGTTCTAGGATGTGGGCACCTACCGACTAAATTCAGCCTGAGCCTTTGGTCCTAAAGACCCTACTGGCTTATATTGACGGGAGCCGCACCTCAGGAGAGGCACGGTTAGCGTTGCCCCATGGTGAGGGCATAGGCGCTAGAAGAGGCTTGGTTCACCAAAGTGGGACCGGCCTGTATTGACAGAGAACCTACTCGTGGCTAAGCAGAAGGCTGCCGATCAAGGGGTGACGAGGGAGGCGACGGCTCAGACGCCGCCGCTTGCAGGTCTGGAAGGTCCTGCATTAATTGATTAAGGGAGTCGCTAAGGACACGCTCCGGTCCACATAACCTCTGCTGAATATTGACTGTAAACGAGTGGGGTTGAACCACTCGTTGTACAACACACGAAATGAAAGCTCAGAAATAGTGAATTCGGTAATTGGTTTTCTATTGTTTCAAAAATTCGTCCCCAGGCTCATAAAAGGGGCCCAAAAGCGCTAGAAGAGGCGTGGGAAGCCAAAGTGGCGCCGTCATTATCATGAAGGAACCTAGTCATGGCGATGCTGAAGGCTGCCGAACTAAGGGATCATGGAGGAGTTGGCGGCGCAGATGCCGCCGGCAGCGCAGATGCTGCCTGCAGGGACAGAAGGTCGGCTGTCAGGTGACGAGGGCGAGACACGAGTATGTTTGGATCAAGTAAAACGCAGTGATCTCTGCCTACCCGCAAGGGAAAGAAGCGTAGATAATACTGTTGAAAACCTGCCTGTCCAGCCTGAGAGGCACGAGGTAGAATGTAGGTTTTGGTTTCCCTCATCGAATCTAGTAAACTAGGGTGTGTGAATTCTATGACAAGCGAACTGAAAATCGTTGAATATTCAAGGGGCGTCCTGTACATTTAATGAACGCGGAGCCACGCGGCCACTTCAGCCGCAGACGCCATGTTGTTTGTTTTAGTTACGCCGCAGAAACAACAACTGCTTAGCGCCATCGTTCTTTTAAACTTTATTTGCAATTTTTATGTAGATATGTAAGGTCGATTAAAATAGACATGAACAGAAGGGAATTAAATAACTTTTATATGATGTTTCAGCAACGTGCCAGTGTGTATTTATCTGCACCCATATATATCTTAATATATATATTTCTTGTGTGCGTGTGTATGTGACTGAACTCCTCCTAAACGACTGGACCAATTTTGATGAAATTTTTTGTGTGTATTCCAGGGGGCTTGAGAATGGTTTAAATTCACAATACGGTCATATAGATATTGTTTTTCAGCTAAATTATTTATTTAAAAACATTTGAGACAACGTGAGACAACGTGACATTTGAGACATTTGACATTTGAGACATTTGACAGGACAACGTCTGTTGGGCCAGCTAGTACTTATTATAATAAATTTTATTTTACAACGCTTTCTGTAGCTCATAAAACAACTCCTCGGGGCAAAGCCGTCTCTCATCAAACAGACTTTTAATCCGCGATAATGATAACACACAAACAAGGTAGCTATCGCACTAGCGCGTCGAATCGCTGTGCCGTTCAAATTAAGCCAATTCGTATAATTCTTTTTTCCTCCTCCATTCAAGCCGTAGGGTTCTTATGGCCAAGGCTAAGGCTGAGTTTAGTCGGTAGGTCACGTGGTCAGACCGCTCTGGCCGTGTGGATTCTCAGCCACAAAGTAAGAAGTAAGTAAATAGCCGGGAAATAAAGATTTCGTAAAATAAATATAGTGCATATTGAACTGTGGCATTTAAAAAATAATAATTAAAAACAAAATGTTTTAATGCACGCAATTCTCACCAATCACCATAGAGCTGTAATTTTGAATAACATAATAAGAAAAAGTAGAAGAAGCAAACATAAACTTGGCAAACCGACTTTTTCCGAAAATACGAAATGCGAATCCATATGTCATGGATGCGTATTTCTTATCCATACTAATATTATAAATGCGAAAGTAACTCTGTCTGTCTGTTCCGCTTTCACACCAAAACTACTGAACCGATTTAAATGAAAATTGGTACACAGATAGTCTAGAGCCTGAGAAAGCACATAGGCTACTTTTTCATGTAAAAAAGGTTGTAAAGGGTTGTAAAAGGTTGAAAGGAGGGATAATAGGTTGTATGGAAATATTGTTAAAACTACTGAACCGATTTAAATGAAATTTGGTACACAGATAGTCTAAGGCCCGAGAAAGGACATAAGATAATTTTACCGACGGAAAACATATCCTTCATGTGGGAAATTCGAATGTAACGCGGGCGAAGCCGCGGGCGGAAAGCTAGTGTAATAATAATTCTAAACGAGTCGCTTTGGTCGCCATCTTTGCCAATTTCCATACATTGTCGTTAGAAGCGTCGATGTTACTTTGTCTAGGGTCCAGAGAACTTCCAACTTTGTATCGGGCCGGAGGACCAATCCAGACGACTTACAATTACTAGTATCCCGAAGTCCCGAAACAATATTTCGGGACTTCGCGATTGAGTTTTGTCATTGCCGAACAAACCTTACTGCTGTTTTTGTTTACAGATTTGTAGCTACGATTGTAGTATTTAATTTAAGTTGGTGTAATACAAATTATTTATTAGTGAAACAAAGTTTTTGTTCATGACAAATCAAATTAAGTTATATCGTTCGGGTTTATAACTTAGCGCCTGCTATTTTTTGGTAAGCAAATTGGTCGTGCAGCAATTAATTGATATTACTCTTCTTGCAGGATTAATAGGATTTATCTCTAATCATATAGTAAAAATAAGTTCAGTTTTATTGTTATCGTTATATAATGGCAAATAAACAGTTTGGCCTTCTGGTAATTGCTTACAGTCACCTATAGTACATGTGGTTCCTGTGTTTTTTCATAAAATTACAATGTACATAAACTTGTTGTACCTTTAAGCCAGTCATTAAAGTCTAAAACCCGTAAGTAGTAACTTGCTGAAATTTAAAGAAGGTAAAATAACTTACCGAGTGATTTTGCGGCGTCTGGGGTGTACGGTAAGGGTTGAAAAGGGGTGAAAAGCTGGTCGTTTGGTCATTTACCAAAGCTTTAGGCTGATTTGTCGGTAGGACACGTCAGTCGGCCCGCTGCATAGTTCCCTCAGGTTGCAACTGAAAATCAGCGATTTGCTTATGTCTGATGAGGAAATATTGAAGTTGAGTTATGGCCTTTTTGAGTTGCTGTAGCACACACAATATAGTAGTAAAAAAAAGTCCTGACCAAATAAAAATGGCGTAGTTTTCTAATTTTTGTTATGTACTATTAACTTTTTTTTATTTTGTTATATATGTTCTTTATAAACGTAAAATTAAACATAAAAGTTAATTAATAGATAGACATACCTCATTTCCGATCTTACAATAGATTTCTATTAAATTAATAAAATATATCATACATTTTATTCAGTCAGTTTTAATAGAAATAAAAAACGATAAAAAAATACAAAAAAGTGTGCACTGCCCGGGAATCGAACCCGGGTCGCAAGAATGGGAATCTTGCATGATACCACTACACCAGCAGTGCTTGCGAAGCAGAGGCGAAAAAGTGAAAATAAAGAAAATGGTAAATGTTTTACCATATCAATTATTTAAAAGAGACGAGTTTCTGAAAGCTTAATTTTTATACTGTACTAGCTTTCCGCTCCCAGCTTTGCCCGCGTTATATGGGATTTTCCAAATAATAGATTTATTTACCCGCGGTGAAAATTATCTTATGTTCTTCCACATTCTCATATCAAACTGCATCGAAACCCGGTCAGCAGTTTTTGAAAGATTTTCTCCCAGGAAAAGTATATTATTGCAAAATATGTCCCTATATCCTTCCCCGGGTGTTTGCAATGCAAACTTACACCGAAAATTGGTTTGAACGAGATCTAGTACGTAGCTTTATTTAATACGTTTTTTTTTTTTGCTCAAGAGAGGATGCGGCGAATCCTCATGGATACCAACGCAACAGGCAAGCAGGGATGCGTTGATTATGTTGGACTCCTGGTACCGTCGAGGCGGCTCGACCACACAGACCTACCGACTAAACTCAGCCTAGCCTTGGCCCTAATGGCCCTACGGCTTGAATGGAATGGTTGGCGCACCCTCAGGAGAGGGCACGTCAGCGCTGCCCTCCGAAGAGGACATATGCGCGAAAGAAGGCTCTGTACCCCAAAGTGGGTCCGGCCTTGAAATGATGGGGCCTACTCGTAGATGTGCAGCAAGCTGCGAAGTATGGACTAAGTAAGGGATGGCGGCGCAGATGCCGCCTCTCGCAAGGCTTGAAGAGCCAGCGTCAATGAGTCGGGAGGGTCAGAAATGACGTGCCTGGGTCGACGATATTCTGTGTTCGCAGATTGACTGGGGATTTTTTGATACGTTCAAAATCGTAAATGTTACTTGCTTCTACGTAACTCTTCATAGGCGAGTCCGACTCTTATAACAAGACAACATGGACCGTAGTACAAATTTCACACCAGTAAATCTAGAAAAAATCAATACATAGTATAAAACAAGTCGCTTTCGCTGTATGTCCGTATGTATGCTTAGATCTTTAAAACTACGCAACGGATTTTGACGCGGTTTTTTTTAATAGATAGAATGACTCTTAAGGAAGGTTTGTATGTATAATAAATGCATAATATAATAGAGAAACACTGATAAAATTAAAGGTTCTAATGTGATGTCGTAAATTAAGCACGTTTTAAAAGCGTTTTTTCTATGCGCTAAATGCTAACGCTGGCTAAACCCTACGAGATAGACCAAAATAATGTATCTACTACAGTATTGTACAACTTACAAAAATCCACAAAAAAAGTCCGCGATGGTATATGTCTATCTCTTAGGGATAACCCACCATAACCATTTTTTCACTGCACCCGTGCGAAGCCGGGGCGGGTCGCTAGTTAATAATAAATTTAAAAAAAGACAAACATGACATGTACTAATACATACATACGATGAGTACTGCTTGAACGTAACAATAAAAATAACAAGGAATACAAAATGACAAACAGTATTAAAAAGACAAGTAAGTACATAATACCAGTCCAACCTTTGCAACTGCAACTCAAATGTGTTTTTAACCTATTTACAAAACAAACTTTACATTTGATTAATTTTAAAAATTAAAAGTAAGATTTCAGGATATTCATTTAACTTATTGTAGCGATCTCTTACTATTTGTAAATAGGTACTTCATGCAGAAGATTGAGTTTTGGACATAATTAACTTTTTAAGTTGTTAGACGGAGATGTCATTCCGCTTGACGACGAGTTGTAATAGTAGATTGTTAACCGAGGGTGGAATTCCTTCTCGGTCTAAATACCTCGGGAATTAAATTCTTTTACCCGTGTTAAACACTCTACTTTTCACTTCGAATATATGAGGAAAATAAAACATTGGTTGTTTATTTAATCTATTTATTGATAATATATGATAATATCAGTAGACCATCAGTAGGCAGAACACAATTTGCCTCGTCTTTAATTGAATCTGGTGTCAATATTTCGGAATCGCTTAAACTCATTTTTAAAATTAAAATCTTAACTAGTATAAGAGATTATTTGAATTTTTTCAAATTCCGTCACAGATATATATAATAAATTCACATCCCGCCAATTTATGTCGACTGTTTAAATTTTAAATATGGAACTAACCGCGTGTTTGTTGCAGCTTATTCCGCTGGAAGTAGTTTGCGCTAAGTTCACACTGGCTGTTTAGAAACTCACATGGCCGCAGCATTTTTTTTTTATAGTTCACAGCTGACAGTTCGTAGCTGACATTCTAGTAGTTCTATTTTCAAAGTACATTCCGGCCCTTGGGTGGGAAGTAAATTGTATGAGTTTTTCCCTCCCTATGTCGGGAAGCTGCATTTTCCACCCAATAATCAGATCAAAACAACATAACTTTCCGAGTATGAGAAATGAAAAATTATTTTTAACGTTTAAAATTGTTTTTTTTTTATATCCAATACACATATTTATTATAATCCAGTGGTTCCATTTTATTGCTACATACAATCCCCGTTACAGTATAAATGAAAGCCTTTAGAAAGTATTTTTTATTTTTCTTCCACAGGCTGTCTATACAAGAACTTACCTAGCTTCCTTTACCTGCGGGAAATATACGTGAATTTAACATATTTTATTTATCTGGCCTGTCAACGTCGTTTACATAAATATCCTCTCTATATGCGAACATCTCATAAGGTGGAATCGTATATATACATAGATCGAAGCATACGTCCGAATTCTAGTAAATGTCACTACTTTGAATTTAACATGAATGTTTCTGTTTTTTTAATTTAACGAACCACTTATTCTTAGAATAACCGCTGTCTATGATTGATGGTTATTTAATGTAAAACATAATGATAATATTGGATTTTCATTCTAAGAAAGTTCAATTTCATATATCTGTTGCAATGAATCTTGGACAAAGAGTTTTGCTCTATCTGTCGAAAAATCAGTGTACTAAATGTCAAAGAAAGTAAAGTAAACAGACTGGAGCGTCGTCAAGTCAACAACCAAGGCGATGGTGACAACCATGTGTTATTATTTGCAAACAGTGCTACTAGATGGCGCTAAAATACGTTTTTAAATACAATAACTACCATATAACCTAATAAGGCTACTTGTAAGCGTTTCATGCTATTAAAATATTTTATATTTTTAATGTAATAATTTCAGCTCAAATTTGATTCATATAGAGATCATTTTGCACAACAATATAACATTGAAGCAGTAACGCACTACATTTCCGCCAATAGAGGCGCCACAGTCGCCTGCAGAGTCCGCATGCGTACGACAAAAAAGTTCCTTCAATGCCAGAATTTCATGAATGGCGACCCCTCATAACCTGTCGGTAGTATTTAATGTTAATTGTTAATTAATGTTATAAGATGTTAGCCATAACTATTTGTAATAATAGAGAGGAACCAATTAGATAGTGGTGTGATATTAACATAGGAATTTCCGGGAATTTTTTGACAATAAGGATAAAACGTAAGTATTTTCACTTTTTTTCTAGATTAATCTGTTACGCAAGCGATTATTGGATAATAGGATATAATCTAGGTAACACATTTTAATGACGATATTGTTTATTGAGCGTATCCACTGTGGCCATGGCGTATTTCCTTTGGTAACCAAAACTGCGGTAATTTTATCGATTTATATTCGGTCTTCCGTATTCCCTTACCTACAGTGTAGCCTGCGAAAAAATACATTAGCAAGAGGTTATCTACATATCCAGACATTATCGTACTTAATTCAATTTTATGTTAAAAGGAAAGTTATGTACGTTTCTCTCAACTTTTGTTATCTTATAACTTAAGTTTGTTTACAAAACTGTGAACATATTTTTTTTTGTAGAGTGATCTAGAATAGGCAAATTATCTCTCATACCTTTGCTAGTTTATTGTAAATATTTGGATTTAATCAATTTACATTGTTTACTAGCATTTGGTAGACACTGTAAAACCATGTTGACCATTGTAGAAATTTTATTAAAACAAAATCATTATAAATAGTACGTATCTGTGAGAAAAATATAATCGATTATTACATACCAGTTTCTGAATAATTTCATACATTTTCAAGTGTTAAATGAAGACTAAAAAATAAATTCTTCAAAACACATTGTATTTAAAAGAATCATGTTATTACTTACAACTTCACAGATATATTATTATTATTTAATATAAAGATATTCGCGTGTTTTGCACAAAAAGAAAGAACGTAGATTTGGCGGCAAAGATACTTTTTTTTAAATCTTCGCTCGTATCGAGCAGGCAAAGAGCAGAGCCCATACAGCCTATTCAGTGGTAATTATATCTTCTTCCGGCAAAGACTACTCGTATTCAATATCTTTTTTTGTATTATTTATATGCCAAACACAAAACACACTGTGACGAAATGTCAAATCTCGCATCAAAAGAAATCAGTTTCCCTGCAAAAATATGTTATTTTATTTATATATAAAAAAATATTTTATTTATCAATACACATTAACTAATGAGTATATTTTATTGTTTCATTTTAATTTAAATAATATACTTACGATCCGAACGTACCTCGTCCTTTTTTAGGGTGCTATACTCCATAACAAAAAAAAAATCAGAACCCTTATTATATTTTAAACAACGAGTGGAAATTGAATTTAATGTTGAAATTAAATATTTAGGTCGACCCTTTGCAGTAGTTTATGCCGCATATTTTGAGACTCACAAGAGCCTAAGCCTATAGGGTACTTCCCGTTGACCTAGAATCATAAATTTGGCATATTTTTATTTTATAGGTGATTTAGATGCTTATAAATCACTCTCAAGCGATTTCAGTCACGTGATAAGTAGAGAGACCACACGTTAGCATATAGCAACGCGGAATCTTTATAGTTTTATTTTAAAAATTATCGTTCTATTATACAACTTTAATTTGTATTAGCTATCATATAATTGTATATGTTAATAACAATTATGTTAATAAACTATATTTTTTATTTGACATTTACTTAATATTTGTAGCAATAAAATTGACATCATTATATTTTAATAAACAACTTGACAATCAATACTGCACTGTGATGGATTAAAAAAAAACATTGTGGATTGGATGTGACATATCATACAAACTTAAAATGTACCATGTTTTCTGGCAAATAAAGAATTTATTCATTTTAAAATAATAAATACAAAAATAATAATAATTGTAACTACATTTTTTTTTACTTTTCAGTGCATATTAGTTTGATTTGAAATAGTATTTTTTTGTAATCATTTTAGTTTTTTTTTTATATAGGTACCAAAACTCGAATTTGGTAAGAAATATTATGAGATGAGATGAGTTGAAGGGTAACAACACGTTTTCCAAGTGGCAATTTTCCATCGTCAAGGTAGCGGACAACGGCAAAGTCACACAACATTAACTATAATAATAACGAAATCTCAATAAGGAACCTTAGACTTGCCACGACTTTGTTATATTACATTACTTTTTAGAGATAAACTTGCAGCTCCATCGAGACTTGGCTAGTTTTTTACAGAATGTTTTTGGTGTGATTCAGACATACACACTGAAACTGAGTACGGTAACACATTGCAACTAAGTGTCGTAGCGCACTACAGCTGAGTGTCGTAGCACACTACAGCTGAGTGCCGTAGCATACTGCAGCGAAGTGCCGTAATACGCTGCAGCGGAATGCCGTAGTATGCTGCAGCCGAGTGCCGTAGCACACTATTGTTACTGAATTATAAACGAACGTTGTTCACGTTGTAGAGAGCTGAAATTCACGAAAATCAGTGATTCACTTCTGATAACGAAGATATTGACTCCGAGTTGATGGTGTTTTTATACTGCTAGAAAAAATACGCATAACATTATTGTTACAACCTCTATACCTTTGTAAGACATTGAGTTTGTACTTGAATATTTTTATATATGTGACAATGTCATTGTCATAAAAAAGGAATTAATATACGAATGCTCAATAGATTCATCTTTTTTATTATTATAAATATTCTCGCGATTTAATAGCTTTTATAAGTGGCGACCGTGAAATGGAAGAATTAATTAAAAGACGAACCGTTGCGAGGAGATTTTTTACGATTGCCGAAAAAGATGTCGGGGGAGCATTCAACAGTGGTAGCAAAACAGATCTTCCGGCCTTGATTAAGTATTTCGAAGATAAAGGGGAAGATATGTTTGATATTGACCAAAAAATTAAGGATCAGTTGTTCCAAAGTGATGCAGATGACGAGCAAATTTTTTCTGAGTTAGAATCAGCTGAAAAGTACAGACTTCGGTATCATAAGGTACGTGCACAATTTTCTATTGATATGAGCCAGACAACGCCATCAGTAGATGCCGAGAGTTATGATGGAGTCAGCGGAACTGTCAAGTGTACCGATAATATTAGAACATTTAAATTACCGGTACTTGAACTAAAGAAGTTCGACGGGCAACCCATGAACTGGATTACTTTTTGGGGACAGTTCAAAAGAATTCACGACGATAAACACATAGATGATTTCGATAAGTTCCGTTATTTAATACAGTCGACGGAACCGTTTTCAAAGGCGAGACAGTTTATTGAGAGTTTCCCACCCTGTGGAGAGAATTACACCCGTGTTTTTAATGAGCTCAAAGAGAGGTTTGCACGAGATGATTTACTGATAGAAACATATATCAGAGATCTCCTTAAGTTAGTTATACAGAGCAAAGAAAATTCTTCCCTAAGCGATTTATACGACACTTTGTCTTCACATCTGAACGCCTTAGAATCGCTCGGCGTAACAACCGACAAATATGCTGCCATGTTACTACCGATGGTAGAGTCTGCGATCCCTTTAGACATTCTAAAAGCATGGGAACGTAGCCGTGATAAAACGAGTAGACCTGATTTGCAGCAACTATTATTGTATATTAAAGCAGAAGTTGAGAGTGAAGAACGCATCATGGCTGCTAGACAAGGATTTGACAACCAAGCCAGCACATCGAAACAACCTACAGCTGCATGCATAGTAGCACAACCGAAAATGCGAGATGAAAAAATTATTAAATTTGAATGCATTTTTTGCCAAAAGGGTCATGCGTCACATGATTGTGCCAAATTGTCAAAGTTGTCAATGGAAGAAAAGCGGGACTTACTCAAAGCGAAAAAGGCGTGCTTCATTTGTTTTAAAATCGGGCATGGAACTAAGACCTGTCGAAGCTTTCCAAAATGCGTGATCTGTACTCGACGACATTTCGTGGCGTTGTGTCCTCGACTCGAAGATTTACGAGAACAAGCTTCAGAGAAAGATGCAGATAGAAATAACGCGGAGGCAATGTTGTGTTTGAGAAGGCATAAAACTACGCTTTTACAAACTGTTCTTGTAAAAATTGTATATAATGGTAAAACTGTAATAACAAGAGCTTTGTTTGATAGCGGCGCTCAAAAATCCTATGTTACGACTGATATTACAAATAAGTTAGACATGAAGGTAACGAGCAGGGAAGTATTAACACATTGTTTATTTGGAGGCCTGGAAACAAAAAAAGATTCTGTAAATAGTTACATATTTAGTGTAGAAAATTTAGATAGTAATTATAAGTTAGAGATAGAAGCCTATGGTCAAAAGAAAATTTGCGGTTCGATTCCGAGACTTATGGATAGGACATTAAAAAATAAGTTACGTAGTATGAATATTGAGATCTACGATAGTGATATACAAAATACAGAAATTGGGTTATTATTAGGTGCTGATGTTATAGGTCACGTCTTGACGGGTCATATTGTACATATTGAAGGCAGTCTCGTAGCGATTGATACTAGGTTAGGTTGGACTTTACAGGGTCAAATAACTTACAACAATCACAAACTTAATTATTGTTAAGTATATTAACACCCTAAACCTAAGAGCAATCTCAATAACGCATATGGTCTTGTTGTAAATCAAAATAAATCCCAAGCAATCGTTATTGGCAGCTCGTATTATATAAAGGGTAGTTTGTTACCTGCTTATCTTTGGAGGAACAATCATTACATTCACCAAAGTGGTTAAAAACTTGGGACTTGTATTTGTATTGTATTGTATACATTAAAATATTATATTATATTACTATTATTTAATAAATATAAAATAATGTTTAATGTGCCTTATTTATGTCGAATAGCAATGCCGAGTTATTCGACTATTCGCTAACAATTATTCGTAGCAACTCGACTAGATATTCTATTTAGTTGGTCTGTTTGCTGGGCAAGACGCCAACTTGATCAAATTGAAATCTGAATACGCCCTGCGACCTACAATCGCACGTTGACCTCACTGGCGCTGATTAAATTCGTTTCATGTTGTTTAGTTTCACAGAGTTAACTTCGCTAATTTGAAAGATATTCCAATTTTAAGTAAGTTATTAAGTGTAATAGGCTTGTTGCCTACATTTCAGTAGTTAGATACTAATATACCTTGATGCTTATTCTATCTATACAAAATAATTATTATTTTTGAAAAAAAAAATGCTTATTTATAAGAATAATTTTGCATTTAATTAAATATTTGACATTAGTCATCAAAAACGCTCATGACTGTCATGGCGTCTTGAATGACGTCACGCCGTGCAAAACACAGCTGTTTTAGTATCGGAATATTCAGTATTGTGCAGTTATTTTAATAAAAAATGGATTCATCGTATTACAAGTACTGCATAGTGCCCCAGTGTACAAGTACAAGTATAAAAACACCAAAAAAATTATTTATATACGTGCCAAAAAAGTGGCTGACACTCGCGAGAAGGAATGATGCCCATTCTTTTTCGCACTTCCACAAGACACTTGGGAATGACATTTTGACTTTGACGTTTCGCACGGCGTGACGTAACACTTTTTAATTGGTGTTTGCTGTCACGTGACTTATGGCTTATTTTGTGCAATTTTATTTTATAAAAATATAAATAATCAAAAGTTATTATTTTATAAAACTTTGTTTTTTCATAATTAAATGATCATCTTAATAGTTATGCAACCTAATGCATCAGATTTGTTCATAGTGGATACAAGCCTATTGACATTTCACTATAAATGACATATCTATACTGTGTTCAAACATTGACCTCGCTTTGCATGTACAGTGAAAAACTCAATGGAAATTAGCCTCTTTTCTTATCTATGGCGTGCCAAAAGTTAAAAGAACGCGCCGCTGCTGACGCGTTCCACTTAAGCCGTAGGACGTTTATGGACAAGGCTAAGGCTGAGTTTAGTCGGTAGGTTACGCTGGTCACCCCGCTCTGGTCACGTGGAGTCCAACACAATCTCCGTGACACTTGCCGTTAGTGGTATTATTGATGATGGTGCAAAAAGGAATGCGACTTTTTTCTTGAAAAAGTCAACTGGTCTGGCTGTGAATTCTTCACTAGTTTGTCAGACACTTTCATAATATATCTATACATATAATAAGACAGTAAAAATTTTTGTCTGTACATTTAGTATTTTTGACTGAAATGGATAGAGGGGCACTTAAATAGATTATTAGAAAGCAAAAAATTTTTTGGAATTTTTTGTCTGTCTGTCTGTATGTATGTTCACGTTTATCTCCGAAAGTACTGAACCGATTTGCTTGAAACTTTCACTATTTGCTTTGTTTTAACTCAGAATAATATCTAAACTTTGTTTCATCAAAATCGGTTCATTAAAAAAAAAGTTATCGTCATTTTAATGAACTCAAATAAATAAAACTGGATTGTCATCTGTGAAAATTGAAGACGGTGAAATTTTAATCAAAAGTACTGTGAAAATAGTATTTGTGGAAAAGCTCATTGTTTTGTGCCATACTATACATACATACATACTAATATTATAAATGCGAAAGTAACTCTGTCTGTCTATCTGTCTGTTCCGCTTTCACACCAAAACTACTGAACGATTTAAATGAAATTTGGTACACAGATAGTCTGGAGCCTGAGAAAGGACATAGGCTACTTTTTCATGCAAAAAAGGTTGTAAAGGGTTGTAAAAGGTTGAAAGGAGGGATTATTGGTTGTATGGAAATATTGTTAAAACTACTGAACCGATTTAAATGAAATTTGGTACACAGATAGTCTAGAGGCTGAGAAAGGACAGAGGCTACCTTTTAAAGCAGAAAAGGGTTGTAAAAGGTTGAAAGGAGGGGGTGAAAGGTTGTATGGCAGTATTGTTAAAACATATCCTTCCTGTGGGAAATTCGAATATAACGCGGGCGAAGCCGCGGGCGGAAAGCTAGTATATTCATAAAAAGATTGGTCCGTAACGCGTATTTTATCATTAATATAGAAATCTGAATAGGTATTTAACCTGGGTTTTTTGTGTGTGTAATCTATAAAATCCAATCCAATGTCCATTCTCAAGCTCAAGAATAATATGTTATTGCGTAAAAGTTCGACAGACATACATTAATTTTAATTATTTTTTTGTTGCAATAACAGTTGCAAACCGATGCAAAAGATTATCAAGGTTATAAAAAAAAGTCGACGTATTGTTAACACCCTCGGAAGATTTCGTTCTATGCTTCAAGCGCTTTCATTTAATAACAATAGCGCTGAAAACAACAATGTTTTATACGCGAAAGTGTGTAAGTATGCCTGTATGTTTCTTAGAACTTAGGCACAGGATAAGTTTAGTCGGCAGGTCACGTGGTCAGACCGCTCTGGTCGCGTGCAGTCCGACAAAACCTCCGTGACGCCGTGCCGTTGCGGGGGTATCCTTATACATTAAGATAACACGGGCTACAATTTAAAAAAACACTAGCTTTCTGCCCGCGGCTTCGCCCGCGTGGATTTCTGGATTGGGTCTATAGGTTAAGGGTCATAGCGTTTGCCCTCGGCTACATATGCGCGGAAGTCGGTTTATGACGCGAAGGTTTTATCCTGCTTCCCGTGGGACTATCCGTGTTTCCGAGATAAAAAATACCGCAAAACCTTGCTCAAGAATCACTCTTCTATTGATGAAAACCGCATGAAAATCTGTGCAGTAGTTTTTGAGCGAAGCCTTTATTGCGCATCCCGCGGGATCTGTCGAATTTCCCGAGATAAAAAGTACCCTATTATTTAATCCGGACTTTTATCTTTACGTCTGCAAAATTTCAAAGCAATCGGTTCAGTAGTTATGGCGTGAGAGCGGAACAAACAAACAAACTCACTTTCCGATTTATAATATTAGTAAGATTAGCCACAAGTGGAAAGACGTAATCTCTGCCTACCCCCATGGGAACATGGGAACTAACCCGTGAGTGTATGTATGTATGTATGTATGTATGTAAGATTAGTAAGGATTATGTGAATTGTCTAAAATATGATTATAAGTGCAGATCAAGTCGCGGGTACCTGGTGGTATGTAGAGAAAATAAAACTGTGCTCAATGTTGCTAGATTAAAACGTACGAGGTGTGTCAGAGAGCGAGAACGATTCTATTGGTTATGTTGCGCTTAAAACATTTTTAGTGAGGGTTTTTACGACTGTACTGAGCAAACTATCTGCCCCGACGTTGGCAGTAAAAAAAAGTCCCACCATTTTAAAAAGGTTTCCAAAAAGATGATGGTTTTATCGTACTGTTATTCAGTTCTAGAATTTTTATTTGGGTGAACCGATTTCTCATTTGTTAGCTAATGGTCCATTTATGACAATGACGTCTACGAGGACCAAATAAAGTTTTAAAGTATGTACATGACACAGCTTTTATGGTAGTTTGGCGAGCGGTCATCGACTCCCAATTTTAATAATATAATATTGTTCTTCTTGACGAGCTGATAACGAATATACAAGTTTTAGAAAAAGTTTACGACAAAAATCGCCGCTAGGGGGCTGAGACTAGCTTACCTAACGGCGATATTTATCGTTCATTTGGTAATTTTGTAATTTCTAAACATTAAACTTGATATCTTGTTCTCCTTGACGGGCTGATCACGAATACCTATACAAGTTTTAGAAAAAGTTATCAATAATAATCGCCGCTCGGTAAGCTAGTCTCAGCTCCCTAGCGGCGATTTTTGTTGTTGACTTTGTATTACATTGTATGAAGTATGTGTGCGATAAATGTAATAATAACTCAATGTCACATCGGGTAATTGTTAATAAAAATGTTAATAAATAAAATAAAAAATTAAACTAAAAAAATCTCTAATTAACTAACGCGAAGATCGTCTTAAAATACAAACAATTCCAAATAAATTAATAAGTAATTATAATAATAACGATTTGGGCAGACGATAATTTTTTTAAATTCTATATTATAATAAGAGTATACTCTTTTAAGTGGGAAATATTGTAGAACCAACAGCACACCTGCACCTATTACTTTTGAAGATACATCGACATGTTGGCGGCGCTGTCGCGGGTCGCTCAAAAACGCTCCATACTAGAAACACTGCAATCGTGACGTCATAACTAAGTAAACTGGTCAAATTTGTATGAGCGTATAAACAAATTTTGAAATACCTTTGTTATTTGTACGTTTTTTTATTTTATTTCATAGATTAATTTCATTTATTTTTTTATTTCATAGATTACTAGCTGTGCCAGCGACTTCGTCCGCGTGCAATAGTTATTTTGAGCATCATATTTATTTTTGCAAACAACCACCTCAGCTGTACCCGATCTTGACAAACCCAGATAAAGTAAAAAGGTTTAAAGCTATTTTTTTTCAATTATGGATGTTTATTAGCGCAATTTTTTGTCTGTAATAAATAACATAAGTTAATTATTTTGCAAACATAAAATAATAATAATTTTAAATAACCGACACGGTTTAATGAAAACGCGGGTTTGCGTCTCGTCCGATTCGCATGTTAGGTTTGCGTTATTTCTTACAAATTCCGAATGATGCCGAGTCATCACTGACCCCCCGACATCCCTAAAAAAAGTCACACATATAAGGTTTAAGTTGTTGTTTCGGTTATAGTGTGTATAAAATGTCGTCGAGTCCGTTCCCGTACACGTGCGAGCTGTGCGGCGCCGAGGGCCTGACTGACGAAGGCATGCGCACGCACACGCTGGAGGCGCACGTGGCGGGCCGGCCGGAGTGCCCGTTCTGCGACTGCGCCGCGCCGCCGCCGCAGCTGCTCGGCCACGTGCAGCGCGCGCACCTGCACTACCTCACCCCGGAGCGCGAGCTCATGGCCTTCATCGACGACCAGAGCCCGAGGTAGCGTCGGCTAATCCAGGATTACCTTATTACCAATTAGCATATAAATGATTTATGAAGCTGGAGTGAGTGGAGACACGGGACGAGGAAGACCTAGGCGAACATATTTCGAACAAATCGAAAGTGTCCTCAAAAAAGGCCAGGTCAGAAGTACCCGCAATCGTCGAGCATGTATGAGGAATGTTATGAAAGTAGATGAAGCGAAAGAGATATGTAAAGACCGTAGCAAGTGGAAAGACGTAATCTCTGCCTACCCCCGTGGGAAAAAGGCGTGAGTGTATGTATGTATGTATATAAACAGTTCTCAAAGTTTGGGTTAGGCTGAGTTAGTGAATATCCGGTCGGTCCGCTTCGGCTCTTTACTTGGTAGTATCCTAGGTCAGTCAATGTCAAAGTTCAAACGGCAATGGAGAGGGCTAAGCTCGGAAATTCTCTACGCGACCGAATCAGAAATGATGATATTCGCCAAAGAACTAGTGTCACCGGTGTAGCCCGAAGAATTGCGAACTTAACTTAAGAGTTAGGGTCAGGGTACATTGCAGGACTGACGCCTGTACGGACAGGAAGGTCCTCCGGTAGCAGATTTATGCCAGGAACCGCAACGTTGGTAGACCTTCCTCGAGGTGGATCAAGGATTTGATAATGTATGCTGGGCGGCACAAGATGCAGGCAGGCAGGCAGTGTGAAACCGATCAGAGTGGAGATCTTTGGGGAGGTCCATATTCAGCAGTGGACATCTGAGGCTTAAAGAATAATTACAAATGAGTAACGAGATGGACATACAACTCCATAAGAAAGTTAAACAATAAAGAAAATTTCTTTTAATATTTATAATTCATCTTTTAGGGAATTCACAAAAAAAAATCCATTTAAAATAGAACGTACTGTACCTAAAAGTGTATCTCTTCTATATTATTCAGGAATACTTAATTGATTGGCGACCTCCGTGACCGAGGGGTTAATCAAGGTGACGCCTTTCTGAGTTCCCGGTTTCGGGAACCGGTGGGGGTAGATGATTGTATGATGAATACGTGCATTTGTGACTTAGTAACGACTAAGTATATATTTCTATCAAAAATATGATGATGTACTTATATATACACACAAATCAAATAACACGAGCCTTACAGTACTTATTTATTAATTATTTAAATATTTATAACGTGTGTTTGATTTAAATTAAGCCCACCAGACGTCATTTTAGCAATTTCTTCATCCAGATTATTTCAGATATTTTTTTAGCTTCGACGAAGATTCCAAGATGACAACAACAGACAGCTGCAGCTATAACACCCCAGGATCCATTAACGGTTGGCACAGCCCAGACACTTCCTCCTCATACCACAACGGCGCTATTTCTAAAAATATCAGCTATCAAAACGGATTTCAAGATCGAGACAGTTATAGAAACGAAAAGGAAACATATAGAAATGAAAAAGACGACGAAAGATGCTCAAGGTCACCTAAAAATATTAATTTAGCAAATGGTCTAAAGAATATTAGTATAAGTAATGGGGTTATACCAAAAAAAGTACAAAGTAGACAAAATTCAAATGATAGTGATCTATTGAATGGACACGAAAGAAAAGGTAACTTAATAGAAAATTTACCGTTTTTGTTTATAAAAGTGAAATGATGCATATAGATAGATTATATTGTTATAATTTCTATTTTAATTTTCAGGTGCTCACTCAAGTCCAAGTCATAATAGTAGTAATAGTCATGAAAGTTCTCCTAATAAAAATAAGGCAAGTAACATTCCCTCGTTGAAAATTATTTCTCTTTAAATTGCTTTTCTAACCATTCATAATGTCACTTTCAGTTAACCATGGCAAGTGCAGGTCAAGGCTCGCCACTTAGGTCACAATTAGCTTTGAAACTAAAGCCTAATACGCCTAAAAAATCTATACCAACGCCAAGTCCAGTTGTACAGGTAATTGTTGTAATAATTAAAATTAGTAAAGTATTGTTCAGTGTAATCTTGAGTCCTTTTCATTTTAGATCTATTGTATAAGCAAATTAAAAATGCATAATGTCATGTCATTGACAATTAAATTTTTGTAAGTTTTAATAAAGACGATGGCTGCATGGCTTTGCCTTTGCCTTTCCCGAGAAGGGAAAAAATATAAAAAAAAATTGTAAATGTCATTTATTGTGATCAAAACAGACCGCGGCGGTCATTTTATAAATATTATGGAAAATTATTTGCTAAAAACAAGTTTATATTAATCTTCTCTTTTTACAATTCTTTTAAATATAGTGTTGTTGTGATTACAGTGTTTATTATGCGATTTTACTTCAACATGTTCGAGAAAACTAGAGGAACACATAAACAGAGCTCATTTCGACTTGACATCACCGTCACTGTTGGGAAATGCGAATGCTAACTCGGAGAACCCAACATTGGGCCTGACGAACACAACAATAACTTTGGATAACCCAACTTTGGCGCTTAGCGCCATGGCTATGACCCCAGGCCCTCACGGATCAACTTACACATGCCCAATATGTGAAAGGGAGTTTTCAAACGTATCCGAAGTTGAAATACACGTCAATGTTGAACATAAAGATATTTTAAGTCCTCAGAAATCTGTAAGTTAGTTATCAGCGATCAATAGTCTTTTTAGCTATTCCTTACAATCTAGCTAAGGTCAAGTAGAGAATAGTCGAATTGTTTGCACGTTAATTCGTTTTTGTGTCTCCTATTTCCAAATAAGTCATGTAGTGTATAGAGTTATAATATTGTAGGATCAAATGGACAATGCGTCATGTGAAGATGTGGTAATGTTGGAAGAAAGTCCTGTTAGCAATTGCCCTGTTTGCTGCCAGCCACTTCCACTGTCAGAACATGAATTGGTATGTCATTTGCTTTGATCAAATTTATTAATGACTTCAATATTTGCACCTAGGAGTAATTTTTTTTCTTTGATATATACAAATTCTGTTTGTTGAATGTCAAATCAAACATGGGAGTGCCACTATGAAGAATATGGTGCTATTTTAATTTCAAACCATGGTTGTAGCGTCTAAAACAAAATATCATTATCCACTCCAAGTGTTAGTTAAAACATTACATAAGCAAAACAAAGCAATAGCATTTTAATAAATAGAATGTCATAATATTAATTATGACAATTTCATATATTAGTTTTACATATCATCAGATTCAACACATTGAGGAGCATTTTGAAAGAGGGGAAGAAAGAGGTGCTATGGCTTTGACAGCTGCAGAGAAGGAGGCTCAACGAAATAGGGAAGAGCAAGAATTTCAATTATTACGGGTAATTTTTAAGTGGTTGCAATTGTTAGATAGTTATTAAATCAAAAACTGAGTTAAACATGAAACTTAATAACACTATGATGATCAACAATTCAATAAATAAACATTTTATATCCAGGCCTTATGATAAATTGCCATCGGATATGACAATTGCAAATTGCTGGTTAAAAAAAAAACAAACAGAATGAATTTATAATCAGCATTTAATGTGTCTAAGAAAACATATATACAGGCTCATTCATTCAAATCGGTCAGTATGGGAAAGGCTGGAACTATAAGGCATACGAAGATCTGTTCTGAGGAACCATGTCATCGATTTTAATAACAAGAAAAACTGCATACATTTTAAAAATCATCTGTACTCCGTTCGGGAATCGAACCCGATTGTTTTGAAAAAAAAACCTACACTATTTCTATTTAGATATCGATTGTGTAGGTCTTAAGCAGTAAATGTCTCTATGACATGATCCGTACCGATCCATTTTTGTGGAAAGTTCTCATTTAAAAAGTCTTTAGCTATGCGACTATTGTGAGCCGGTGCTCCGTCTTGTTGAAAATACAGTTTTTCTAGAAAATATTGTATTGATAAAGGCGGCGGTCACTTCGAGCACCTACTAAAATAAAACAAAGTATGTGAAAACAATGCATTTTATTCATTTTAGACATCATGTTTGATAGAGACATTTACTGCTTAAGACCCTGTATAGCAAAAATAACAGTTTGTTTCTTGTTAGGCACAGTATGGCATGGAAGAAGACGAGGAAGGATACACAAACCGTGCAACAAACAGCCTGAAGCGTGCAGTGTACAGCGGGGCGCTGTCGGTGGCGGGCTACTACGAGCGGAGCGTGGGACTACGGCGCGCCGCCGCGCTGGGCCGCGACGCGGGCGCCTCCCGCACCACCGGTACCTCACACGTACATAGGTTATAGATAGGTCGCCAGCGGACTGCTACCAGTGAAATCTTGGGTAGTGCATCGATTTTGACTGAATACTAGATATTTTGTCGAACCTAAACTTCGGGGGATACATTGAGTCCTTGGCGAAAACTACAGCTAAAAAGCCTGGCATTTTATCCAAAGTGAGGCGCTACTTCACTGCAGAACAGGTGCTCAACTTATATCAAGCCCAAGTTCGATCCTGCATGGAGTACTGCTGCCATCTTAGGGACGGCTCGGCCCGCTATCAGTTGGCTGTCTTAGACTCTGTAGAAGGGCGAGCTAGAAAAGTTATAGACGATAAAACACTTATAAACTCATGTCTCCAGAGTCTAGAATACTGTCGGAGAGTGTGCGTTGGAAATACATGAATTAATTCCGCCCGTTCCTTTCCACCACCAGTCAACCAGACGTAGGCTTAACTACCATCCTTACGTGGTGGACTATCCTCGCACACGTACAAAACGGTTCCAGTCTTCGTTTTTAATACGAACAGCTAAGATGTGAAACTCTTTGCCAACGTCTGTGTTCCCGGAACAATATAATCTTATGGTCTTCAAGTCACGAGTGAATAGGCTAGGTGAATGTGCTAGGTAAGCGTGTTCCATCCTAGTCCTTATTGTCACTTACCATGAGGTGAGATTGTAGACAAACACAAGCTTATTAAATAAATAAAAGATTGGTTGTCTGTAGAACTTTGTGTACTGCCGATATTTGAACGTGACAACGTCTATTACTTGGTAATTTTTTCTGGGTGCAATGAAATTATTTAAAATAAAGTAATGTATAACATTTATATTTTTATTTAATAGTTTGTTTAAATTTTCTGCTTCTGAAGTTATAAATAAATTAATTATTATGAGTAATGTGCACTTGCACACTAAATACAATAAGCATATGATTGCACATACATATGAACATACATTCATTCATCTTCATACAGAAGTTTATAGTTACAATAAAATTAATTTTGTATATGCATTAGAAAGTAACATATAGTGAAGTTTAATTGTTTGTTACGTCAGTGATCTTATTGAGGATAGGTCGATGGTACGAAAAAGTTATGAAATGAAGGGAAGTGTTTTCTACTGTTATGTTTCTTGTGAAAGTCAAGTCAATAGGTGTTCCTTTCAGGGTAGTTGATTTCGAAACATAGATAGATCATCTGACGTGTGGCGTCAGATCGGCCGTTACGCCGTTTCCGAGTATGCCTTCGGGCGCTCTAGGGGTGGGGCTAAAGTAGGTGTGGACTCCGTGTGGCGTCAGATTCGGTCGTTACGGTGTTTTACCAATTTAATAGACGTTGTTACGTCAAAAAATACAAATTGAATATATCAATTATGCAATTGAGCAGGTATCCTGGAGAGGATAGCGCAGCTGAACAGCCAGAACGGCAACATCGTGAAGACGTACCTGTGCAGCGGCGTGGACCACTTCGCCAGCACCTACGGCGACCGCGGCTGGGGCTGCGGCTACAGGTAGCCACCTCAGGGCTCAGGCCACTTGTCAATCATCAATCATATGACCAAGTGTGTGACGATAGCGTGGGTGCGCCGCAGGAACATGCAGATGCTGCTGTCGGCGCTGGTGCAGCACGCGCCGTACGCGGAGCTGGTGGGCGCGGCGGTGGGCGGCGCGGGGTGCGGCGCGGGGGCGGGCGGCGCGGCGGAGGGCGGCGGCGTGCCGTCCATCCCGCGGCTGCAGCGGCTCGTGGAGCGCGCCTGGCAGATGGGCATCGACACGCAGGTACAGGCACACCACACCACATTGTCACCACTGCGCATCCGACCTCGCCTCGGCCCAGCACACGCTGGCGGAGTGCCCCGCGTGGGTCTCCGAGCGCCGAGGCTTGGTCGCAGAGATCGGCCGACATCTGTCTCCGCCGGCATTGATTGCGGCAATGCTGGCGGACGAGGGAGGTTGGAGGGCTGTGGCCTTCTTCTGTGAAGCAGTGATGCTCCAGAAGGAGGCCGCCGAGCGGGGTCGGGAGATGGCCGATCCCGCTCGAAGAAGGCGGCGCCGGGCTCGGTAGCACAGCTGCGGGTCGCCGGCGGGCGCGAGGAAGTCGCGACCGCTACGGCGACCCGGGATGGACCACGCCCCTTCCGTGGCCGGGGGGCGTCGTCGGTGGAGGGGACCGGGGAGGTGGTAGCTTCCCCCGAGGAGGGCTCCCCTCTAGAGAGGGGAGCGGAGGCTGGCGGTTCCCGGAAGTGGCCTTTGTGTTCCCGGGTTCCCTACATGCCTGAGGAAGGCCATCCCTGAGGTTTTTAGTGGTAGGCCTCCCCCTTCTGGGGAGGAGCCCCACATAACCCCAGCTCGCCACAGCCGGGATATGCAACTTAATGCATTTTCCTCAGGGGAACAAAAAAAAAAAAAGGTACCACACCACACACCACAGCCGAGAGACCATTGTAGTAATTGATCCGCCATATTGGATTAAGAGTGACGTCACATTCTTTTTAGAGGTGTTCTTTGCAAGCCCTTTCATTCGATACCTATATTGTAGGGGTGCATTAAAAATAATTGATCCGCCATCTTGGTAATGCCGCCTTGTTGGATTTAGAATGACGTCACACACATAACCATGCATTGTCATCTGACTTACACGTGCATGCAAAATTTCAGCTCAATCGAAGACCGGAAGTGGGTCAAATTACGGTTCCAAGATTTTCTTACATAGTTACAAGTGAAGCTAATATAAAAACTTGTAAAAAAGTTATTATCCTTTTAATTGATTACTTAAATGAAAACAATGCTTGAGTTTAATTTCAATAATGAATAGCTACATTCTCAAAAATCGTGACTATAATAAATAACAAAATGAAACTATAGCTTTTACAGATATAATGTAAACTTGTTAAGAAAGTTAAGTCCAGACTATTTAGCTGAGGCAGATTCTCGTTGACGACTGTAAGAATACAGGAAGAAAAAAAATCCTTTGTAGAATATTTCCAGTACAAGGTCTCCTGTTGTAGACTTGTGAACCAATGGCGTAGCATCTTTGACGTTGCAAAATTGATTGTAAAATCCTATTTGTAGAATAAATTTTTGAATGTTGATTAAGAAATCTTCGATGTCTGCTGAATATAACTTTCTCTAACTACAAAACAAAGAACCGAAAAACCCGGCTCACGTTAGTGTTCCTCATGCTGTAGTGGCTATATCTAGGCACGGAATCCTTCATCTATTCGACGATTAAAACGACTCATAACTCCATCATGCTTAGCAACTGATGACGAGGTCAGAACTAAAATTGGCAAATGGCGTTCAACGACCAAAATAATGCAGCGGTCTAGGTGCCAATCATTTTCGTTCGTTCAATTCTAGCATTATTTAAGGTAAAGTTAATGCTTGTATTTTGTTTTTATTTTTAATCATTATTAAGTATGTATGTGTATATGTATGTTAATATATATAGCGTAAGTTTAAATGTGTAATTAGTATTTATATTGTTAGCTGCGTTAAATAAATAAAATTGAGTACATGTTAGTTCATGAACTATGAGTCCGTGGAGTAGCAAATCATCAATACATAGTATAAAACAAAGTCGCTTTCGCTGTATGTCCGTATGTATGCTTAGATCTTTAAAACTACGCAACGGATTTTGACGCGGTTTTTTTAATAGATAGAGTGATTCTTAAGGAAGTTTGTATGTATAATAAATGCATAATATAGTAGAGATACACTGATAAATTTAAAGGTTTTAATGTGATGTCGTAAATAAGCACGTTTTTTGCGCTTATATTGCAAACGCTGGCTGAACCCTACGAGATAGACCAAAATAATGTACTACAGTATTGTACAACTTACAAAAATCCACAAAAAAGTTCGCGATGGTATATGTCTATCTCTTAGGGATAACTCACCATAACCATTTTTTTCACTGCACCCGTGCGAAGCCGGGGCGGGTCGCTAGTGTAAAAATAAAAAATAACTATTAGGTTGTAGGAAAAGTTCCTCGATAAATTAGGAACTTAATTATTATTAATTTTTATAATTATTAACTTTTTTTATTAATGTTTAGTATTAATTTATGTACAATATAATGGCTGTCGGAACTAATGACAGTGCTCCACCTATTAGGAAGGTCGCTCATACCTCTGGCCCAAAACTCTAGAAGTTTAGAATCAAAAACTCAATCATTTCTGTATTCAATTATTAAACATCTGAAATTTTATTTAAATGCTTGAATACGTAATAATCTGAAGGTGTCAAGTCGGGTGAATAAGGGGACGTGTTACGGTTTCACAATCGAGTTCCTCTAATTTTATTTGAGTCTTTTTGGCGATGTGTGGTAACTATGGAAAAAACGAACTGGGCGCAATATATAGGCTTCCGAGAGAGTTCTAGAATGTTACTGTATATTTTGGAATTTTGAGATTGTTCCAATCTTCGAATTTTTTTTCGACGAACTTATCCTACAACCTGATAGTTTTCCTACAAATGAACATGTGTCGAGGTAGACCTTAGCAAATGTGACTGCGTACCAAAAGCTAATGGAGTTCGGTGCACATTGAGTGACCTGGCTTCCGTTCCTTTCCAGGGATCGGAGCAGTTAGGCTCCAAGCTGCACAACACTCGCAAATGGATCGGCGCCTGCGAAGTGGTCACCGTGCTGTCCTCCCTCAGGATTAAGTGAGATATCTTCTTGTATTCTGCTAGTTATCTATACTAATATAATAAAGCTGAAGAGTTTGTTTGTTTGTTTGTTTGAACGCGCTAATCTCCGAAACTACTGGTGCGATTTGAATAATTCTTTTTTTGTTGGATAGTCCATTTATCGAGGAAGGCTATAGGCTAAATAACATTACGCTATGACCAATAGGAGCAAAGACAGAGCGGTAAATGTGTAAAAAACGGGGAAAATTATTCATTTTTGAAGGCTTTCTTTGCGTGCGCTGCGAAAACGGTTCAAGATACACAAAAAATATGTATGAAAGAATTATTCCTCTATACATGATCTAAAAAAAAGTCCGCGACGGCATATGTCTATCTTTTAAGGTTTAGTCACAATGATTTTATGGTACCAAATTTGGTCGAAATAATTTGTCTGCGGAAACTCGACCATTCCGAAAATCCCGCAAGAACGGGAACTATGGGAAAAACCAAAAATCTGCCGGAAGTCACTATTCCACGCGGACGAAGTCGCGGGCAAAAGCTAGTGCTATATATCAATGAAATATCTGGACGTTCCTTGTGTCCATTCGGGTTTTCAAGGGTGACGCAATTGTTATAATTGGGTAATTATATGTGTTTGTATTCACCAGACAGCACTTGCGTCGTTGCTTGTCAAATCAAATCAAAATAATCTTTATTCAACATAGACCTTTACAGACACTTACTGACGTCAAAACAAACAAAATAACAAAAAAAAGCTTAAAACAAAAACCTTGTCCATACGTACGAACAAGGAAAAAAAATATTGACTCTACACCTGTTCGGAAATTGGGAGATCCTTCTCGAGAAGAACAGGCAAGAAACTCTGAAGGTCTATTTTTTATCTCCTCTTTTCAATGTTAATAATTATAATAATATAATATTAAAAATAATAACAAAATTAAGATACAATCATACTTAATACGATTACAGTCGTATGTATGTTACATACACATACAAAAATAATACAATATTATAAAATAACGTTGTTACCAATCATGGCTCTATGAATAGTGTCCCTATTCCCAAATAGTGTGATCATTTAGATAGTCACTTACTTTATAATTAACCTTTACTCATGAGTGTCTTTTTGATATGGATTTTAAATTTATATAAAGTTTGTGTTGAATTTGTGTACTAATGCCATATGTTTTTATAAATATATACCATATAATATGATATTTGTAGTGTAATTAAGTGAACGCGTGGTTCCAATCCAGTCTTCAAGACACATATATTTCTTGCTTGTGTTGATCCGTAAGTGATATCAATCAATCAATACATAGTAAAAAACAAAGTCGCTTTTCGCTTGTATGTCCGTATGTATGCTTAGATCTTTAAAACTACGCAATGGATTTTGACGCGGTTTTTTTAATAGATAGAGTGATTCTTAAGGAAGGAACACTGATAAATTTAAAGGTTTCTAATGTGATGTCGTAAATAAGCACGTTTTTTTTGCGCTTATATTGCAAACGCTGGCTGAACCTACGAGATAGACCAAAATAATGTACTACAGTTATTGTACAACTTACAAAAACCCACAGAAAAGTCCGCGATGGTATATGCCTATCTCTTAGGATACCCACCATACCCATTTTTTCACTGCACCCGTGCGAAGCCGGGGCGCGGTCGCTAGTAGTTTCTATAAAGCACTGTGATATGTTTCCGTAAAAAATGCAATTATTAATCCGAATCAATACTGCTGAAAAATGCAACCGAGATAAAACCGTAGACAGTGACGTATCGTCTGTCAAAATCTTTTTTTTTATTGCCCTTCTTTTTCCACGGTCCGAATGTTGTCAGTGGTGGTCATAAATCCTAAACAACGCCGTATTGGTCAAACAAACACACGCTCCGGTCTCCGCAAGAACGTGTGAGCGACCTGCAGCAGACGCGATCAAGATTTTAGTGCACATGTATACAAGAACAGAAGGTACACGAGACCTCACAACAAGACAGAAAAGAGACTAGACCGGAAGCTACTTCAAATAAACTAAATTTCCACTAGGGAGAGACATTCCCGAGGGAAGCTTAACCACCTGCATATGTTGGGATACCCAAGCAGTAATCAACTCATTTTGGTCTGAAAAATATTGTCCCTCTTTAAATGTATAACAAAATTCATATCTTGAGTCTGAAGGACCTGAAACCCTGGCTGATGAAATATTTAAACCACCCCTTTCCGCCAGATGCCAGTTGGTGGACTTCCACAAGCCAACCGGGGCGGACGGCAGCCACCCAGCACTGTTCGAATGGGTCCTTCGGTACTTCGAGGAAGATCCCGACGGGTTTAAGGCACCTTTGTATTTGCAGCATCAGGGTAAGTGAGAAACTATACACGACGAAAATCCTATATCCTTCCCTGGAACTCAATTATTAATAATCTATTAGTCTAAATTACCTTCTAGCAATTTCCAGATTTTTCTGTTATCGTAAACTAAATATTCATTACCACAATCGTCACTTTATGATATTAATAAAATTCACATCAAACTGGTCCCATGGCAGCTATAATTTATTATATATACTTGGCCTTTATGGCCGAGGCTACGGCTGAGTTTAGTCGGTAGGTCCATAGCACCTGCCTTAGAATTCATGATTTCATAAAAACATCGAATTCACGAATACACAATTCGTTATTCGTATAACGGAACGGGTAACGATCGCGTAAATAATTTGTTTTTAGTTACGTCTACGTTTCAGCTAAGTGACAGCATGGTTGCAATGAGACAGCGTGGTCAGCTTGACAACACAAATATTTCATTTTTATCTACTATCTATCAACTGCATTTATTTAAATAAAATACTGTCATACTTAATTCATATAGCGTCAGCGGTGCTGTGGTTACGGCACTGATTTGTTGTCTAAATAGAATTGGAGGCCTACAATCAATCCTGCCTGCCGATTACATTTATTTGATGCGCCTACAAATGAAGAAAAGTATTGTCATGTAATAAGTTTCCTAAAGGTTATCGATTCTGCATTGATTATAACAGTTATGTACCGATTTTAATATTCATTACGGGCAACTCAGTTTTTAATAACAACAATGGTCAATTCCGTGGATGTAATCCTTTGAATGTTATTTAATGATAATAAAAAAATGCAATCTTATAGCGATATCTAAATAGGATGAAAAAATTAATATGAATATTTAATAATTTTCTATCGTTTTCAATTTGTTGTGCATTCTGGGGCAAAAATCGCCATTCCCCTTTATAAGGTAATTATGAATGAGCCAGTTGGTAGGGAACACCCTAGACGTACATACCTGAACCAAATAGGTCTTATATTAAAAGAAGGCCAGGCCAAGAGCAGCCGTAACCGACGAGCGTGCATGATAGTAATAACGGACGTCGGGGAAGCCAGGGAAGTTTTTGGATCCCAGCAAGTAGGAAACTGTGCCTATATTATAGGAAAGGGGTAAATTAGTCATAACTAAATTATTTTAACCGCAGGTCACTCTCGAACTATAATAGGCTACGAGAAACACAAAGACGGCAAGGAGACGTTGTTGGTACTGGATCCATCGCACTCTCCTGCGCAGGTATGTTAACATTTTACATAGTTGTTTATTTATTAAAAATTTGCCTTGTTCCGAATATATTAATGCGACTTTTCGATTGGAAAAATAAATTTTAAACATAATGGAATGTGGTATGTTAGATGTGACGATGATAATTTTTCGTGTATTTTCAGGTACGTCAAGTGATATGCGGTAATGCGGCGGCGTGCAACGCGGCGCTGCGTCTGCTGCGGCGAGGGGCCAGTGCGCTGCGTGCGCGACAGTACCAGCTGCTGGCCGTCACCGGGCCCATGGCCGGCCGCCGCGAGTACGAGGTGCGTGTGTGCGACAGTACCGCTGCTGGCCGCGACAGTACCAGCTGCTGGCCGTCACCGGCCCATGGCCGGCCGCCGCGAGTACGAGGTGCGTGTGGTGTGCGACAGTACCGCTGCTGGCCGCGACAGTACCAGCTGCTGGCCGTCCACGGGCCCATGGCCGGCCGCCGCGAGTACGAGGTGCGTGTGTGTGCGACAGTACCGCTGCTGGCCGCGACAGTACCAGCTGCTGGCCGTCACCGGGCCCATGGCCGGCCGCCGCGAGTACGAGGTGCGTGTGTGTGCGACAGTACCGCTGCTGGCCGCGACAGTACCAGCTGCTGGCCGTCACCGGGCCCATGGCCGCCGCCGCGAGTACGAGGTGGCGTGTGTGTGACAGTACCGCTGCTGGCCGCGACAGTACCAGCTGCTGGCCGTCACCGGGCCCATGGCCGGCCGCCGCGAGTACGAGGTGGTGTTGTTGCGACAGTACCGCTGCTGGCCGCGACAGTACCAGCTGCTGGCCGTCACCGGGCCCATGGCCGGCCGCCGCGAGTACGAGGTGCGTGTGTGCGACAGTACCGCTGCTGGCCGCGACAGTACCAGCTGCTGCCGTCACCGGGCCCATGGCCGCCGCCGCGAGTAACGAGGTGCGTGTGTGTGCGACAGTACCGCTGCTGGCCGCGACAGTACCAGCTGCTGGCCGTCACCGGGCCCATGGCCGGCCGCCGCGAGTACGAGGTGCGTGTGTGTGCGACAGTACCGCTGCTGGCCGCGACAGTACCAGCTGCTGGCCGTCACCGGGCCCATGGCCGGCCGCCGCGAGTACGAGGTGCGTGTGTGCGACAGTACCGCTGCTGGCCGCGACAGTACCAGCTGCTGGCCGTCACCGGGCCCATGGCCGGCCGCCGCGAGTACGAGGTGCGTGTGTGCGACAGTACCGCTGCTGGCCGCGACAGTACCAGCTGCTGGCCGTCACCGGGCCCATGGCCGGCCGCCGCGAGTACGAGGTGCGTGTGTGTGCGACAGTACCGCTGCTGGCCGCGACAGTACCAGCTGCTGGCCGTCACCGGGCCCATGGCCGGCCGCCGCGAGTACGAGGTGCGTGTGTGCGACAGTACCGCTGCTGGCCGCGACAGTACCAGCTGCTGGCCGTCACCGGGCCCATGGCCGGCCGCCGCGAGTACGAGGTGCGTGTGTGCGACAGTACCGTGCTGGCCGCGACAGTACCAGCTGCTGGCCGTCACCGGGCCCATGGCCGGCCGCCGCGAGTACGAGGTGCGTGTGTGCGACAGTACCGCTGCTGGCCGCGACAGTACCAGCTGCTGGCCGTCACCGGCCCATGGCCGGCCGCCGCGAGTACGAGGTGCGTGTGTGTGCGACAGTACCGCTGCTGGCCGCGACAGTACCAGCTGCTGGCCGTCACGGGCCCATGGCCGGCCGCCGCGAGTACGAGGTGCGTGTGTGTGCGACAGTACCGCTGCTGGCCGCGACAGTACCAGCTGCTGGCCGTCACCGGGCCCATGGCCGGCCGCCGCGAGTACGAGGTGCGTGTGTGTGCGACAGTACCGCTGCTGGCCGCGACAGTACCAGCTGCTGGCCGTCACCGGGCCCATGGCCGGCCGCCGCGAGTACGAGGTGCGTGTGTGTGCGACAGTACCGCTGCTGGCCGCGACAGTACCAGCTGCTGGCCGTCACCGGGCCCATGGCCGGCCGCCGCGAGTACGAGGTGCGTGTGTGTGCGACAGTACCGCTGCTGGCCGCGACAGTACCAGCTGCTGGCCGTCACCGGGCCCATGGCCGGCCGCCGCGAGTACGAGGTGCGTGTGTGTGCGACAGTACCGCTGCTGGCCGCGACAGTACCAGCTGCTGGCCGTCACCGGGCCCATGGCCGGCCGCCGCGAGTACGAGGTGCGTGTGTGTGCGACAGTACCGCTGCTGGCCGCGACAGTACCAGCTGCTGGCCGTCACCGGGCCCATGGCCGGCCGCCGCGAGTACGAGGTGCGTGTGTGCGCGACAGTACCGCTGCTGGCCGCGACAGTACCAGCTGCTGGCCGTCACCGGCCCATGGCCGGCCGCCGCGAGTACGAGGTGCGTGTGTGTGCGACAGTACCGCTGCTGGCCGCGACAGTACCAGCTGCTGGCCGTCACCGGGCCCATGGCCGGCCGCCGCGAGTACGAGGTGCGTGTGTGTGCGACAGTACCGCTGCTGGCCGCGACAGTACCAGCTGCTGGCCGTCACCGGGCCCATGGCCGGCCGCCGCGAGTACGAGGTGCGTGTGTGTGCGACAGTACCGCTGCTGGCCGCGACAGTACCAGCTGCTGGCCGTCACCGGGCCCATGGCCGGCCGCCGCGAGTACGAGGTGCGTGTGTGTGCGACAGTACCGCTGCTGGCCGCGACAGTACCAGCTGCTGGCCGTCACCGGGCCCATGGCCGGCCGCCGCGAGTACGAGGTGCGTGTGTGTGCGACAGTACCGCTGCTGGCCGCGACAGTACCAGCTGCTGGCCGTCACCGGGCCCATGGCCGGCCGCCGCGAGTACGAGGTGCGTGTGTGCGCGACAGTACCGCTGCTGGCCGCGACAGTACCAGCTGCTGGCCGTCACCGGGCCCATGGCCGGCCGCGCGAGTACGAGGTGCGTGTGTGTGCGACAGTACCGCTGCTGGCCGCGACAGTACCAGCTGCTGGCCGTCACCGGCCCATGGCCGGCCGCCGCGAGTACGAGGTGCGTGTGTGCGACAGTACCGCTGCTGGCCGCGACAGTACCAGCTGCTGGCCGTCACCGGGCCCATGGCCGGCCGCCGCGAGTAGAGGTGCGTGTGTGTGCGACAGTACCGCTGCTGGCCGCGACAGTACCAGCTGCTGGCCGTCACCGGGCCATGGCCGGCCGCCGCGAGTACGAGGTGCGTGTGTGCGACAGTACCGCTGCTGGCCGCGACAGTACCAGCTGCTGGCCGTCACCGGGCCCATGGCCGGCCGCCGCGAGTACGAGGTGCGTGTGTGTGCGACAGTACCGCTGCTGGCCGCGACAGTACCAGCTGCTGGCCGTCACCGGGCCCATGGCCGGCCGCCGCGAGTACGAGGTGCGTGTGTGTGCGACAGTACCGCTGCTGGCCGCGACAGTACCAGCTGCTGGCCGTCACCGGGCCCATGGCCGGCCGCCGCGAGTACGAGGTGCGTGTGTGGCCGCGACAGTACCGCTGCTGGCCGCGACAGTACCAGCTGCTGGCCGTCACCGGGCCCATGGCCGGCCGCCGCGAGTACGAGGTGCGTGTGTGTGTGCGACAGTACCGCTGCTGGCCGCGACAGTACCAGCTGCTGGCCGTCACCGGGCCCATGGCCGGCCGCCGCGAGTACGAGGTGCGTGTGTGCGCGACAGTACCGCTGCTGGCCGCGACAGGTACCAGCTGCTGGCCGTCACCGGGCCCATGGCCGGCCGCGCGAGTACGAGGTGCGTGTGTGTGCGACAGTACCGCTGCTGGCCGCGACAGTACCAGCTGCTGGCCGTCACCGGGCCCATGGCCGGCCGCCGCGAGTACGAGGTGCGTGTGTGTGTGCGACAGTACCGCTGCTGGCCGCGACAGTACCAGCTGCTGGCCGTCACCGGGCCCATGGCCGGCCGCCGCGAGTACGAGGTGCGTGTGTGGCCGCGACAGTACCGCTGCTGGCCGCGACAGTACCAGCTGCTGGCCGTCACCGGGCCTATGGCCGGCCAATATGAGGTCTATGTGCCAGTATGAAGTCAGATTGCCAATATGAGGTCTATGTGCCAGTGTGAAGTCAGATTGCCAATATGAGGTCTATGTGCCAGTGTGAAGTCAGTTTGCCAATATGAGGTCTATGTGCCAGTATGAAGTCAGATTGCCAATATGAGGTCTATGTGCCAGTGTGAAGTCAGTTTGCCAATATGAGGTCTATGTGCCAGTATGAAGTCAGTTTGCCAATGTGAGGTCTATGTGCCAGTATGAAGTCAGTTTGCCAATGTGAGGTCTATGTGCCAGTATGAAGTCAGTTTGCCAATATGAGGTCTATGTGCCAGTATGAAGTCAGTTTGCCAATGTGAGGTCTATAGTCTAATCATTAATTCACTGGAGTAAACTGACGTTTACGGTGTTACCACTTTATGATGAACAGAAAATAGTGTTGTGACTAGAATATTGAATAAACTCATTCATTCAATTTCATCCGTCCTCAAATACATTACTCATTTTATTTACTTTACTAAGAATCTTAATCCAATTTTGTTTAATCGATGTAATATATATTAGTGTTTAGGACTTATGAGTTTCGGACCGCGGAAAAGGAAATTTAAAAAGTAATAAAAAAAAAGATTTTGACATTACGGTTTCGGCACTTGACTGTCTCTTCGGATTTTTTCACGGCATTTTTATGGAGTTTTTACGGCGGATTAATATTTGCATATTACGGTTTCGACGGGATTACAGGAAAAGTGGTGTCGCCACGCGTTCTCCTATTTTTTACACTACAAGTATTGTAGTTTATGATATATATTTATAACCACATACGGTAGGGCACATTAGTACACACAAAACACACTTTCAAGCCAAGCCAGAACTACGGACGGTAAGCAATATTATTATATAATTAAATAATATAAGCAAAATACGGGCGTTCGGGAAAACGCAACATTTTTTGGTAGCAGAGCGTGGTTACTTTTCGGTTACGGACCTGTTATTTTGTAAATTTGTACTTATATGCGTAACAAATATATTTGACATCGGTGTCAAACGGGTTTACATTAAATTTAATTTGGGGTTATATTAGGTATTGTTTTTTTTTTCTGTTTGTTTTGTATTTTACTTTAATTATTAAAATGTCGGACGGTTACAACGAAATTCGTCGCATATTGCAATGGTTGGTAAGCGCATTTTCTCTGGTGAGTAGACCAGACAGGGTTGAGGCCTTGAAAGAGCGGGCTTCAAATGCGAACAGATACATGGCGGATCTGGATCAAGCTTTACAAATGTGTTATGATAGGGCTGACATGAATCAGACAATGAAACTTTGCAGGCAAGGTTGATTCAAGCTCAGGCAGACTACAAGCAATGCTTAGAATATTATGACAGCATTATTCAGGCGGTAAGGACACTGGATCTGGCCAGTAGTCCCACGGTTAAGGGTCAGTCAAGTAGTAATGCCTCAATTTATACTAGATTGCCGGATTTAAATTTGCCCAAGTATTCTGGTGGGTATGAAACTTGGATGTCATTTATTAACATTTTTGATTCTTTGGTACATTGTCGGATGGATATATCACTCTCACAAAAATTAAGTTATCTGTTGAGTTGTCTATCGGGAGACGCTCACCAGGTTATTTCACATTTAACCATAACAGATAACAATTATGAGACTGCAAGGGCGCTATTGATGGGCAGATATCAAAATATTAGGTTAATTGCGGATGCCCATGTGGCAAAGATATTAAATTTGCCTTATTTAAGGAATATCATGTTTATAAGGGATGATTTTTTAAATCCATTAAAGGTGGCCTATAATTGTTTGGAGAAATTAAATTTACCAGTAACGGAGTGGTCATTCTTGTTGCTCCATATTGTATTGAATAAGTTACCCTCTGATTTAAATTAAGATTTGAACAAAAATATGGAAGCGGAGATGAGGCAAGCCCGTTGCCTAAATTTATTGACCTTTTGACCTTCTTGGAGGAAGAAGCACGGATTGTTGACAATGTAGGCTCACCTCCTGCAACGGCTACCTCAGGGCCATCTGGGAGGCCTGTGTCCAGTCAGGGAAGACTGTATTCAGTCAGGGTAGGATTAGGCCACCCACTCGGGGACTAGGGTAGGTATGGCTACATCGGACCATACTATTAATAATAGGTTGCAATCCAAGCGGGTTGGTTGCACTTTTGTGGCATCATAGGCCATTTCATATCTAAATGCCAACATTTTATAAATTGTTCCCCCAAACAGCGGAGGTGTTTTGTGCAAAATCACAAGTTGTGTTATTTTTGTTTAAGGGATCATCTTGTTAATAGTTGTGCAGTGGCACGGCCATGTATTCATTGTAACGGCAAACATCACGGGATGTTATGCCTGAATAGGAATGGTGGAGTTAGGCCTGCAGCGGGACGGATTGGTTCTCCTTCAGGAGGGGGTCAAAGCGGACAAGTACGGACTTCACCTCCTCATTCTGGACGAGCGTCGCCTCGACGGGTGGACGTGCGCGCGACACCTCCATATACGGGTGGGGGTGGCTTTAGGCCTACTTCACAGGCATCTCCACATACGGGTGGGGGAGGCACCGGGCCTATGGTACAAGCACCCTATGCAGCGGGCATAGGGCATATTCAAGCGGACGAAATCCCGTGACGTCACTGCGGAACAGTATGCGTCTGCGGCTTCGTATGCAGCGAGAGCGAGGGGTTTCTCACCACCCACTCGCGGAACGGCCGCGATTGAGGAACACGCCGCCATCTTTCGGTCATCCGGTTGGTTACCGGACACCGGATGCCAGTTGGCACCTGACTCGGGCACCATTGGGGCGCTCGAGACCCCCTACATATAACCCTCTGGCGCTGTCGGCAGCCCAGGTTTTTAATCGGGTGAATGCTTCATTTCATAGTGACGTTCAAGAATAGGTAGTCGCCGCCGCCTCGCCAAATGCAACCTTTTTAAATACTATTTTATTGCCTACCGTTGCGGTAAGGATTTGTGATATTAACGGTTTTTATGTTAGAGCACGGGCTCTAGCGGACACGGGTTCGCAAGGTTGCATGATAACAGTTAATTTGGCGAGACGGTTAGGCCTATACATATTTAATAATAATATTTCGGTTCGTGGCATAGGTGATGTGCTCGTGTCACATGTTTATGTCAATGTACCTTTAACATTGTTGGAGAATCGGTCTCTCAACCTGTTATTACAGTTACAGCACTAGTGTTGCATGATATTTTAGGAGAACATCCACAGGTGGAATTACCTTCGGAAATTTTTGAACTCGGCTTCTCACCTGTCTTTGGCTGACAGAAAATTTTTAAATATTGGAAAAATTGATTTGTTGCTTGGTACTGATGTGCTTGGTCAATTATTGTGCACCGGACGCACTATAAATTTAAATAATAATGGCTTGGTTGCTATACCCATCGCACTACGGATATATGATTATGGCCCAGCATATGATACGGTTTCTGATACGGTTTTTACGGGCGTTTCTCTTTCGGATTTAGTACAGTCCACGTCTCTTAGAAGGACTACCAGCGGATCACGTTCAAGATCCATTGTTATTTGAGAATCCGGACTCTCCTCGTTCAACATCGGTTTTAGGTGTTCAGTATTTACCGGTTCCTGACATCTTTTCCTTTCGGGTTTTAACAATAACGGAAAAGATATGGACTAAGCGGCTAGTCCTGTCTACGGTTGCTCGTATCTATGATCCTAACGGGTGGATCGCTCCTATAATATTTTGGGCTAAATGTTTTCTACAACGGTTATGGTTGGCTGAGCTTAAGTGGGATGAGACCCTACCTACTGAACTCTTAACGGACTGGCTCGCATTTATTGATCAGTTACCCACTATCGGAAGGGTTGTTATACCTCGTAAAATACTTCCACCGGGGAAGTATCATGCGTCACTTCACGGTTTCTGTGACGCCTCGGAATCGGGTTTCGCGGCAGTCGTATATCTTCGGACGATACAGCCAGATGGTTCAGTAGCGTTACATCTAATCACGGTGAAGAGCAAGGTGGCTCCTATACGCAACCGCCAAACCAATACCCAAATTGGAGCTCTCGGGAGCTGCGTTACTTACTCGGTTATTGAATCATGTTTGTGATACACTCGGGAAGCACATTAACATAGGCAACGTTTATGCGTGGACTGACAGCCAAATTGTTTTGGCGTGGCTCCAGACCTCGGTACATAGGCTGGAAACATTTGTTGCGAATCGGGTTTCGCAAATTCAAAACTCGTCAGTGAATCTGAATTGGCGGCACGTACCCGGCGAGTTGAACCCCGCCGACGTGGCCTCTCGCGGCTGTTATGCCTCCTCGTTGGTGAGTCATAACCTTTGGTGGGGACCTGCTTGGTTGACGGCACCGGAGTCGTCATGGCCCCTACGGTTTTAATCGGATCGGATCCGCTGCCCTGTGTGCGTGTCATGGCTGTGGAGAAAGAAATCGTCACAAACCCTCTTTTACTGCGGTTTAGCTCTCTTAATAAATTACTGGCCGTTACGGGATGGATGCGTCGGTTTATAACGAATACTCGCAAACCGGTTGTAAGAAATACATCTTTGTTTCTGACGGCAGGCGAACGGCGTGCTGCTCTCATGTTTTGGGTACGACGGGTACAATCGGAACGGTTTCTGACGAGCTTAAATCGTTACGGACGACGGGTCGGTTAAAAGGGTGCCGTACAGAAACTTAACTTATTCATTGATGGCGAGGGATTACTTCGTGTTGGCGGACGGCTGCTCGAAGCTGCCGTATTCGGCTAGGCATCCCCTTTTGCTGCCCAAGGACGGACCCTTGACGCAGTTGATAGTAAGTGATCGGCACATTACTAACTCGCATGCAGGTTGTACGGCACTGCTTGCTATTCTTCAGCGGGAATTTTGGATACTATCGGCGCGACGGTGCGTCCGATCGGTTATATTTAAGTGTATAACCTTGCTATCGGTTAAAGGCTAACACCATGCAGCCTATGATGGGTGACCTACCTAGCGATCGGGTTAGTGTCACCAGACCTTTTCACGGTGTCGGTACGGATTTCGCTGGTCCTTTTATTGTCAGGGCTTCTCACTTGCGGACCTCTAAGACTTACAAAGTTTATTTATGTGTATTTGTTGTCTGTCAACGAAGGCAGTACATTTAGAAATAGTATCTTCGCTTAGTACGGAAGCGTTTATCGCGGCGTTCGGACGTTTTGTTTCACGGAGGGGGTTACCGAGTTTGGTACGGTCGGACTGCGGCACAAATTATCAGGGTGCTGACAGGTATCTTAAGGAGGTCCATGATTTTTTAACGAAACATAGTACGGACTTGGGACAAGCAATGGCTACTCAGGGCATTACGTGGAAGTTTGATCCTCCTGGATGTCCTCATTGGGGAGGCATCTTTGAGGCTGTCGTGAAGGTGGCTAAGACACATTTGAGACGTGTTATTGGGGAAACGGTTCTTACGTTCGAGGAACTTACTACGGTCTTTTACAGAGTGGAAGCAACTTTAAATTCACGGCCTTTATGCCCCACTCTCTTCGGATCCCAACGATATGGAGGTTTTGACACCGGGTCATTTCCTCATCGGCCAGCCCTTGCAGCTCTCCCTGAGTATCCCTTTGAGAATGTACCACTGAGTCGACTTTCTCGCTTTCAAATGCTGCAACAGATGTCACAAAATTTTAATAAACGGTTTTATTCGGAGTATTTGCACATGTTGCAGCAGCGGCTGAAATGGACAGATAAAACGGCTCCTGCACGGGTAGGGGATCTTGTCCTGATTAAGGATTCAAATCTTTCTCCTCTACGTTGGCGTAGAGGACGCATTTTGAAGCTTTATCCAGGCTCTGACGGTGTACCTCGGTTCGCAGAGGTCTCGATCGGCGACTCTGTGATGCGCCGTGCGGTGGCAACCCTGTCCCGTCTACCGGTAGACTAGCGAGATGAGGGTTGCTCATCTCGGGGTGGGGGATTGTTTAGGACTTATGAGTTTCGGACCGCGGAAAAGGAAATTTAAAAAAGTAAAAAAAAAAAGATATTTTGACATTACGGTTTCGGCACTTGACTGTCTCTTCGGATTTTTTCACGGCATTTTTATGGAGTTTTTACGGCGGATTAATATTTGCATATTACGGTTTCGACGGGATTACAGGAAAAGTGGTCGGCCACGCGTTCTCCTATTTTTTACACTACAAGTATTGTAGTTTATGATATATATTTATAACCACATACGGTAGGGCACATTAGTACACACAAAACACACGTTCAAGCCAAGCCAGAACTACGGACCGGTAAGCAATATTATTATATAATTAAATAATATAAGCAAATAACGGGCGTTCGGGAAAACGCAACAATTAGCATGGTACCTTTAGGGCAAATAGGTGATAACTTTGAAATGGCGTAATTACTCGAATTATATATATGAAACTAGACGTCGCTTGCTTGCCGCGGGGTGCAAGCACCCCGCGGTGGGGTGGTCCATCCGGCTGGCTGTGACAAAAATTGTGGTCTGTCAAAATTGGTGTGAAAATGTCGTCTTTTTTGTCACAAAAATCAAATAAAGTACAAATTTGTGTACGGTCGTAAATACACTAAGAAGCACACGGCGTTCGTGGTCGCGTGAGTGCTGCGAGGTGCGCGCACCTCGCGGTGGTGTGGTCTATCCCACTACTGAAAAAAAAAATTGGCGGTCGGTCGATAATTAGTGAAAAATCGTTTCCATGTAAGTCAAAAAAACTGAAAAAGCGTGTGCACTTTACAATACAATTAGAAGCTCACGTCGATCGTAGTCGCGTGAGTGCCGCGAGGTGCGCGCACCTCGCGGTGGTGTAGTCTATTCCACTAATGAAAAAAAAATTGACGGTCGGTCGAAAATTGGTGAAAAATTGTCTCCATTTAAGTCAAATAAACTGAAAAAGCGTGTGCGGTTTAAAATACACTAAGAAGCTCACGTCGATCCTCCATCCGAGTGATGTGGTCTGCCCCACCGTGAAAAAAAATTGGCCGTCGTTCAATAATAAAAAGTAAAAAATTGTCTCCAGTTATGTCGCAAAAAACTAAAAAACTCTGTGCAGGTGTAAACACACTAAGAAGCTCACTGCAAGTGTGGTCGCGTGAGTGCCGCGAGGTGCGCGCACCTCGCGGTGGTACTGCTCACTATTGCAATTTTCAAATAAAATCTTGTACAGTTGCGAAGCGGTACAAAAGATTATCGAGGTAAGTAAAAAAAAAAAAAGAATTTGTCAATATTCTATAACACACACATTTGATTCCGTTCTACTCTTAAAATCCTTTCATTTGTCGCTATGTTGGATCAGCGGCCATATTGAAATTTTCGAAACTTCACTAATGGCGTCGTGTTCTACTCATCAAGGCCTTTCATTTGATACCCATAAAGCTTGGGTTGGAAAACAAAAAGCGGTCCGCCATTTTGAGAACAGCGGCCATTTTGAATTTTTTTTTCATTGTCTCAATCAATGTCAATTGGGGAAAACTTGTCTTCACTTATTTCACATGAAACTACAAAACCGTATACGGTTGCAAAAACACTAAAAAGCTCACCGTGAGCGTGGTCGCCTGAGTGCCGCGAGGTGCGCGCACCTCGCGTTGGTGTGGTCTATCCCACTACTGATACATAACATTGGAGGTCGGTCGAAAATTGGTAAAAATTGTCTCCATTTGTGTCAAAAGAAACTACAAAACCGTGTACGGTTGCAAAAACACTAAGAAGCTCACGGCAACTATAGCCGCTTGAGCGCCGCGAGGTGCGCACACCTCGCGGTGGTGTGGTCTATCCTGCTACGGAAAAAAACAATTGGCGGTCGGTCGAAAATTGGTGAAATATTGTCTTCCTTTAAGTCAAAACAAACTGAAAAAGCGTGTGCACTGCACAATACACTAAGAAGCTCACGTCGATCGTAGTCGCGTGAATGCTGCGAGGTGCGCGCACCTCGCGGTGGTGTGGTATATCCTGCTACGGAAAAAAACAATTAGCGGTCGGTCGAAAATTGGTGAAAAATTGTCTTCATTTAAGTCAAAACAAACTGAAAAACCGCGTGCAGTTGTAAACACACTGAAAAACTCATAGCGCTGGTGGTCGCGTGAGTGCCGCGAGGTGCAAGCACCTCGTGGTGGTGTGGTCTATCCCACTACTGAAAAAAAAAATTGGCGGTCGGTCGAAAATTGGTGCAAAATTGTCCCCATTTAAGTAACAAAAACTGAAAAAGCGTGTGCAGTTTAAAATACACTAAGAAGCTCACGTCGATCGTAGTCGCGTTAGTGCCGCGAGGTGCGCGCACCTCGCGGTGGTGTGGTCTATCCCACTACTAATAAAAAAATTGGCAGTCGGTCGAAAATTGGTGAAGAATTGTCTACATTTAAGTCAAAAGAAACTACAAAACCGTGTACGGTTGCAACAAACTCTAAGAAGCTCACGGTGAGTCTGGTCACGTAAGTGCCGCGAGGTGCGCGCACCTCGCGGTGGTGTGGTCTATCTCACTACTGATAAAAAAAATTGGCGGTCAGTCGAAAATTGGTGAAAAACTGTCTCCATTTAAGTCAAAACAAACGGAAATAGCGTGTGCAGTTTACACTAAGAAGCTCACGTCGATTGTAGTCGCGTGAGTGCCGCGAGGTGCGCGCACCTCGCGGTAGTGTGGTCTAACCCACTACTGAAAAAAAAAATATCGTGGTCGGTCGAAAATTGGTGAAAAATTGTCTCTATTTGTGTCAAAAGAAACTACAAAACCGTGAACGGTTGCAAAAACACTAAGAAGCTCACGGTGAGTCTGGTCGCTTGAGTGCCGCGAGGTGCGCGCACCTCGCGGTGGTGTGGTCTATCCCGCTAATGAAAAATAAAATTGGCGGTCGGTCGAAAATTGGTGAAAAATTGTCTTCATTTAAGTCAGAACAAACAGAAAAACCGAGTGCAGTTGTAAATACACAGAGAAATTCACGGCGCTGGTGGTCGCGTGAGTGCCGCGAGGTGCACGCACCTCACGGTGGCGCTGCTCACTATTGCGATTTTCAAAATAAAATCTTGTACAGTTGCTAAGCGGCACAAAAGCATATTGAGGTAAGTAAAAAAAAAAGATATTGTCTTTTTACTACACCGCACATTTGGGTCCGTTCTACTATTGAAATCCTTTTATTTGATACCCATATAGCGAAAATCGCAAAAAAATGTCAGTCGCCATGTTGGATCGGCGGCCATATTGAAATTTTCGAAACGTCACTCACGGTGTTGTGTTCTACTCGTCAAGACCTTTCATTTGATACCCATGAAGCCTGGGTTGGAAAACAAAAGCGGTCTGCCATTTTGAGAGCGGCGGCCATTTTGATTTTTTTTCAATGTCTCTAACGTGGCTGTATTAGACACTCAAAACCCTTTCATTTGATACCCATAAAGCTTGGGTTGGAAAACAAAAAGCGGTCCGCCATTTTGAGAACAGCGGCCATTTTGAATTTTTTTATATTGTCTCAATCAATGTCAATTGGGAAAAACTTGTCTTCACTTATTTCACATGAAACTACAAAACCGTATACGGTTGCAAAAACACTAAAAAGCTCACCGTGAGCGTGGTCGCCTGAGTGCCGCGAGGTGCGCGCACCTCGCGGTGGTGTGGTCTATCCCACTACTGATAGATAACATGGAGGTCGGTCGAAAATTGGTAAAAATTGTCTCCATTTGCGTCTACTTATACTCTACTTATCAAGACCTTTTGTTTGATACCCATGAAGCCTGGGTTGGAAAACGAAAGCGGTCCGCCATATTGAGAGCGGCGGCCATTTTGAATTTTGTTTCATTGTCTCTAACGTGGCTGTATTAGACACCTAAAACCCTTTCATTTGATACCCATGAAGCATGGGTTGGAAAACAAAAGCGGTCCGCCATTTTGAGAATGGCGGCCATTTTGAATTTTTTTCAATGTCTCTGACGTGGCTGTATTAGACTTGCAAAACCCTTTCATTTGATACCCATATTGTAGGGATTACAATACAAATGATACTTGGCCTTTTTGGACCGGCAGCCATGTTGGTTTTTTTACGTTGTTACTAATAGGCGTCGATAGCGCTGAAAAAATCCTTTCATTCGATACCCATATCACCGTATCGGGATTGAAAACCGCGAGAATATAGCAAAAAGAGGATATTAACCATTACAAAATGGCCGCCAGCGCCGGCGCCATCTTGAAAATGTCAAACGTCAAATTTTTCCAGTGTAGTTGACTAAACTGCTCACCGATTGGCGGCAACTGCAGGCGCGCAACTGTCATCGGCTCGCGTCAAAAAATTCGCAAAGTCGCCGAAACCGAAATCTGCCACAGCGGCCAGTGTTACCATATATCTGGCCCAAAATGGTGGTAAAAGTGATCAGAGGGGCCCGATCGAGGCGGCCATGTGAAAAAAAATCGAAAAACACGCGATTTACGTTCTCCCCAAAATCGGGGAAAATACCCCAAAATCGGGGTAAATTACCCCACCGTTCGATGCAGCTCACCGAGCACTACAAAAGGTCACCCGGGGTTGTCAGTCGAAAAACGCCGGCAACCCCGCGAAAACCGCGATTTATTTTTTTCCAAATTGCAAGTTTTTACAAAATGGCCGGCGGCGGCGCCGTCATCTTGAAATGTCAGAGTTTCGGATTTTTCCCAATATCTGCACTGTATACGGGGTGGGATGACGTTTGTCCCGCGTCTCCAGCTCACCCCGATCTGGGAGATCAATTCGGGTCAAAGTCGGTCTGCGAAAAGTTTCCAACCTCCGTGGAGGCCAGTGTTGCCAGTGTAGAAAAATGAAAATACCAGAAAGTCATAGAGGCCCCGCCGGCCTATAGGCTCGTGGTGTTGAAAAATTCCAAAAGTCGTTATTTCGATTTTCGCCTTTCGCCGCCCCTAGGGGAAAAACTACCAAAAACGGTAGAAATTTTCTCCCACCTGGCAACACTGCTCGCCGAGCTCCACCCCCGCTTGGAACATGTCACCCCGGTCGGAGGCCGCCATCTTGGCGAAAATCCGGTTGGAAAATCGTGTCAAAATTGGCAATCCAAGATGGCCGCCGGCGCCGCCGCCATATTGTTTTTCGCCGCGCGCCGCAAATTTCTCAAATCTCAAGGACAGTCCCAAATAGATTAAAAAAGAAAATCCCGGAAGAAAACAAACGCCGCGGCCGTCGACGGTCGCAAACACGGGTCGAAACGGGTTTTTCAGTCCAAGATGGCGGCGGCGCCATTTTGTTTTTTCGCAGTTTGACAGCCGCACCGCATCCCCGCTATAGTAGTGAACACCCCCACCAAACGCCGTTAAAAACGGAGGCGATTTGGAAAAGTTGACATTTCGCGCGGGCCGCCATGTTGGTTTGGCAAAAATCCCTTTATCCCATTCTATGAACTAAAAAATCTAAAGAATTCCACCCCAACATCAAAACACTCAAAACGACCTCTAAACACCCTAAAATCACCCCTGATCAGTCAGTCAGTCAGTCAGTGAGTCAGTGAATGGTAATCGAGTTTTATATATATAGGAGAAGGAGATAGATAGGAGAAGGAGATAGATGAAACAAAAATATTCAATGGATAGATTTTTATTCGTCATCGTCAGACATAATTTTATCACTATCGTCGTCGCTGTCAGTGACACTTATTATAAAACGGTCCGTAATATTGTCCATCATATGGTCGAGATTAAACATTTTATTTTCTAAGTTTATTACATGATCCACACAGCTTCTCCATCTTTCGGTAGTCACGGTTTTAAGTCCTATTTCGAACAAATTTTTAACTTCAGTCATTTTAAAGGTTTTGTTGTTTCTCGCTACGTATCCCTTCGCCTGCGCCCAAATCAACTCGATAGGATTGAGCTGGCAGTGATAAGGGGGCAGGCGTAAAACCGTGACTCCGTACTCTGATGCCATCTCGTCCACAGCATATTTGTCGGGATGTAAATGTTTGTTTTGCCGTACGATGTTTATAAGAGCGGCTTTTGTCATGTTTTCTTCAAATTGAATATTTTTGCTTGTAAGCCACTCCTGTATTTTTGACGTGAAACGTCTTTAAAATCGCGCCGAAACATACGGGTACCAGGTTTAAAAAGTGGACCGTAACGAAAAGGTCTATTCATCGTACCTTAATAATTAAAAAACTATTAGTCTTAGAAACAAAAATGTGGTGTGAATATTTCACTTATATAGTTAGCTCGCTGTTATAACATTGAGTTTTTTATTAAAATACTTAAAACATCATCAATCTTGTTTTTATTTCAATCTTTTACTTTAAAAGCGATTCCCTAACATAGACGTTTCACGTTAAACCCAACGGCCGTGTGCCCCGGCACAGCCCCCCCGATTTTTTGTTTAAGCCATGACATTGTTGGCAGTGATTCTATCTTCCGGGAATGGTAGGGGGCATTATCCATGACCACTACGGAATTGGGTTTTAGTTTCATTAAAACCCCCCTAAACCATTCCTCGAAACACTCGGCATTCATTTCCTTATGGTAATCTTCTGTACTCTTTTTGGCCTCGAACGTCAAGAAACATTCGTCGACAAATCCCTCTTCCCCGCCAATATGGCCGATGATCAGTCGTCTCCCTTTTACAATTATTAATTACAGCTCAAAAAATTGATTTACTGATTAACTGAATGCATAGTTCGGGAACGCTAGCAAGTGAGTGAATTTCATTTTTTGTATCTGATAGAATTCATGTACCTATATTATAATTAATTGAGTACTTTTTTTTTAATAAACGTTGTTACTGACTTTGTGTGAGTGATCTGAATAACAACGAAGGGTGAAGTCCTTATCGATTTATTCAATTTATCCAATTATATTTGCAGGTCACCTCACTAGTACGATAAATATGGCAGCATAATTTTACAATGTGACATTAGCATCTGTCAGTTTACTCCAGTGAATTAATAATCAGACTTTATGTGCCAGTATGAAGTCAGTTTGCCAATATGAGGTTTATGTGCCAGTATGAAGTCAGTTTGCCAATGTGAGGTCTATGTGCCAGTATGAAGTCAGTTTGCCAATATGAGGTCTATGTGCCAGTGTGAAGTCAGTTTGCCAATATGAGGTTTATGTGCCAGTATGAAGTCAGTTTGCCAATGTGAGGTCTATGTGCCAGTATGAAGTCAGTTTGCCAATATGAGGTTTTTGTGCCAGTATGAAGTCAGTTTGCCAATGTGAGGTCTATGTGCCAGTATGAAGTCAGTTTGCCAATATGAGGTCTATGTGCCAGTGTGAAGTCAGTTTGCCAATATGAGGTCTATGTGCCAGTGTGAAGTCAGTTTGCCAATATGAGGTCTATGTGCCAGTGTGAAGTCAGTATGCCAATACGAAGTCAGTGTGTCGATTTAGCTTGCTACACTAATTAAATTCTGTACCAGTGAAGTGGAGAGGCACTGGGTTACATGATATTCCTGGCAAATGAATGACGTTCATACAATGTTGTTGCAGGCCAGCAAGGTCCTCCAATCTGTCCGCATCCCGTAGCCCGGGCGCGGGGGGGGGACGGGGGGACGCGGGGGGAACCATCTTGCGATCAACAACACGACAATATCAACTGGGGAACTCACCAGACGTGGGCGGTATACATTATGTTTTCGGTGTGGCCAGCTTTAAATTATTATGTGCAATGTTGCCAGGCTCATTTTAGCAGGGATCCGTGTTTGTATTTTGTAAATACGTTTGCGGTGTGTGTACTTGGTTCATTTAACTGTTATTTTATTTGTAATTGATAACTTTGCTTATTTTCATTTATTATTAATAAAATCGTAATAAAATAATAATATACGTTTCACAATGGTTGTATTGTTATTCGAATAATGACTTTTGTTTGTAATAATCAGTTTTAATTTGTCATTAATGTAATAAATAATACTAACGCCTAAATCCGAACGTGAAAAATATATTTTAATATATGTACATATAAATGCAGTGATAATAAGTCCATTTCCTTTAAAATTGTGCGTTAAATTATTTAATAACTGCAAAACATCATACTAATTACCAGAGGTCGGGATTAGGTGGAGTTATTAATGGGGACCTTCCCGGGATTTCTAATGGACAATCCCGTGTGGCCAACAATATTACAAATCTATACTAATATTATAAAGAAGTAAAGTTTGTGTGTTTGTATATTTGTTAAACTGTAAGGGGTAATCTCGGGATCTACTGAACCGATTTTAAAAATTCTTTGTGTCATAGGTTATATAAAATACCGAAAAATAAAAAGGCTTTTACGTGGTAGCCCGTTTTGCAAAGTGAATCGGAGAAAAAACGGTCGAATGAAAGCGTTTCTTACGAACGCTGCCTTAACTATGAAAGATATATTTTTGAGTTCTAGAGAACAAATGTGGAGCTTGAAAATGTCTACAAAAAAGTCAACGACAGCATATTTAACTTTTATATTTAAATTACAAAAAGTATATTTTTTAACATTAGCATAGACAATTTAATTTTTTATATTAATAAAATAATTCAAATCATTAGGTCATATTTATTAGTCATATATTACGAAAAATTATGAATCTATGAAAACAAGTAAACTCATCGTCATAAGTGTGAAGGCCAAAGCAGCGGACGGCGCGCGATGGCTTCGGGTTTAATTCGGTTCGCGTTCGTGCTCGCTTCGGGGATTATTAATATTATGCCCAACGAAGTGGGCACGGGTCAGCTAGTAAATAATAATAAGATAGAGATATCTCTACTCTCTACCTCAGAGATATCACCACACAAAACGCAATAGGAAACAAGAGAGCGCATTCGACGAACCGACGTAAGCGAATGAGATGTGAATGAGTAAACCGATTTATTGCTACCACTGGATTTTTATCTGCTCTTTAAAATTAATCTCGGGGTTTGAGGCATATCCATTTTATTCTTTCGCTGTATGAAATCAGTGTTAGTACTACTCATAACTCATAATTAGAGATCGGATAATCGGATGCATATTTACCTAAAGTTAGTTTAAGACAAAGTATGGAAACGGCTTTTTATTGTTTTGTTAAATAAAAATCCCGGGATTGCGGAATTGGATAGCCGGGTGTTTATTTATTTACCGAATTTAGTTTTTGACAAAGTATGGAACTGTCTTTTTATTTTATTTCCATAAATAAAAATCCCGGAATTCCGGTACTGTAGAACATTTTGGTAATGCAAAACTAGTCGGTAATATGAGCTTATAATATCCTATTTAAAATTATTGTTTTAGTCAAACTAGCTCACTACTTTCGTATAACACTCTTCATGTAATAAATCGTACATTCATAAATCGCACGGGGAACTGAAACTAAACTTCATGTAAATACGTATGCATAGTTGTATAAATGAACCCGGAGTCTCGGTCTTTTGAAAATAGTAATTTTCAAACAATATCACTACGTTAAATTTGCAGTCCCGTATTTTCCCGGGATTTTTATTTAACAAAATGTATTTTAAAAAGCCGCTTCCATAATTTGTGAGCCAAAAATTAACTTTAGGTAAATATGCATCCGATTATCCGATCTCTACTCATAACTCTATTTAATTCCGACCTCTGCTAATTACGGATAATTTATACACTTACAAGCTAAGCCAGTTAATTCAAGTATAAATATAATCTGTTACAACAGATGCATTATCTGATTTACGGGTTTAAAAAGTAAATAAAAATGTAAGCTATAACAAAGGTAGGATAGTAACATACGAGTATTATCATAATTACCATAGTTCATTAACAAAGCTTCACAATATGCCTTCAAATCAATAATATATACAAATATAATAATAAAGTTATATAAATAATGTATAGACATATAGATGTTAAAATTTTTAAGCACCAACTTATGAAATGTACGAATTGAGACTTATGAGACCTCGTCAGCACCATGATTAAACGTTCGCGAGTTTAAATTAGAGTTTTAGACACTTCGATCATATATTTCTGTAGATACACAATTCCATAGAAAATCAAACAAAATATCGACCCCGCGTCTATACATAGAAGAATAGATGTATATTATAGTACCAATTTTGAAAAAAGTTCTAAAGTGTCATATAATTTAAGCCAATTTAAATCTTAAGTAACGTAATGAAGTATGAAAATAAATCCTTGTTAAGGTCGTTACATATTATCTTCTGGTTTCGATGATATGATGATGCCGTGAAATCAGAAATGAACAACACATATTTGAAAACAAATATATTGGATAATAAGCCCTTAGTCCGTTGCAATTAAGCACAAATCCATTTCATATAATAATGCTTCTACGTTCCATTTGACTCCGAATATTGTGCTCGCTTCTTATCGCATCCTACTTGAACATAGACAGCAGTGGAGATGCTTAGTTTTTTTTTTACACTTATCTTAACAGTACGGAAACTTTAAATTTTAAACATAAACCAAGAAGTATGTAGAATTAGGTGCTAAGGAAAGTACAGACTTTATTAAGACAGGGTTTCTCAACCTTTATTTTGCCGAGCCTTACATCATCATTAGAAAATCACAAAAAATGGTATAGGCGACTCCATCATTCCTTTGACCTTTTTCTGAAACATTAGCTCTGTGCTATTTTTTCCTATGAGTGAGCCACTCGAGACAGAAAAAGATAGATGCGATGCGTTACGCATCGTGGCATGGTACGCAAGCGTTTTAAAGTGATATTTTAGTAATACATATTATGAATAAAAGTGTTTTACTCATAAAAAATGCGCTAATAAAGATATACTTATTGGAAGTATGACATTCCATCCTTCTTTTGCACTTTACGTGTGTCATTTTTACAAGTATAAACTACGCATTTCGGCATCGCTGACGTTATCAATCGCGCGCGGCCACCGAATGAATGAGAGCGAAACAAGGCACATTTACTGTTTGTGCCTTGTTTCGCCGGTGCCACTTTTTAGACGGTAACTGTGTATCTACAGAAATATATGATCGAAGTTTAGACATTAAGAAATTGGCACCAGTCACCATTAATCCCAATTTGGCATAAGATCATTCCAAATTTCTTCGTGCAAGTGTCACGTGCTGCTATAAGTACACGGTGTAACAATACACTTAATAAAAAGCCTTATATTAAAAGTATTTTTACTATCATTTCAATTTGACGACCTCCATAGTCGAGTGGATAGTACACCGGTTTCAAGGTGTCGCCATCTCTGAGGTCCCGGGTTCGAATCCCGGTGGGGGCAGATGTTTGTGTGATGAATGCGAGCATTTGTACCTTAGTCATGGTTGTTGATATATATTTCAATAAAAATTATTTATATATGTATAATATATGTATGTCTATCCGTTGCCCTAGATCCCATTGCACAAGCCTTACAGAGCTTACTTTGGGCTAGGCTAATTGGTGTAAGTGTAACAAATATTAAAAAAAAAAAAATTACAGACTATGTATTATAATTAGTGCTCGGAAAAGGTAGTTTAATTTTATATACCTAAAGTCAGCGTGATTTCCGGGACCTTAAATAATGCAATGCAATGGAACTTATGTAATTTTATATAATCATGAAAATTACACTTATTGTTTACTAGCGACCCGCCCCGGCTTCGCACGGGTGCAGTGAAAAAATGGTTATGGTGGGTTATCCCTAAGAGATAGACATATACCATCGCGGACTTTTTTGTGGATTTTTGTAAGTTGTACAATACTGTAGTACATTATTTTGGTCTATCTCGTAGGGTTCAGCCAGCGTTTGCAATATAAGCGCAAAAAACGTGCTTATTTACGACATCACATTAGAAACCTTTAAATTTATCAGTGTTTCTCTACTATATTATGCATTTATTATACATACAAACCTTCCTTAAGAATCGCTCTATCTATTAAAAAAAACCGCGTCAAAATCCGTTGCGTAGTTTTAAAGATCTAAGCATACATACGGACATACAGCGAAAGCGACTTTGTTTTATACTATGTATTGATTTGTAGGCTTATATCATGTTCAGATATTACAGATATTTATTGCAAGTTAACAATATAAATCAAATTTAAAAACAAACATATATTTATAATAACATTAAAGTGCGCTTTAAGTAAACAATAATCCCATTATTAATAAATGCTTTATAAAACTGTTTTAGTTGCAGAAGAAGGATAGAATATCTATACTAATATTATGAAGAGGAAAGATTTGTTTGTTTGTTTGTAATGAATAGGCTCCGAAACTATTGGACCGATTTCAAAAATTCTTTCACCTTTGGAAAGCTACATTATCCCCGAGTAACATAGGCTACTTATTATCCCGGAAAAATCGACAGATCCCACGGGATGCTCAATAAAGGCTTCGCTCAAAAACTACTGCACACATTTTCATGCGGTTTTCATCAATAGATGGAGTGATTCTTGAGCAAGGTTTTGCGGTATTTTTTATCTCGGAGAAACGGATAGTCCCATGGGAAGCGCGATAAAACCTTCGCGCCATAAACCGACTTCCGCGCATATGTAGTCGTGGGCAAAAGATATGACACTTAACCCTCTATAGACTCAATCCCGAAATCCACGCAGGCGAAGCCGCGGGCAGAAATCTAGTTTTAATTAAAATACTATTTTCTGTTTTTATTTGCTATTCGATTCTAAAGGCTTTTATTGTACAAATTTTAATGTGTACAATTTATTGTTACAATCAATAAGCTAAAAGATGAAATACTATTTTGAAACTCTACCGTGGGAGAGCCATGCTTCGGCAAGAATCGGGCCGGCCCGACCGGAGTGATACCACGGCCTCACAGAACACCGGCGTAAAATAGCGCTTGCGCTGTGTTTCGCCGAGTGAGTGAGGGTCCGAGGGACCGGAGGCCCAATTCCCCCCTTATTCTCTTTTAAAAGGCCGCCAACGCATCTGTGATTTCTTTGGTGTTGCGGGTGTCCATGGGCAACGGTTATCGCTTACCATCAGGTGATCCGTTTGCTCTATTGTATAAAAAAAAACCGGCCAAGTGCGAGTCGGACTCGCGCACCGAGGGTTCAGTACAAACCTGCAAGGTTTACAAAGTTCGTTCATATATTTTGTAATGTAACTAAAAATTTAAGGTTTTCGGAATTTTTCCTTTATGTGTGCTATAAAACGTTGCTTCATGCCAAATTTCAAGATTCTAGGTCGACTGGAAGTACCCTTTAGGTTTTGATTCCCTTGCGAGTACTTGCGAGTTTCAAAATATGCAGCTTAAATTGCTGTTTCTTTTGATTGCGTTGACATAGAAGTTTGATTTTGTTACAGCTTAAAGGTATTATAGACCTGAGTATTTGGTATGAATTTCAATTTAATACCTCTACGCGTTTATGAGGAAATGGGTAGTAGGTTTAAAATTATTAAAAAAATATATATTATGTGATGTAACTAAAAATTTATGGTTTTCGTAATTTTTCCTTTATCTATGCTATAAGACGTTGCTTCGTACCAAATTTCAAGATTCTGAGTTCACGGGAAGCACCCTGTAGGTTTTGATTCCCTTGCAAGTGTCGAAAATTTGCGGCATAAACGGCTGTATCTTTTGATTGCGTTGGCTTAGAAGTTTGATTTTTTCACAACTTCAAGGGACAGTAGTCCTGAGTAATTGATATTAATTTCAGCTTCATACCTCCACGCGTTCCTGAGAAAAAGGATCTTGACAGACGGACAACAAAGTGATCCTATAAGGGTTCCGTTTTTTCCTTTTGAGGTACGGAACCCTAAAAAGGGGGTGTGGCTGTGTTATGGACACGGCCGTTTGTTGTACGTGAATACGTCTCGTAACGGGTAATAGTACGCAGCAAAATGGCCTTCAAATTGGCGGGGTTCCCCCCAATTTGGATGGGGATGATAGATATGTAGCTACAACACTTAACTGTATCCCCCGATTTTGTTATCATTCGATTTTTTGATTTGCGTCCCTATGGAAGCAATTTTAAAGACGTATTCACGTCAAAAAAGTTCAATATAATATTTGTACAATCCCTGAAAATAGTAAGTTTCCAGGCATATCCATACTATTGATGACACGAAATCGCTAGTACATAAAATTAAACTACCTATTCCGAGCACTAATATTAATAGTTATAGTCTCAAAGATACTATGAGTTTGAACAAGTTTCAAGAAGGCTCTTTTGTGCAAGAGTTACATAAAAATTACACTATAATTCATGAAATATCCTACTACGAGTAATATTATAAACGCGAAAATTCATCACATTAACGCTAAGCTACAAATTATAAAGATATACACCACACTGATATAAATTATAGTATAATCAAAAACCAAAGAAAACAAAATGTCTTCGTTCTTCAAAAAAGCTTCAAAACTGATGAATTTCTACCAGCCCCATACCCCGTACAAACTTTCATCCCCTATAT